>JAODLM010000233.1:0-427706 GCA_036937905.1 Salvia rosmarinus
GATGCTTGAAGTGTGGCGGAAGGGCCCTTCTCCGAGGCGCCACAGGACATGCCAATGAGAAATGGCGTCGAATGTGCGACCAAGTCGACGGTCCGGGCTATCAAGCTCAGCCGATCGATAACAGCCCAGGTTCGGTACTATCGGCCGAATCGACAACCATATCAACCCGCGGCAGCGGCGACAACAATGGCGACAACCGCGGCGGTGTCGGCGACCACACGACCACGGCAACAACAACAACAACGGCGGCGGCGACCGTGACAACCACAACAACTTTATCGGCAACAACGGCCGCCCGGCAGCGGGACTCGCCTCAACCGGAAAGAGACTTCCATAAGAGCCCGAGGAACCAAGGAAACTTGGCGGTATGAATACTCATCAAATACTGTTATCCTCTTGTTTGATCTTGGTGCCTCGCGTTCCTTCTTCTTTGAAACATCGTAGAGAACTTAGGATTAGACCACAAATCTTGTTGAACAAATTATGAAATTTCTTCCCTAGTAGGAGGCGTAAAACGGTAACCCACATATGCTCGAACCTAGAACTTGGACTAGGCACACTTAAGGTCATGACGAGATAACCTTCACGTCATACCTATAGCGGATGTGGACATAATCTAGGAATGGATTGGTTAACCGAACATAGTCGCGACCGTCGTGTAATGAAAGAAAATTTCTTTCCAACGTCCGGAGAGGAACCTACCGACTTTCGCGGGATCGGCATGGGAGAAGAGTCCCAATTATATCCGCACTACAAGCGGGGCGTTCTTTGAACAAGGCCGAGAACCATGCCTACCTCGTCTATCTCCGGGAGGAAGATCGAGAATGAGAGGAGGATGAAGGCGTCCGATCGTGAAGGAGTATCCAGATGTGTTTCAGACGAACTACGGGATTACCACCAAACCGACGGATCGAGTTCACGATCGACCTCGAACCGGGTTATGCCCGGTGTCAAGCTCCATCTGGGATGGCACCGAAGAGCTTGAGGAATTAAAGATCAGCTGCGAGAACTCTTGGAGTTAGGATTCATTAGACCAGTGTGTCTCCATGGGGAGCACTGTCCTTTTATGAAAAAAGGATGGTACCGAGGATGTGCATAGACTATCGAGAGTTAAACAAGATAACTCTTAAGAATAAGTACCCTTGCCCCACGTTGACGATCTGTTTGATCAACTTAAAGGAGCGAGTCTTTTCAAAGATAGATCTAAAGTCGGGATATCACCAATTGAGGATTAGACTAGAGGATGTACCAAAAATGGCTTTCGCTTACAAGGTATGGTCATTTCGAATTCATCGTGATGCCGCTTTGGACTTACAAATGCCAGACGGTATTTATGGATATTATGAGCGGGTGTTCCACCCATACTTAGACAAATTCATCTTAGTGTTCATAGAAGATATCTAATATACTCTAAGAATAACGAGAACACAAAGAGCACTTGAGAGCGTACTACAAGCGTTAAAGCGAGCAACTCTTCGCTAAGTTTAGCAAGTGTGAGTTTTGGTTAGGCGAGTGAAATTTTGGGTCACATTGTGTCATGGGGAAATCAGTGAACCCTCGAAGATTGATCTGAGTTCGAGAATGGGAGTCATAGGAGAACCGAATGAAATTCGGACTTCTTAGGGCCGGCGGCTACTATCGAAGATTTATCGAAGGATTCTCAGCGATAGCCCGACCCATGACCCATTTGTTGAGAAAGGAATCAAGTACACTGGACCGTAGAGTGTGAGGCTAGTTTCGAGGCGAAGGAGTTCTTGACGACGGCACATTGTACTAGCGATGCGGCGAGATAAAGAATACACAATCTACGGATGCTTCAAAGAATGGACTAGGTTGTGTACTAATGCGAGAAGGTAAGGTTGTTGCTTACGCTTGAAGGCAGTTCGCCTACATGAGTTGAACTATCCTACATACGACACAGGAATTAGCGGTGATGGTACATGCGCTAAAAATATGGAGCATCGCCTTTATGGAGTTAGATGTGAGATCTATCTTGACCATAAGAGCACGAAATATTTCTTTGTCGCGAAGGATCTTAACATGAGGCGTAGATGGTTAGAACTAGTGAAAGATTACGTGTGGTATCAATTACCACCCGAGCAAGGCTAATGTTGTGGCCGATGCCTTGAGTCGTAAATCCCATCCTAGTTTGGGATGTCTCCTCGGTCATGAGAAATACTTATAAAAGAATTTGGAGGATGGACATCGAGTCATGAGACCCGTCTCGGCGATAGAGGGCATATTGCAACATTGATTGCAATCCCGACTTAAGTCCGAATCTTAGAAGCTCGGAGGAAGAGCAAGAAGCTAGAGAAATCGAGCTAAGATTAAGGACAATAACCACAAGAATTTTCTGAAGCAGCGAGATAATGTTTTGTTGTATGGCGGGAGAGTGTGCGTTCGAGGCGAAGAACTTGAGCGAAATCTTGAAGGAAGCCCGTGAGACTTCTTATACCGCACTTGCCGGCGGCACAAAATGTACCAAGACCTCGAAAATTTTGGTGGGATGGAATGAGCGAGATGTGGCTTCATTTGTGGAGCGTTGTTTGGCGTACCAACAAGTGAAAGCACTCCACCAATGACCGTATGGGACCTTACAACCGCTAGACATACCGGAATGGAAATGGGATGATATAGCCATGGACTTTGTTACGGGCTACCCAAATCACAAAGGGGAATACCGCTATTTGGGTCATCATTGATCGACCCGACCAGGCGCATTTCCTACCCGTTCGAATAACACATGGGTCGAACAGACTAACACGGTTATGCGTTAGAAGTTATCCGTCTACATGGGTTCGAAAGACTATCACGTCGATAGAGATTGAAATTCGTCCAGGATTACGGATGAGTTTACAAAAGGCGGGGACACGGCTACATTTGAGTACGCGTTCCATCCATGAGATGGACGGACGGTCAGAGAGGACCATTCAAGCGTTGGAAGATATCTTGAGGGCCGTTGTCCTCGATAGAGGAAAGTTGGGAACAAGTGTTACCACTTGGGAATTCGCCTACAATAACGACTACCAGCGACTATTGGAATGGCCCATCTGACGCTTTACGGAAGGAAATGTCGGTCACCACTTTCTTTGGGATGAAGTGGGAGAAAGGAGAGTGTTAGGACGACTACGTGGGAGAAATGATTGAGATCGTGCGACGGATCCGCCACGGATCAAGGAGGCCGGGGCCAGAAGCGAAGTAAATGCAGCAAGACAAGCGTCGCCTGAGCTACATTTGAAGAGAGACAAGGTCTTCTTGAAAATTTCTCCATCTAAAGGGATCGTGAGATTCGAGAATCGAAGGAAGTTGCGACCACGTTTAGGACCTATGAAATGCGGAAGAATAGGACCGGTGAACTTCAGACTTGCATTGCCGCGAAGTTTTGAAGCGTGCACAATGTGTTCCACGTTTCACAACTAAGAAAGTACATACATGATCCCACCATGTGATCTGGTTGTGAGATATTATCCTCGATGACAATATGAGTTACGTGAGGCTACTACGAAAATCTTGGACCGGCGTATCAAAGGCTAGGAACAAAGAAATACCGCTAGTGAAAGTTCTATGGAGACACCATGGACAAGAAGAAGCAACACAGGAGCTAGAATCAGCCGAGAGGAGAAATACGGATCTTTTCAAGGTTAGCAAATTTGGACGAAATTTTTTAAGGGGATGGTATGTAATAACCGAAAAATTTAAAACTTTAATTGGTGATGCTTAGACCAATTATTTGTAGTAGTTAGTCCTAATTATGTTTAAGGAAACCAATGAAGCAATTAGAATCGATTCGAGATCGAATACTAAAGAAATCAGCGATAACTAGTCCTCTGGGATTAGGGTTTTCGAGTAGCTGAACATAGAATGAAAGATAGAATGAATCTCCATGAGCAGTTTCATTTTAGAATCCTCACAAAAACATGTGAGAATGCTAAGAATGAGAATTTTAGGCATCTTGCGGTCGATCTTAAAAACACTATTCTGATAGGAACAACTTCCAGGTCCGTGCTAATCGTAATAAATGGTGATAACAACCAAAATCATGAAGGAATAATTTATTATGAATTTAGAAATTATAAGAATCAATTTACGAAAGGAATTCTGAAGAACTTAGCAGAGCAGCAGGGTAAAATATCTGGGCAAACCTAAATTGATCCGAACGACCGAAACTCGAACCGAGGGTCTAAATCAATAAAATATGCTTTATAAGACTCAAATTATTTATGAAAGCTCAAAAAAATCAATAGAATTTTGAATGAGCATATTTTTAATCGTGACAGCAGTTTTCATGATAACTGGAATTGACTTATCGGACGACGTCCGAACTTCGTGAAATTTTATGAACATTAAAATAAGTCTTTTAAAGGCTATTTAATAAGATAGAACCTTAAGGTTCAGAAATCGATCAGTCGTGCGTTAAAACTTAAAGTCGGTATTAACGTACAAAAGCAGGTAATTTGACCAATCCACCTCCCAACTACCACCAAGACCACCCCAAAATGGGAAATGACAGCCATTAGGTCTGGGATATCAGTAAGGGACGTTCAAGGTCAGACCTCATTCATCCTTTCATATTTTCTCTCGTTTTCAAATTTCTCTGCTTTTCAAACTCGACACTAAATCCTCCCTACAACCTCTCCCACTCAAATAATCCTTCTAAGACCATAAGAAGGTATTATTCATCATCCTCTTCCATCCTAATGGGTGGAATTTTTATTTTGAATTTTGGGTTTAAAACCCTAGTTTGCTCCTCATTTATTTTAAGTGACTTTAGAGCCTTCAAATGCTCTTAAGCCATGAATGAAAAATTCTTATAATAATGTTCTAAGGCTCTTGTAAAAATTTCATAATTTGTGGAGCATGTTTATTGTTTTCAATTTATGCTTTATTTATTTTAAATATGTTAAAGCATGATTTTGTGAATGTTATTTGATATTGTTACTTGCTAATGTGTTATAAGCATGTATAAAAATATCATGATTTTCAGTAATTTTGAATTTTTTTTTTGATAAGCCGTGAGCTATTTGAATTTTGTGGCTTTGATTTTAATTTTTTTTGTTGAAAATAGTTGAGATATGGTGTTTAATATATGATGTGAACATCATATATAAATCTTAAGGATTTTTGAAACACATCTCCTATTTATTTTGAAATGACCGAATACTATATATATATATATATATATATTGTTTGATTTTGGTTGAGGAAAATAGTTGAGATATGGTGTTTAGGGTATGATATGAACATCATACATTAACCTTGAATTTATTCAAACACATCTCTATTTTTTCTGATGAAACCGTGGCATACATATATATATATATAGTTATTTATTTGATTTTTATTGTTGAAAATAATAGGATGTGTGATATTATGAATATTGGTTAATGTTTGGTGTTAATATTACATGTTTAATTCATATATAAACATATTGTGCAAGATTGGAATTTATTGAATATGTATATATATAATGTGGAATTACGAAAACTAATTAAGGGAGAAAGCATGGTTTTAAAATTTTAATGCATGATATGAAGTGATATTTCATGTTTAGTATATAGTATAAGCATGAAATAATTTTTGTGGAATTTATTGAACACAAAGCTTGTTGATTTGAAATTGCCGAAAGTTTTAAAATTTTAACCTATGGTTTAAAATTTTATATGATGATATTGAGTTGATAATTAAATTCTATAGTATGATAGGGTATAACATGATTTTATTGGAATTTATTGGATACATATGCTAATTGTTGCTAATTATCGAAAGCGTAACAAAATGGCTAAGTATGAGTTCGATTCTAATGTTAAATGATGCTATGATAGTTAATTATAAACTTAGAATGAGTGGTTGTGATTAGGGTGGATGAATGGAACACTTATGCACACTTACACAATGATTGTGTATTACATTAGAAATTAGGGTTTTCTAATGCTTAGTATAGTTTATGTTGTGTATGGTTTTGTTGATGTTGAATGTTTATGTTTATGTTGAGCAAGCAAACCGAAACCCGACGTAAACAACATAATCTTATATGAGCGAGAATCGAAAAGAAATCGACCAATTTAGATAACTTAAGGCGGAATAAGCGAGAATCGAAGTTAGACACAAATTAGGGTTTTTATTAATGAAAGGATACTCAAGCGTGAGTTCATCGTTAGAAAAACCAAAGTCGAGCTACAACGTTAATATTATAACGACAACTCAATACGATATTGGTTGGGCGTAAACACAACTCGATAATGAATAACGATTATCGACATATGTAACCTCCGTGAGTTAAGTTAAATACCTGATGTCGTAATGTGTAAACAACGATTCGAACATAAGATGTCGATCCTTATGTCTCAAAAGCGAGTTAATATTCGAAGTACTTCGTTTATTCTTAAGTACTAATTACTTACATGATAGCATATGTCCACTTGAATTGTAAGTCGATATTCCTCTTTTAATTATCGTGCTAATCTGACGAGTCGTCGAGCATAACCTACTAAGGCGTAACCAAAATTGTTAAGTCAGTTGGTGGCTTGAGAATATCTAATTTACCAATCATAATTTGATTACCGACAACTATAACGTAATAACGTTATAATAAAACTAAGGTTAAGAGTCGAGGATAGACTCGAATATGTGATTCATAATTGAAGTTCACTATGAGCGATGAGGTAATATAAGCTTGGGAATTGGGGATGTAAGATAATAGAAATTATCTTAAAACAATCACATAAAATCATAAAGAAACCCTAATTGGGAACTTTAAGTCGTAGTTTATAAGCGACCTTGATCGATAGAAAGAATCTAAGAAACGTTATTTTCTTATGAAGGGTTTGATCGTGCGTGGTCGTGAGGAAGAACATCACACTGCTCTTTTAGAACCACTAGCTTGGATTAGCGGTGGGCTTTCTTGAAAGCGAAAATGTTATGCATATCTCAAGCATGTTTACAAAGCTTTATGAAATATTATCACATGAAATGTTATTGGCGCAAATGTTTATGTTTTGTTGTTATCTATCGAGATTGGTATATCGATGTGGTATGTGAATGTGTTGGTCCTGCGTTAAAAAGAGTAACGATCGGATCCGACTTAGTTAAGGACTAACTCGGATTGTGTACGATGTGTTGTGTGTTAAGGTTAGCTACCTCGACGGTCACGGCGACTATGTGTGGTGGCCACCTCCATAGTGGGCGTATGAATGAATGAATGATCGAGATATGGAAACAACGTGAATGAAATAGTTCGACGAGCGCTTTTGGAAAACGATAAAATGTTTGATAGGCATGAGTCTTTTAACTAAAATCCTCATGCGCTATTGTGGGCGATTAATAACTTTTGACAAAGAAAATGTTTTTGGCAGCGAGTCCAGTGAGTACTTTTGTACTTAGCCACGCATTTCGTTTTGATGTGCGGGTTGAGCAAGGATCGATGATGGGTGCGGTGGTGCGAGTAGCGATTGTTTTGTGACTTAATTAGAAAGGTTTCTAGAACCTTGGGCATGCATCGTCATATGCATGTCCGCGTTTATTCTTTGCTTAACTACGATATTATTTTGATGTTTGATTTATGATTGCTTTCATACCATATTGAACTTGAGGTCGTACCTCGTTCATTTAATTGAGCCACGGTTGGGTTATGTTGAACCTTGAACTCTTTTGACAAGTCCTTCTAC
The DNA here is from genome assembly GCA_036937905.1 of Salvia rosmarinus. NCBI lineage: Eukaryota > Viridiplantae > Streptophyta > Magnoliopsida > Lamiales > Lamiaceae > Salvia > Salvia rosmarinus. The sequence goes on from JAODLM010000233.1 coordinate 7,665, forward strand.
GACTTGAGTTGGTATTGGATGGTTTATCCCTTTTTACCTATGCATTATTGAGTAGTTAAATGGTTGATTGCATTGATTAGCTATGTTTATATCCATTGCTTTACTATATCGGTGACGATCCATATGATCCGTACTTCCTTGGAAAGTCGGTCGTCACAATAGAAGAACCAACCTTGCTCAAAATGGGTTTAGATTTGTGTTACTTGATTGTGACATTGGAGCTCGGTGAAGTTTTGGAGCAGACGATCAAAGCGAAGCGGTATGGGAGCATTTGAAATATTTTATGAGTAGTATGATTTCACAAAGTAAAAGGTTAGAAGGTTACTAGAGTGTAGGATGTGAAATATGATAGTAAGGGTTGAAAATGTGGAGTAAAGTAAGAAAAGTTGAGGATTTTAGGGATTTAAAATGATGTGAAGCGATGTGACATTTATCGATATAAAATATCGGTTCGGTTCGTAGCGTATTTGTTCTCGGACATTCGTTTTAATTTTCTCGTTTGAAATAAAATTAAAATGTCGACGTTATAATTTTAATAATTTCTCTAAACTCAAATATCGATGTAGCTTAATAAAATAATAAATAAAGTTATAATTTCACGGGGTATTACATATTCATTCACTTAAAACTCTTGTCGATAGATTGTTCATCTTGTCGAACCTTTATTATTTATTTAGTTTAGAGATAAACAAATGAATTTATTCTCACCAATAAATTCAATATTTTTAATCGAAATGTATTTAGTCAATTGAGACATCACTAGTTATTAAGAATTTAATTTAATTTTACTTAGTGCAAGGTATAATCATAATAAGAAGATGGACTCATTTATAATGAGTGCAAGTTATTATGAAAATCATTTTCGACTTTCAAATCATGAAATTTGTAAATATTTTGCATCCTCGCCTTCTTGATTCATTCCTTAAGACTCTTATCGATATATTGTTCATCTTATCAAAGCTTTGTTATTTATTTATTTTAGGGATACATTGATAAATTTGTTCCACTAATAAATCTAATATTTTAATCGAAATATATTTAGTTAATCACTAATCATGTCCATAACTTTAAGATTTATATAATCACACCAACGAGTTCTAGTTTAGCGACAAATAGCAAATGGCAAGCCCATTTTGATTAATAACAAACTTTTGATCACAATTAGAAGATGACTCGTTAATGAGGGCAAGTTATTAAGAAATTTAATTTAATTTTACTATTTTGATTAGTAGCAAACTTTGATTATAATAAGAAGATTGTTTTTATCGTTGAAGAGTTTTAAAAGCACAAAGATTGTTGTTACATATATATGCTTTCTCCAATTATATATTTAGAAACATGTCTTTGTTTCTCCAATTAGTATCATTTTTATTTGATTAAATTTTGAAGTGTGAATAGTAGACATGCAATTTTTAGAATTTCGGTTTGTAATGGAAAAACAAATTATTGTTCACTTCTTGATAAAAAAAAATTTATTCAATATAGTTTTATGAGGATACTAATACAATCAACTTACAAATATAGGTTGCTTAATTTTTTTTGCACATATAAATTTATGGAGTTAAAAACTTTGCAGTATGTTTATTTTGTTATATTCATCAAAGTTCCTACTTTCATAATCAATTTTGATAAATATGGCTCTTAATTAATCTATACATTAGACTTTTATATAGTGGTCATCACACGAGACATTCAATGCCCATTAAATAACAAAATTGATTACCAGCAACGTAAATGCAATTTTAATTTCATTATTATAGCGATTTACATGTTAGTTCTTTGGTTACAAATAATAATAATAATAATAATAATAATAATAATAATGATGATGATGATGATGATGATGATGATGATGATGATGATGATGATGATGATTAATTATATTTCCAAAAATATGTACATACAAATGGGTGGAAAAAAAAACTGAAATTAAAAGATTAAATGAGGATTTAGGATAAATAGAAATGGAGATCGTAGAAGGTGTCACGTATGATTCTAGATGAATATAGTGGCTTCAATCCATATTGGAATTATATATTTATAGATTAATCTATACATTAGTGATAAACGCAGCATTTTACGTTTATTGTTGATTTTTAAAGATGATTTTATATCGATAAAGTGCGTTTATATCTTGGATCTCAATGCTTTTACATATTTTGGAAGATCTTGCTCTTGGGTTCTGTTTTGGTGTTTTGTAGGCTTATAAGTTAAAAATCGAGCATGGAGCGAGCAGGCGGGCGAGGGCAAAAGCGGGCTAGCGGTTGCGCCGCGGCCGCTAGCGGCGCACATATGCACACAATCGAGCCTCGCGGTCGCTGGGCCGGCCGTGAGGAAACTCCATGACACGTGAGGTCCCGGCGGCGAGGCGTACCGCAGGATTTTCCATGCGGCGACCATACTGCGACCGCGAGGTGTGGCGCGAGGCCAACCGATCTTGCCTACCGAGAACCCAAAGGCGGCGGCGGGATGTCCCCTCGCGACCGAGCTCGCGACCGCAAGCCGACCGTGAGGCATGGCGAGCACGCAAAAATTAGGGTTTCGGCCTAATTCTATAAATAGGGCATTACCCCCTCGCTTCCATCCTTCCCAGTAGCGATTTTAGGCGTTTTCCTCGGTTTTCTCTATTTTTCAGATATTTTCACTTTAGCTTTGATTTAGATTCATTGTAGTACTAGTTTTCCATCATTCTACATTAGTTCTACGCATTGTTAACCTTTGGAGCGATTTCGTCGAAGGAATTCCATTGTTTTCCGTTTTCCGTTGGGTTTGGATACGAACCCAACCATTGTTCTTCGAGACGCTTCCCTACGGGTTTTATCAATTTAATTTACATTTTTATGATTATCTCGTATTTAATTACATTAATTATGTCAGCTAAATTTACATTTCTAATCTAGGGTTTGCATGATTCTATCCTATATGTTGTGATTCACGCTATTGTTATTTACCTTCCGGGCATTGATTCATGATTCTTGGTGCTTAATTATATGTGTTGATTTACGATCAATCTTGATGCATATCATAGTTGCCGATTAATTACGTAACGGTTTTAATTGTCGATCGATCTTGAATGCATGATACGGATAAACGCTTGAGTCGTGGCGAGATGGGAACATTCGTAGGAAGCATATTCTTTGTGATCCTTTTGGGTTGCTCGTTTTCCTCTAGAGGCGTATGATAATGGGAAAATTAGTAATCAAGCTGTCACAATTATCGTGGCGAAGTTGTTGGCTACATATGTGATCTTCCATCTTATGCGGATTAAAATGGTTAATAATAAGCGGGATAAACATCGTAGTGGATAGGATTAGTGCATCCCTAGGGTTAGTCTTTCTTCATAGTTATCCTTTGAGTTTTATTGCTTTAGTTTATTTTCTTGTTGTCACATTTGCTTTGGATTTAACTATACGAGCTATAAACTGATAAACCAAATCGTGCTTGGATAATGATGAAGTTTCGTTGAATTAACCACGTGTTTTGGATTGCAATCCATGTGGATACGATACTCGACTTACCTTATACTTGCGGCGTTTTCGTGCGATCAAATTTTAATTTCATGATTATAGCGATATACATGTTAGTTCTTGGTTATAATAATAATAATAATAATAATAATAATAATAATAATAATAATAATAATAATAATAATAATAATAATAATAATAATAATAATAATAATAATAATAATAATAATAATAATAATAATAATAATAATAATAATAATAATAATAATATATTTCCAAAACATGTACATACAAATGGGTGAAAAAAGCGAAATTAAAGATTAAATGAGGATTTAGGATAAATAGAAATGGAGATAGTAGAAGGTGCCACGTATGATTCTAGATGAATATGATGGCTTCAATTCATATCGAATTATATATTCTGATTATAGATGCGCTACATAAAAGTACCAGTTTAACTTTTTCCTTGAATAAGATTTAAAAAAAATGTGAAAAAAACCTCAAGGCAAAAACTTTTGTGCAAATCATCTATCTTAATTAAATTGAAGTAAGATTCATCAATTTTCAATTAGAATTTATTAATATCTAATTAGAATTTATTAATATTCAATTAAAAATTAATTAGAACAAATGGATCCTATATTCAAATGTATCAGAATCTGCCTTAACAAATAATTATAATTTATATTGTTCAAGACTCCATTTTGCAAGCTTTCAATTATTTTATATTTTCTTCACTTTCTTTTATCAAATCATATTTGTTATCGAACAATTAAAAAACTAGTATGTTGTATGTGTGATGATATACGCTTTATTAGGGATCTGGTAAATCGATTATTGCAAATTGCACTCTAAAATCTTTTTTCAAGCGTAATCCTATTTCTAATCAAGAAATAAAGATAAATTAGTGTCTGAGAATGTTTTCGAGCAGGTGCTCCTCCAAACCGGGCTCACTTACGAGCGAAGCCTCGCTCGCGCTCGCTCACATTACAGCCGCGCTCACTCAATATATATATATATCGTTAGGTCGTTATTTTGGGTGTTCCGATTCTGCGGCGCCTTTTGCCAATTCGATTCGATTTTTCTTACGGCGGACCTCATTCTTCAAAATTTTAGGAGCTACTTTCGATCGACACAGACACAGATAAATCTTAGTTTTAATTCCTGCTTTCAGTTTCTTCGATTAATACATTTGTTTACCGAATTCATCATTGGATTTATCGATTATTGCTATTGGATTTTCACTCCTTTGATTTATATTATTGCTTCGTGATTTCTTGCTTTATGATTATTGTTGGATTGAATTACATAATTGTTATTGGATTATTGGTTTTTACATTGGCATTTGATAAGATTACGTTCTATGAATTTGATATTGAATCTTTCTCGGCGGAGTTTTATTATTTTACGTTTAAAGATTTAGATTAGTTTGTTCTTGCAGCTTCACCTTTCGTGCTTTCGTAGTTTCTCGACTAGGGATTGACAACTCTAGTTAGGTTGCTTTCATTTATATTTTCTTTCGACTTTTCTATTCCGTATGTTTCAAAACCCATGTTGATATTAGAGTGTTTAGGATTTACCGCTTTATGTGTTTGACACGAACAATAAGCCTGTTAAGTTTTCCTTGAGAGCGACTAGGGTTAACTTTCCTATTACAACACCTCATTCGATTATGAGTTAATTAAAGAACACTTTTGATTGAAACAAATTTTGGCGCGTTCTTGAAAAACTTTAGGCGTATTGTTTGTGTTATTGATTTTACGTGTTTCTTTTGTTCTTTTTTGTTATTTTCTCCCCCCGGTGCGTATGATCCTATTTTTGTAGTTGGTGTCTGTTAATGCAGGGTTACCAGCAATACGATTATGGTCAAACAGGTTGGGGAGAGGAAAGCTCGTCGTATTGGGCAAATTTTTCTTACGAAGAAGGAGCCCAGTTCGACTATTTTGAGGGATGTCCGTTAGGCTGGGAGCATCAAGCCTATGATCCTTACTATGAGCATCAAGCTTATGACCCCTACTGGGAGCATCTTCCAACTTCTTCAAGTAGTGAGGACCTCTTTTTCCAGCAACCTTCTATTCAGCGATCGTTCTTCCAACAACGATATCACCAAACACCTCCACCACCACCACCTTAGAGACCAGCTTTTGAGGATATGTTTGCCCAAAGAATGGATGCTTTCGGCCAAAGATTGGATGCTTTCAGCCAAAGATTGGATGCTAAAGGCGCCTCACTTCAGCGTTTAGAGACGCAAATGGGACGAGTTAATAGCATGTTTGATGAGTTGTTACGACAATGTGCGTGAGGAACTTCAAACCAATCCGATCGGGCCCGACGGTCACTATTCTAGAAAGTGACCTAATTGTTGAGAATGGGGTGGAAGAGACATCGAACGAGCGATGCGATCCGGGGGGATGGAAAATGAGAAAGAGGCTGAAGCCATACCTTTCCCACCGGTGAAGAATGAGAAGCAGAAGCCTGACCTCGAGGAAGTTTTATAGGGTCGGTGACGAGGAAGAGTGGGCAGCGAAGTTGCTAGCATGCAAAGCCCACTCGGAAGTGAAAAAGCGCCTCAACTCTTGAAGTCGTGTTCTTGGAGAAGGATGAAGAGAGGACAAAGGTTGAGGTAGCATCTATAATATGTCGACATCCTTATTCACCAAAGTATTATGCTTTGGGGTAGAAGTTATCTATTTTCTTTGGAGAATAAGATGTTCGATTTGAGCTTAAGTGATTCATTATTTGCTTTCTTAATTGTCCTTTGTGCTTATATGGTTACTCTTGATGCTCTGGTGAGATGGTATTCCTGCGGTAAGGACTATGGATAGTCCTTTGTTATTTGGATTGTGTCGTGCTCTGACGTAAGCGAGTACTACATGGGAGTTTATCCACAGATTTTTACATTCTTTTCTTTCTTTCTTTTTGTTTGTTTCGTTGTTCTCTTTGATCTATCTGTTGTCTCTGTGTTAGTTTTGTTCGATTTAGGGCGTCGTCGTGGTGAGGTGGCCTAATACTACGGTTACGCGCTGCGCTCACATTCAACCATGTTCTATTATCGGGAAGTATCCTCATCTTTTGGCCATTTTTTTGTTATTAATATTTTGAGCACTGGGGACAATGCTCGAATTTAGTGTGGGGGAAGATTATTTGGTTTTGTGTGCGTATCTTATGTATTTGCTTGCTTGGTGATGTGCTTATTTTGATCTCTTGGAATCAAGTTTTTGTCTATGCGAATAAGTTAGGATTATGATTTGTGCACCTGAACTCTGTGGTATTGGTCAAACCTTGATGTATTTCTCGTTTATCTTGATGTTATGTTATTGAAGTGCATTGTGAATTGACGAGAATGTGTGGATTGATTTTAAATCGGAGGTTATTGAAGTGATTTGTCTGGCTAATGCTAGGGGGAGTTTTAACATTGTGGTTACCTATATACTTGTTTCATTCAATATACATAAAAAAAAAGATGAAAATGAGGAGAATGAAAAACTCCAGTAAATTGTTGAGATTGTTGAAATGAGGATGAGATTATGCCCCTCTTTCTCGTAAATTGAGAAATGGGAATGGGAAACCACGATAGGAGACTCGACTTCATCGAGAATTCACCTTTCGAACATTGTTCCAAAATCTGTTAATATTTTCTATGTTATCAAAGAAACTTGTTGCTAAAGGTAACCATTTTAGTTAATTCATCCATAGCGGAGAGTTGGGTCTGAGCAAAAATAATCTACTTGTTTATTTCATATTTTCATAATCTTAGATTTGTTTCACATTAACTTTTATTATGTATTCATCAAGTTTGGGGAAAGGAAAAAAAAGGTTTGATTGATTAGATTAAGAGTTAAGCTGTACGAATTATTTTTCTATTCTTATTAGTATAGACTTTGCTTGAGGACAAGCAAATGGATAAGTGTGGAGGAGTTGTTTGGTATGAATTTGTGCTTATTCTTGGTATTGTTTTACATGTCATTTTCACTAGTTTATCCTATTTATGCCGTTGGTTTGATTAATATTTATCGATTCAAACTTATTTGGTTTATTTTGATATTTTGTAGAAAATCAGCATTAAATAGGATGAAATGAATCTGCCAAGGATCAAGTTATTGAAGAGCATCTCAACAAGTTCATAGGCACAAGCGGATCGTAATTGAGAGTTCGAGAAGAGGAGAAGCGGGCGAATCATCAAAGCGCGCCGTCGCGCCAGCTATAACGAGTCGGTGCCACGCCCCATCGTCGTCGCACCTCGCCTCGTCGGCACCGGTGCTCGGCCATCTCCACGTCGCCGCCTCGCCATCTCCGCGTCGCCGTCGCCCGGCCCCACGTTCATCGGTCTTGAGAATGCTCCATCGCGTTCAACCCATTTTCCTCGCGTTCGATCGGCGCTTCGCTTCGCTTCGCCTCTCCGTCCGGCGTTGGGAACCAGCGCCCGTTCCTACCGTTTCTCCCATCGCTCGCCTCCGTCCGGCGTTGGCGCCAGCGCCCAGCGCGTTGCCACCAGACCCGCCTCCAGCGCGCTCGTTCGGCCTTCACCGGCGCTCGACACACTGGCGCCCGTCGTGACCGACACACCGGCGCGCGGCTGAAAGCCACCGGCGCTTGACCACCCATCAACGAGGCTCGCACAGTGCCGCTCAGCCACACTTTCTCGGGCATTCAGCTGAGCGCCCATTCGCCTGGCCGGCGTTGACACGAGACGAACTCTTCACCAACCGGCACTCCTTCCAGCGGCGTTCACTCTCAATCTGAGAATGTTTTCGAATCGGCGTTCCTCCAAACGGCTCACTTACAGAATAGAAACCTCCGCTCGCGCTTGCTCGCATTGCAACGGCTCGCTCTCACTTAATATATATATACGCGTTAGGTCGTTATTTTGGGTGTTCCATTCTGCGGCGCTGCCAATTCGATTCGATTTTTCTTACGGCGTGGCCGTTGTTCTTCAAATTTTGGGAGCTACTTTCGATCGACACGAACCACAGTTAATCTTAGTTTTAATTCACCTTTTAGTTTCTTGATTAATACATTTGTTTACGAATTCATCATTGGATTAATCGATTATTGTTATTAGTTTTCACTCCTTTGATTTATATTATTGCTTCGTGATTTCTTGCTTTATGATTATTGTTGGATTGAATTACATAATTGTTATTGGATTATTGGTTTTACATTGGCATTTGATAAGATTACGTTCTATGAATTTGATATTGAATCTTTCTCGATGGATTTTATTGTTTCTGTTTGAAGATTTAGATTAGTTTGTTCTTAACAGCTTCACCTTTCGTGCTTTCGTAGTTTCTCGACTAGGGATTGACAACTCCTAGTTAGGTTGCTTTCATTTATATTTCCTTTGACTTTTCTATTCCGTATGTTTCAAAACCCATGTTGATATTAGAGTGTTTAGGATTTACCGCTTTATGTGTTTGACACGAACAATAAGCCTTTGTTAAGTTTTCCTTGAGAGCGACTAGGGTTAACTTTCCTATTACAACACCTCATTCGATTATGAGTCAATTAAAAACAGTTTGATTGAAGCAGTATGGATCAAGCACATCGATTTCTAATTGTAATGTTGTTTTATATTTGCAGCAAGTGAGATGCCACCACGAAGATGTAACATTGAACTAGATAAAATTGCGGAAGTCACTATTGATAAAACTTCAAAGGTAACATCTCTGTAATGTTGTTTAATCTAAATAATCGTCAATGTTTGCTCATGCTTGTGAAACCATATCAGTATGCACAACAACAATACCTTGGTCTCATGTTAAGCTGTGCATGACTGCATTTTAAGTTGTTTTACATGTTTTTGTTAATCATTGGGCTATTATTGTGCACGATACTATAGAGGGATACTATTAGAAATAATTTCTAATTATAATTTATTAATATTCAATTAAAAATTAATTAGAACAAATGGATCCTATATTCAAATGTATTAGAATCTGCCTTAACAAACAATTATAATTTATATTGTTCAAGACTCCATTTGCAAGCTTTCAATTATTTTATATTTTCTTCACTTTCTTTTATCAAATCATATTAGTTATCGAACAATTAAAAATCCTAGTATGAATGTATGTATGATGGTATCTACTTTATTAGATATACCGATAAATCTGATTATTGGCAATTGCACTGTAAAATCTTTTTTCAAACCTACTCCTATTTCTAATCAAGAAATAAAGATAAATTAATTAATAGACGCAACCATTAAACTAATAGAGGACGTTTTCAGCTAGCAATGTCAAAGCATTACAATTTAGAATCTTAGATAATGTCCAATTAAAGAGCAAAGTTCGACATGGTACAATCTTCAACCGCATTACATAAACTCATAACGTAAAAATAAAAAGGAAAAGAAGAGCATAGATTGTGAGGATTTATTTAGTGTGTGTTCTTAACCTCCTTCTCTCACTTGTGCATAAACCTAACCCACTGAGATACGCTAGGAATCCCATTATTAACAACGCTAATCAAATAATAACCTGCGGGCGCTATCTTCGATGAAGGTGGAGCTTCCACCACCGCATTCACCCACCGCTCCCCAGCTGCCAAGGGCGCCGCCTCCACCGTAACTTTCTTGCACCTCAACACCAGCAGTCTCTGATCCATGGAGATGGAATGCGTGGTGAACGGAGACACATATGCAGTGAAAACGATGTCGCGCGCGGAGTGCCACGCCTTCTTCCTCACCATAAACCTCACCGAAAACTCTCCTCCATACGCCACTCCGCCATCGTGGCCGTTGAGGTCACATTCCTCGGCCTCCTCCCGTCGAACGCTGACTCCATGTTCGTCGGCGTGGCCTGCAGCCGGAGCTCGGTGGGGTGCGGCACGTTTTTGAAGACGTAGCGCTTGTTAGGGTTGCTGCCTGCAACAAGAATTCTCCCATCGGGTAAAAGAATGGCGGATGAGTGATACATTCTAGCGATTTTCGAGGGTTTTAGGATGGAGAAGCGATGGCCGAGCTGCTTCTTCGGCTTGTAGAGGTAGGGCTGCAGCGCCGGGCGCGCGGCAGAGTTCGTGCCAGCGCAGCCGCTCCCAACGCCGTTGATGATCAAAACGTTTCCGTTTGGGAGGATTATCATGTTGTGCATCAACCTAGCTCCCGGCATTTGCTCCATCTTCCATTTGTGGTCATTGCGGTAATCGTCATCCGGCCGCACGAGCTCAGGCCTCGGAGAAACTGGCCTTTCGGGCTGCTGGGACTGCCCAGCTGCTGCTCCTCCGCATATCATAACCTCCGCTTTTGGCGATCGTTATGGTCTAGAGGAGGAGCACTGAAGAACCTGAGCTCGGATAAGTTCGTGAGCCTTTTCCGGGATTCTAGGGAAAGTCTTGACTACTTTATTACGTTTGTAGTTAAAAGAATGGAATCCTATTGGCGAATATAAATATATGGCCATCTGGAGAGATGGAGAATTGGGTACAAATTGTTGCCCCTTCACTATCATAAGTCCTTTTCAAGAAAGGTAGTTTGAAACATTCCCCATTTAATGATGTCTTAGGTACGAATTCGTACGACGACACATTCCTTCCGCCCACGACCATGACTCTGTCCTCGTGGTCGGGTAGCCTCAAGCTTGAGGCATACCATCTCTCGCCGGCAAGATGCTTCCTCCTGGCTCCAATCACAAAGGCCGTTCTTGCACGGCTTAAAGTAGCGGACCCGTCTGGGCCGACCCAAACCCACCGGTCTCGAAGCGTGCCGTTACTCATGAATGAGCCCGACGAGGCCCACGGGTCAGGCTCGATGAAGAGGGCCTGATTTTGTTGTTCGAAACGCTATACTCTACCGAATGGGCGTAGCACGAGGTGTCCGCTAGATCTGCTCGGGCTCTCTGGCAGCGCCGCCCATCGTAGCGGTGGCGTAGGCGGTAGTTGGACGGGCCGGAGCTCGTCTGGTCGAACATGATCACGGTGTTGTAGTGGGTTAAGGCCATGTGCATCGCCACTACGCCGGTGTTGTTCAACAGAAGCTTCCATTGGCCCGAAGGGGAGGGGGCGGGGACTTTGCCGCCTCGTCTCAGTACTGCTCCGGCAATGTCTGAATAGTGTAGCAGCAGAAAGGCAGTAGCTAATGCTGCTTTGTAGAAGGGATTTATGTTCTTGTTTTCCATGATGAATTTTATTTTTTTGCTTTGATTTTGTTTGTTTGATGGTGGCAAAGATTTATATAATGGGAACTTTTCTACTTTTGAGGGTCATACAATGTTCGTGCCTTTTAGGATCAAGATTATTATGTTGCTGCATGGCAAAATCCTGCTTTAAATTAGGAACTGGAATTAATAAGTTGGTTTAGACAAACTCATACAAAGCTAGCCTCCTAGAAATAATTATCGAGAAATTTTAGGAATTGGGTTTTGGTTACACTTTTCATGTTAACTAGATGTAACAAAAAAAAAAAAAACGATTCTTGGTACAATATTACACACGAGAGAAATGAGGAGTTAGAACCTTAAACTTCTCGGATACAATTAGGACAAAATATAAAATTGAATGATGAAGATGCAGATTTGAACCTTAAACTTCTTGTATACAAATTAGAAAAAAAAATGTAACAGAAAAATAAAAAATGGAGATGCGGGTATCGATCCCGTACCTCTCGCATGCTAAGCGAGCGCTCTACCATCTGAGCTACATCCCCAATGATTTTCATGCTTTGTCTTATGATTGATCAAATGTAAAGATAGAACTACGTTTTTTTCGGTGATTAACTAAACGCAAAGTTTGTTTATGGTGTATTCTGCATACATTCCATGTGTAATATTGAGATCAAATCACATTAAGAAAATTTTGTGCGATGAATGTAGAAAATAGTTATTGTTTTAATTTGAAGGTGTATTTCATTCATTTTAGGTCGGCGTGCTTAGAATTAATGCACAAATCATATTAATTACAAGATTTAATTACAGTTTATAGCCTGATTTTTTGAAGTCTATATAACAAGGTGTATTTCATCCAGTGGTGATGAAAGTTGATTATATACCAATACACAATATACTCCATATTTTAAAGGTAGGAGGAAAATATTTCCGGTTTCAAGAATATGTGGAACTATGATTTAGCAATCTTCACAGGAAACCATTAAATTAAATTTTCTGACTAAAATCGAATTACATTTGTACTAGGAATGTGTTAGTCAAAAGTTGTGGATGTTTTAGGTTGCTGTTCAATTGATGTCTATCAGAACCAATTTTAAATTGTAGCCTAAATTTATTGAAATACATGCATTTTATGCCAAATTTATTTTTTTGGTTATTTCTTTTGCCTATATTATGTATGCATCCTCTGCTTTTGAGAGCAAAGAGCTAAAAAGTAATCTCAAACAAAGAGCGCAAAATGGGGTTTGAGAGAAAAAATAGGTTGTGATTTTTTTGGGTATAATAGGTTGCGAGTGCCGTAAACACTTCGTGATTTTCTTTCTTCTTTAGTAGATCTGCAGTAGCTCGGAGACGTAGGTATAATTGGCCGAACTCCGTCATCAAATATTGTGTTTTTATTATTGCGTATTTATTTCGCTCTCAAACAAATCTGGTTTAGTGGGAAATTCTCCTATAATTTCCTAACGACTAATATCGAGCCTTGTTGGTGGTGAATACTTGATAGATTTTTTGTGATGTTACTATTCACATAAATCATGAATTTTTTCGACAGTTCGGTTTGTCGATAAAAATATTTCTAAACATGGTGGTTAGCGAAATTATCGAAGCGATCCAAAGAAGTCCCGATTCAAGTGGGAGCGATGGTGCGGTGAAGGAATTGTGAAAATCGAAAAGTTTGATGGTGCGGACTTTAGCTTACGGAAAATACAGATTGAAGATTATCTATACCGGAAAAACTATATCAACCTCTCGAGAGAACAATCGGGGACATGAAGGATGAGGCTGGATTCTTCTCGACCTCTGAAGCCCTCGAGTCATTAGATCTAATGATATCTCGTAATGTTGCCTTCAACATAGTGAAAGAAAAGACCACAAAGGATCTTATGGCAGCTCTCTCTAGTATGTACAAAAATCCATTGGCCTCAAATAAAGTCCACTTGATGAGGCAGTTATTCAACCTGCGGATGGTAGAGGGGGCATCAATAGCCCAACATATAAATGAACTCAATACAATCACAACTCAATTGAGTTATGTGGAGATTGAATTTGTCGATGAAGTTTGAGCTTTGATTCTCCTATCATCTCTAACCAGACAGATGGAATGCTACTATCATAGTCAATAGCTCATCAGGAAATAATAAATTAAAATTTGATGATGTTCGGGATGCGGTATCGAGTGAAGAGAGATTGGGTGAATTGTCGACCTCTTTAACTCTGCACAAAGAGACTGAAAGAACTTCATAGAAATTCAAATCGTGGCGAATCAAAATCTAGAATAGGCAAATCTATATCGAGAAGAAATATTTTAGCTGCTATAATTGTGAAAAGTCAGGTCATATCAAGAGGATTGTCGAGCACCAAAAAGAATGTTGGTATCCAAAATTGATGTGATCGAGGCGGGTGATCTATAATTCTAAGCGTCAACAGTCCGATTGAGTCATGGATTACGGATTGAGGCATCTTTCCATGCCATGCCATGCCGAGAATTTCGTCGGTGGTGATTTTGGAAAAATTCATCTAGTGACGACAAAGCACTGAAGATCGTGGGAATAGGAGATGGTTCCATACATCAAACTTAGAGAATATCAGCAATTTCGCTTCAGCCCATTAGGCAATTTCTTTACATCATTCTCATCCATTCTTGAACTTTTCCTCAAAATTAGAGGAGCTTATTTGCATAGCTCTCTTAAACACACGGACATTAGGTTCATCATATTCTCTTGTCGATTCCACTAAGCTTTGAATCATCTTCTTGGTTTCGCTAGCGTGTTGTGAAAATCCTCCTCCACTTGATGAGTTGACAAGAATTTTAGTGCGGTGATCATTCCTTGATAGAAATCTTGTGACAAATCTCTCTCGGAAAACTTATGGTTGGGCAACTATCTACCAATTTCTTAAACTTTACCCAGTAATTGCTTAGAGATTCATCAAACTCTTGTTGGACTCGAGTAATCTCCTTCTTCAGTGCATTCGCCTTAGTCTGAGGAAAGAAATGTTCAAGAAACAATTTCTTCATCTGAACCCATGTAGTCACTAAGTTTGGTGTGAAACTAGTGAACCACGCATTGGCTTCCCCTGTTTGAGTGAAAGGGAATGCCGCTAATCTGAACTGTTCCTCTGTTATTCCATTTGGTAGTTTCTGAACCTTACAAATCTTGATGAACTCGCTCAAGAAATTGTATGGATCCTCTCATTTTTTCTGTAAAACTTAGGGAAAACATGGAGTAATGCTAACTTAATCTCAATCGGTGTAGTCAACCCTGCAATTTGTATCGATGTAGAAGGGTCATCTTCCTCATGACTGGTGAGCTCACATAACCTTGGATAATTAGTTGCCATCTCGTCTTCAATGAATGTGACAAAATCAAAGTCTTCTCTTGCTGACTCGTCTCCAGAAATATGTTCCATTTAGGAAAACAGATCCTCTTGACAAGCGGGATCTTGTTGTCGGATTCAATCGGTTTAAATGCGGGCAAGCGGGCGGTTTGCAACAACGACAAATTCTGCTTTTTTTTTCGCTTTAGCCTCTTTTCTCAACCGTTTAGCGATCTTTTCGATTTCAGCGTCGTAAGGAAGATTCGAATTAGAAGACCTACTCATAAACAATAGAAAAAAAAGCAATAGAAAAATTAAAAACAATGAACACGTTCCCGACAGCGGCCAATTTGGTGGACGTCGTTTACCATCAAATAATTCCTGCAATCTCGCTAAGAATCAAGATTAGAATAGCAATAAGCATGATCGAACCACAGAGAACAGGTTACTGAATTAAATTTTCTAAAGATCAAGTTTTGTGTAACCACCATGCCTTAAATTGGAGAGAGTGATAACTGACTAAGGAAACAATTAAATAACTAAGACAAATAAGAAATAATCAAGATAAAGAGATTCGGTTCGAATAAATCCACATTAGTTACTAACTACGATCATCGGCGTAAATATATATTAATTCTCATGAACCAACTAGTTATAAGGTCACCGTGAATCGGCGAGACACACCCCAATTCCTATGTGCTTTATCGATAATTAGCAAAAACGTTGAACTAATTATTTTCTTATCGAACATAACCTAGTTGGAAGCGTCAAACCTAGATTTAATGTTCTAATAGCTTTAAAAGCGGAAGGAACCAAATTTAGACATTACCAAAAAGCATGTAATAATTCATCTACCAATTAATTCCCTACTACCAATACGATAGTTCTGCCACTAATTAGTCATATTCCAATAATTACGGACTGGGGGAACCAATTGATACTAATCTGGATTAACCTAAGGTGATCAGGCTTAAGAAAATCAGATTAAAACTCTCTACTCAGAGAACAAATTAAAATCCAATTGAATTAGTTAAACAATAAATTAGGTCTCACAGATATTGAACTGGTATTTTATTATTGTACCCGAATCAAGAAATTTAACTACTAATTCTATTAAAATTAAACACAATCAAAACATATAAAAAGACATAAATAATAACATAACAATTGAAATAAAATAGAAATTGTCACCGTAAATCCAAATGAACAAAGAAGATAAGAATGGCGAGCTTTTTCAAAATAACTAACTAGAACTAAGAATATCTCTATGGAAATTTGTATGCTCATTGCTAGGGATGTCAATCGGGCCAGCCCGCTCGGGTTCGGGCTAACCCACTCGGGCTATCGGGCTATTCGGTTCGGGTTATTCGGGTTGATATTTTTTTGGGGTTAGAAATATTCAACCCTAACCCTAAACTCTCGGGTTTCGGGCTAACCCATCGGGTCAATCGGGTCATAAAGATTAAAAAAATAAAATAAACTATATATATATATATATTGATAATATATATATATATATATATATATATATATATATATATAGGGGATGGTTCTTGTGAGAATGGAAATAAGTGTAGGAAATAGGAATAGATATGTAAGTCTAGCACATCTTTCATATTTGTGTAGCACAATCAGAATTACTATGTTGCACATATTAGTTTAGCACATATTTCATCTTTTAGTAGCACATATGCTAAATATATTAGTTTAGCACATCTTTCATTCGGTAGCACAAGAAGGGTTCTAGTCTTTGCAATAATCAACGTAGCACACACAACACAAAGCGTAGCACAAACGAAATTAAATCTCAACCATTGATCCGGTGAATCAAAGGCCGGATTCATTCCTATTTCCTACCAAATTATTCATTCCTACGATCCATCTCCTATATATATATATATAGATGATAGATCATATAGTACCCAAGCCCGATAGTATGTAATACTCAATCTCATCCATTCATCTCATAAATCCTATGGTTGAGATTTTTCGGACTTTAAGCTTAATTTGTGATTTTCGCTTCATTAAGGGTAGATTAGTAATTTGATTTGTTATGTGATTGCGAAAACAAACTATGCATTTAGTTGAGCGAATAATGCATTCAATGAACAAAGAATGCATGCGATTGAACACAATAATGCATGCGATTGAAGCTTCGCTTCGGTAGCGGCGTGCTAGCGTCGCTTCGCCTGTGGCAATAATGCGCTTCGTGCTTTCGCGCTCTCGGCTTCGCTCTGTGCCCGTTGGCCTGCATTTTACGTTTTGTTCAATGCATTGACATGTTTTGATCAATGCGTGGGCGTCTTTGTTCAATGCATGTTTGTGTTTTGATGCAACATGCGGTTTATGTTTTATTCAATGCATTGTCATGTTTTGTTCAATGCGGTTTCATGTTTTGTTCAATGCATTTTATGGTTTCGACGGAAAATCTCTCATTCATCCTTCTATGTCAATTTAGTTAAATACATTTGGCGATTACGGCGAATTCGCCGTGAACCACCGCCATAGCCATCATATTTCTCGATTCTTCAATCATCTATCAAATTTATCTTATTTTTCTCAAAATCCATCAATTTTGTTTTCAAATTTTTTCTTCTTTTTCTTTCTTTCAAAATATATTGTTTGTTGTTGTTTGTTTATATTGTTGATGTTCGCCGGTCTTGCCATGACGTCGTCATTGCCGTTCTGCCGCCAGTAGTCTCCGTGTGCTTGGTTGCCACCAAGGAGGAGGAGAAGAAGGTAGATTTGATTTCTTCCCATTTTGCCTGCGAAAATTAAAAGAAAAGAAAAGAAAAGGAGGCTGCCATGTGTCGAACATGGTGCGACCACTTGTTCAAATGTGTGGTCAGATTGAGTCTACATCTTATCGGGGACCAGGATACTACGGAGACCAACCCTATATATATATATATATATATATATATATATCAAATATTTTATATTAAGCGTTGGAGTAAAAAACAAATAATTGAAAATAAATATAATATATTCCACAAGTTCTTTTTTTAATCTTATTATATTAACTTTGAAGAGCAAACAATAAAAATTAAAAATAGTGCTCATAATTAAATTCTTTTTTCTAATATGCTTTAATGTCCTCATTCCATGTAACTAAATGATCTCTAATAATATAATACAATTATAGCGGAATTAAAACTTATATCTAGAAAAATTTTAATAAGTTAATTCAATATAATACTATTTAAAATATATTACAATATCAAAAATAGAAAATATCGCTCACAACTAAATTATTTTTTTAATATATCTGAATATTCATATTCCATAATAGCTAATTTACTATTTAATATATATTTTATAAGTTAATTCACTATAATACCAATTAAAATTTATAACTTGAAAAAATTAATAAATTAATTCACTATAAATAACTAAATAAACAATCTATAATAGCTACAAAAGTTAAGATAATTAAACATGAAAAGTAAATTTTTGAAATCAAGAATTTTTAATTTCTAACTATTAGATAAAGGGAAAAAAAGAGTTGAGTTTTTTTTTTCGGCCCGATGGGTTGACTCGCAACCCGACCGAGCCAGCCCGATTAACCCGTCAACACGAATGGGCTGGCCCGAATAGCCCGATTTTATATTCGGGTTATGATTTTATAGCCCAACCCATTAATTTTATCGAGTTATTCGGACCAACACGTGGGTTTCGACCCATATTGACATCCCTATTCATTGCCGCCGCAAACTCCCTCAGACGTCTCTCTGTTCGCTCCAATTCCAAAAAATGGCCCTCCATAAAGCTGCCAATATATATATATATATATATATATATATACAGATGCCAAGGAAAAGAAATATATTCCTCTCTACCCCTAATCCTATCTATCTGTGGCTGATTCCAATAATTAAGGAAATAATAATATTAAAGAATTCCTAATCCTTATCTCCTCAAGGATACTGCCAATTCTCATGATTTGTGATAATCCGTCATTGACTTTATCCAAATTTAATTCAATGTTTATTTCATTTCATTTCTTCTGTATCAAAATTCTTCTTTTTCTTCTCTTTTTTTATTTGACTCCATTATTGATCTTCTCAATTCTTAAATTAAAAAGTATCTAAATGTGTATATTAAATCCAAATAAAGATAGAAAAATTCAAATAATGTGAACAATAAAATACCCACATCAGATATGTTGGACAGGGCTTTTGTTGGTAGTGTTTGTTTCTGGTTGTATGCCCGAACCATATGTTTGGCTAATTATTATGGAGCAATAATTGTAAGCAAGCACTATAACTAATCCTCCTATATAATATAGGAGAATGAAAATGACAATGATAAAAAATTCGTTAAAAATTTTGGGGATCTTAACGAGTCAATTATTAGAGCAATATTCGAACACGCCAATTGGGTATAACATATAATTTTACACAATACGGTGGATCCAAGCCGTAAGCAAACTAGTGCGTTTGATATGTCGTTGAAAGAGTGGCCGCATCCAACTTTTTATTGTATGTTTGAGTAAGTTAAATCCTCTATTATATCATTGTGCAACATCTCATATGAATGAAAAGTTGTGTGTGTGTGTGTTGGCAGTGGTATTGGTTAATCTAGCCAAATGCTTCGAGTCCATTAAAATTTATGTATTAAATTAAAAAAAAAAAAAAAAAAAAAAAGTTATCAATTTTGCTAGCCAAAATTCTTGAGTATATTCTAATTCTATACATAACATATTCCCATTTGTTGCGTTAAATAGTGTTTGTTCATGCATGTTCCTAGGGTGTCTAACGGTTCGGTTTCGGTTAACGAACAAATTTTCATTAACAAACAATTTCTCGAAAAGTGGAACCGTTTTAAATTTTCGGTTAACCAAACCGATCGATTCGTGATTCGTTTCGGTTAACCGAAACAATTAAAATCAATTAATAATAAAATAAATAAAATAATAATAAAACAAATAAAATAATAATTAAAATAAATAAAATAATAATTAAAACTGAAACTTATTAAAATAGATAAAATATTTAACAATAATTAATAAAATAATAATTAAAATTGATTTTCATAATTTTAATTAATTAATTAATAATTGAAATAATAATTAAAAATAAAAGCGGTTTTGGTTTTTTGTTCAACTTCGGTTATCGGTTAACCAATAACAATTTTTTCAACTCTGGGCAAAACGAACCGATAACAAATTTGTCGGTTTCGGTTAAAATTAATTCGGTTTATATTCGGTTAAGAAAGCATTTAGACACCTCATGTTCCAGCTTTACTCATGGGCGGAGTCATATAAAATTACTAGTATGCCACTGGATTAATTCAAAGTCACCGTCTTATTGGTAAAATCACTACCCAAAAGTTTACTAATATTAATATACACTGATCTAAATTTGGATTCAAATATAATCAAACAATCTTACATAAGTTTTGTATCAAGTTTGAATCAATAAATATGATGACTCTTAAAACTCTGTTGGTTTATAAGCTGAAATAAACAATTAAAAATGATTGTCATCCACTAGCAAATAAATCAGATAATACCATAGAGAATCCATACCGCCGGCATGGCCATACGCAGGCATCATTCATGAAGATCGAAAATTGCAGTGAAACATCTTTTGAGATGTCAACAGTACTTTATTCTGTCACTTACAAACATTGCACTCTGACGAAAACACATAAAACTTGTAAATATTTAAAATCTGCACATATATATGCAGTATTGATTGAAACTTAAACATCTTGATATATAGTGTTCCAAATTATTTAGTGTGAGAGGCGACTGCTAGAAGAGGAACGGATATATGGGCTGTCATTCCAGGGCTCTCAGTCATGTCCAAATCTTCTGCTTCAGCCCCATTAGGCAATTTCAGTTGAATTTCTGCACGAGATTCGCTAACAGAAGCTCCATAGCTACAACAGCAAATGGGATCCCAGGGCATCCCTTCGTCCAGCCCCAAACAGGATCAACTCGAAATCTAGGCCCTTGAAGTCTATAGAAGAATTCAAGAATCTCTCCGGCATAAATTTTCTGGTTCGTCCCATGAGACCGGGTCTCTCCTATAGCCCACGCATTGATCATCACCACTGTTCCCGCAGAAATTTCGAAACCTTTAACTTGTACATCTTTGCTCGCTCGTCTAGGCACAAGTAATGGGAGTGGTGGATGTAAACGCATAGCTTCCTTGATCACAGCCTTCAAATAATGCATCTTTTGTAGATCATCATCTGTTATTTCTGTTTTCTGCATAACGATTCCTCTTACTTCAAGTTGCAACTTTTCCATCACTATGGGATGTCGTAAGAGTTCCGACATTGTCCATTCCATAGTTGTGGATATTGTATCAGTTCCACCAACAAATACATCCTGGAAAAGGTAGTGGAAGTTGAATATGTCATGATGGGGTGCACATTGATAATAATGAAACAACACGAGATGTAATGAAGAATGTAACATGAGATTTTTATTTCCAAGTAAAAGTATATTGACTAAAATTCCTTTTTCCTTGGATATAGAATCAGAATTGGTTCTGTCCCATAATTTTTCGTGTCCTACTTGTTATTCCATTATTACATTATTTATTTTAAATAATATTTATTATAAATTATTATAACATAAGGAATTCTAATTAACATTTATTACTAAAATTGATGTTTTAAAAATCATACCCTATGTATGGAATAATCAATCTTACGAATCAATATATAATTAATGAAAAATTGCAAATTAAATGTTAAAAGAATTATAAATCCTATTTGAATATAATGAACTCTAATGAAAGAGATTACCAGAAGTAATGCTTTGATGCTATCTCGATCAATTGAAGCACCAACAGTTTTATCGTTGTGGATTGCGAGCAAGATATCCACAAAACATTCTCCATTTTTTCCTTGACATCCTTCTCCTCTTGAATTTGCAGGCGTTCTTCAATCACACTCTCAAAACATCATCCATCTCTTTCGCAGTCTCATCGAGTCTCTTATCGACACCATTAACACGACCAACCCAACCAAGCCACGGAATGAAATCCCCAATGTTAATAATCCTAAAAGCTCCATCAAATTCGTCATGGCATGTAGAATTTCTTTCCATTTCAGAATCACTGAACTTCCGCCAAAAGCTGATCTACTGATCCCATCATTACTAAAACTAGCAAACATCGCACTCAAATTTACGGGCCCCGAAGATTCTTGAATCTTCTTCAACAAATGGGCCGTTTCTTCTTCCCTGATCGTACGGAAAGATTGGACCCTTTTGTTGCTCAGCAGCTGAAGAACAACGATACTCCTCATCTGCCTCCAGTATTCGCCATAGGGTGAAAGTGAAACGTCTCTACAGTCGTAGACCAGCTTCTTCATGGCCTTGAACCCGGGCCTGTTCGCGAAGATGATATCATGAGTCCTCATGATTTCACCGGCGAATTCGGCCGAGGAGACGACCAGAACGGGAACGCTGCCGAAGTGAAGGAGCATGAGAGGGCCGTGTTTTTGGGCTAAGGAATGGAGATCACGGTGTGGAAGTGATGATCCAAGTTGGTGCAGATTTCCGATTATCGGTAACTTTGGTGGTGAAGGAGGAAGTTTTCGTTTTGTCGTAGGTTTAAGGAACACTCTGTTGATAGACCATAAGAAGATGAGGAGAGAAGAGATGTGAGAATAAAGGATTCAATTGAAATTCCTCCATGTTTGTGTGAGGAACTGAGATGTGTTTGGACAGGGCCTTTATGGTAGTGTTGTTTGGCGTTGTTGGTCTAAATATTACTCCATCCGTCCGCCATATTCCTTCCTGGTTTTCCTTTTTGGGACGTCCTCAATTTCCTTCCTATCTATTTATGAAAATTATCTTTCCAACTTTAACCTCAATAATATTCTTTAATTACACCTTTTACCACCTATGGCCCACCACTATTTCTCTTTCTACCCTCAACAACCTATTTATTTACACTTTTCTTGTACTTCATGCTAACTAATTTAATATTACGTTAATGTGGGATACTATTCCACTCATGATAACTCAACAACTTTTATTAAAAGCATGCATATTCCAGGAAGGAATATGGGGACGAGGATATATGTTTAGCATCTTTATGCTGTGGACCAATAATTTTAAGCAAACAAAGAAATCATCATAAAATATGGGATTGTGATGAATGACCACCAAGCATGTGTATCTAGACCTATTATAAACTAGATTTTTCTTTAGTATATATATATTCAACTGAACAACAATAGTACTATGATACACTATATTTGTCTACTTATCTATTATTATTAGGGTAAATATCAGTTTACGTCCCAACGTTTTGGGATTTTTTATTTAATGTTTCAACGTAAATATATTATTATTTTGGTGCCTAAAGTTTTAGGAAATCTATATGATCGATTTCTGACGTACAAACGCTTATGTAGCTCTTGAAAATTCATGTTGGACTCCACGTCAATATAAAAAATTAAATAAGAATGTGGAAAAACTCGTCCTAAATGACATCGTCTCATTTCTTTTTCACATCAATATAAGGGAAGAAATGGAAAGAAATCATTTTGTATAAGTTTTTTTACGTTTTTATTTAATTTTATATTGACTTGAGTCAACATTAAATTTCGACAACCACGTAGCGTTTGGACGTCGAAAATGATGACATGATATTAATAGAAATTTTATAGAGCGTTGGGGATCAAAATAACAATATGTTTACATTGAGATATTAAATGAAAATTCGTGAAATGTTAGGATATAGACCGATAATTATAATTATAATAAAAGTATGTATTGTTACAAATGATTCATAATTAATTTGACGCAGCTTGGGCTAGCGGCACAGGCCTAGGCTTACACCCGTGGGACAATATCGTTTGGGTCACTGTAATTTGATTTGACCAATATTGTCCCAAATGTTATTTGTTACTGTTCAATGTAAGGATACTGCTCAAATCAAATAAAAATAATAGCGATGGTATCGTTCGACCTGCATGGGCTGTAGGGGCAGACGTAGCTGGGGCAGGGAGGGGCATACGCCCCTACTAATCATTTCCCCCCCCCCCCCTATAGAACTTCCGAATTTCTGGAAAGCTGGGTAATAGACTGTAGTGAACCCAAGTATTTTTTTAATGTTTTCTGGTTTAATTGATAGAACAGTAGAAACAGTGAGATACGAGATAGAAAATAGAGAGAATTGAGAGAAGAAGGATAGAGAGAGAAAATAACTTCATTCCTCCAATTTCTTGCCCAACTCATGACTATTTGTACCAGGTGGTCCCCTACTAAAGGAAAAGTTGGCTGGTGTACGAAAAGCCAACAATTAAAAAGGTAAAGCAAAACTAATGCTAAAAACAAAGTGCAGGAAAATAAAAAACTTCTTGAGGCACGCTTTTTCCGTAAAACACAGCATCCTTTTTCTACTTCAAATCGGCTCCCTAATTCAATTAGCAAGCCCTAGCCCCAATTTTGCAAAGACATCATTTTTACCAGTAGCTCCCAATTCTTCATCCAATCTCATGACAATACCCCTCGCCGGTAAGGATCCTTGTCCCCAAGGATGGAAAGATGGAAACTTGCGGTGAATATGCTTGGAATCCTCCCAAGTGGTGAACTCTGGGCCAGCATTCAACCATTGCACCAAGATTTGCGAGACTGATTCTCCCTTGCGGACGACGGAGCGGTTGTCGAGGATGGCTAAAGGTTCGATCTTGAACTGACCATTGGTGTCCGTCTCTGGCAATTCTGTAGACGGTATGTTCTTCTTAGAAATACATTTCTTGAGGTGAAACATGAAATACCGGGTGTATCTGCGATGTTTCGGGAGATCTAGTTTGTAGGCAACATCACCCACCTTCTCTAGGCGAGTAAGGCCCATAGTACCTTGAAGAGCTTGAGATTCTTGGGAGAGAAATTGAATTTTGTCGAAAAGGTTGAAGTTTCAAATAAACCTTATCACCCACCGAAACTCCCGCTCCACTGCGCTTTATCGACAAAAATTTCATACGTTGTTGAGCACGCAATAAATTATCTCGAAGAACCTTAGTGAATTCCTTCCTGGGACAAAACCTCCTTAGCTTACGAGTAGGAGGGTCGAGATAGGATCCGAGAATCATTTTGGGAGGGAAAACCATATAGAGCTTGAAAAGGTGCATTTCAAACTCTGTGGAAACTAGTATTGTACCAGATTCGCGAGAGATAACCACTTGAACCGGCTCTTAGGTTGATTCCCGACCATGCAGCGCAAATAGTTTTCTAAACACCGGTTGAGTCTTTCTGTTTGGCCATCGATGCATGGGTGGTAGCGAGAAGACATATTGAGTGTGGTGCCCATGAGTTTGAACAACTCCTCCAAAAGAGACTAGTGAAGACTTTATCTCGATCGAGATGATACTCACGGGGGTCCATGTAGTTTATAGATTGTATCTAAGAATAGCTTGCATGCGATCGAGTGTGTAGGGATGGGATAGGCGATAAAGTGAGCATATTTTGTGAACCTATCAACAACAACTAGGATCGCATCTTTTCCTCCTGACTTGGGCAACCCTTCTACAAAATCCATGGCAATATGAGTCCACGAAGTATGTGGTACAGGAAGAGGTTGTAATAACCCTGGATAGGAATTAGTATCAGGTTTACTCCTTTGACAAACATCACATTCCTGTACAAACTGGACCACCGCTTCTTTCATTTTTGGCCAGTAGAACAGATTCTTAAGCCTCATATAGGTGCCCTGAATACCCGAGTGTCCCCCTATAGATGAGCAATGCATCTCATTCAAAATATTAGTTCTGAGACTAGTGTCAGCCCCAACTACAATTGCGTCTTTATGTCGAAGTATGCCGGCAGTGAGTGAGTATTCAGGGAATGAAGTGTTGTCAATAGCTTTAGCAGTAAGAACCTTAGATAGGTGTGGATCTCCCACATAACTTTGAACAATCTGTTGCATCCACATAGGAGAAGCTGTAGTGATAGCGGTACATTCCTGTTCCGTTGTACCACATATAGAAAGGGCATCAGCTGCCTTATTATCAACACCCTTTTTATATTGTATCTCATAGTTTAGGCCCAACAACTTGGTAAGCCACCTCTGTTGTGTAGGGTTCATGGACTTCTGGTCCAACAAGTGTCGTAGGGCCTGCTGGTCGGTCTTAATAATGAACGTATGCCCTTGTAGATAGGTCTTCCATTTCTGCACTGCCATAAGGACTGCTAGGAACTCCCTCTCATAGATAGACAACGACTGATTCTTTGGACAGAGAGTCTTGCTCATAAAGGCAATGGGTCTCTGGTTTTGCATTAAACGCCCCACACACGAACCACTTGCGTGCTTTCAAGGATGAAAGGCGATGTAAAATCGGGAAGTGCTAAAAGCGGGCGATAGTCATTGCTCTCTTTAGTTTCTCAAAAGCTTCTTCGCCTCTTTGCTCCGAAAAACTTATCCTTCTTTAGTAAATCGGTTAACGGCCGCTAATAAGCCCATAATCCTTGATGAACTTCTGTAGTACCTGTGAGACCCAAGAATCCCGAGGTTCTTATGATTTAGGAACAGGCCAATTAACCATACAAGAAACCTTTTCAGGATCTGTAGCTACCCCAAATTGGGTAATAATATGCCGAGATATTCCACTGTTGTTTCCGAAGATACACTTACTCTTCTTTGCATATAGTGTGTGTTTCTCAATAATTCCAATACAATCTGAGATGAATCAAATGATCATCCCAAGTCTTGCTATAGACTAGGATGTCATCAAAAATACCAACACAAACCTTCTCAAACAATCTTGAAAAACTTGATTCATTAGAGATTGGAAAGTTGCGGTGCATTGCAAAGCCCAAAAGGCATAACCAAGAATTCAAAGTGACCATGATGGGTCTTGAAAGTCATCAATACTTGTCCTCATTCTTGACCGGGATCGAAAGTATCCAGATCTTAAGTCCATTTGGAAAAATATATTGATCCATTCAACTCATCAAGTAGTTCATCTATAAGAGGAATAGGGTAGTCATGCTTGAGCGGTGAGAGTTTAAATACATGTAGTCCACACACATTCGCGGTATTATCTTTCTTCTTCACCAAAATTCTTGGTGAAGCAAAGGGCTCTACTATGTTGTATGATTCCAGCTTCAACATCTCCTTCACATTCCTTTCTATTTCATCCTTATGGTGTGTGAAGTTACATAAGGATATTGATGTTTTGGAATGCTATTGGGCTTCAAGGTTATCGGATGTTCAACCCTCTTGATGGTGGTAAACCTTGGGGCTCGGCAAAATGTCTTGAAAATCATCAAGTAAATTGTCTAATACATGGTTTCCTTCTGATGCTGGAGGTGGACTTTTAGGACAAAACTTCTTCTATAGTGTCCAATGTTTGTGGAAAAGATGGAATAGAGAAGTGTCGTGATAGGTTGGCAATCCACAATGGTGGTAATGGCTTGTAGCTTAACTCTACGTCCTTTCTTTTGCAGTCATTGTCATCTTCTTGTAATCTAGCTCAATAGGAGTATAATGCCTCAACCAATCCCTCCCAAAATCGGATCATACCCTTCACTATTCAAGATTCGGGAGTATAAGTAAAATCATGTCCTTGTATACTCCATTGAAAATCGGATGCCTTATGTGTGTGACCAATTTTGCCCATTAGCCACTCTTACAAGGTGGTTTATCTTCTTCTATCTTGCACCCTAATCTTTTGCAGTACCTTCTTGTAAAAAGCGAGAGTGCTTCCGAGTGTCAATAAAATTTGGAGTTGGTGTCCGGTGACCTCACCCATCATTTTCATGGTAGTCATGCCCCCTCCTCCCATGAGAGAATTAATGGATATTTGTATCTCTTCCATATTTACATTTTGATTATCTTCAGTTTCTTCACTCACCAGTTCACCTTGCAGGACAGAGAGTTCTTCTTCCTCAGTCATCATAAGATAGCTGATCCTATTTTTACACCTGTGTCCAGGACTGAATTGTTCATCACAGTTGTAGCACAATCCTTTCTGTCTCCTAGCAGCCATCTCTGCCGAGGTGAGTAGTTTGGTGGTCGGCTTAGTAAGAAGCTGAGTGTTGTTTTTGTTGAGAAGAGTAGTATCAACCTTCCTATATCCTGCGGTAGAATTTTGATGAGGTTTGTCACAGCCCTCATCCTCTTTGATATAGTTTCGGTGTTGCAATTTGCTGACCTCCCAACTCTATAGCTTGCTCGAGGTAGTAGGTTTGAACATACCGACAAAAGACGTAATTCCTCACTAAGCCCAGATGAAGCTTGCTACAAAGTAATCTTGAGAGAACTTATTTTGATTGCTCAACAACAAACATGCCTTTAGTTCTTCAAACTTATCCACATAATCAGAATAAGTGCCCAATTGTCTTAGCTTGTTAAACTCAACAATGACCTTAGCTTCCCTTATGCCTTCAAATCTAACTGAAACAATTTCTACAAATTGTTCCCAAGTAACACCTAGCTGCAAATCTCCCAAATTTTGAAACCACTGCAGAGCTTTGCCCTCAAAGTGCATAGAAGCCAAATTAATCTTTTGTTGATCAAGTATATTAGGAATGATTTTAAAATAGCTGTTGCACTTCAAGATCCAGGCCCTAGGATTAGCCCCATCAAATCTAGGAAATTCTACCCTGGGAATAGGATTATTAATAATTGGATGCTGGTACCCCAACTTCATTTTAGAACCGATAGATCCACGCAATCCACTAAAATGCCCTTGAGGTGTAGGATTTGGATCCCCAAAATCGAATCTAGGTCCTCATGATTTCCATTTTGTGGATATTGAGCAATTGTAATTGGATTTAGCTAAAGTATGAGTTAAGTGTTCGGTTTGTCTTGCATTTTAGAACTCATACCATCAATTTGTTCCTGCAGCTTCACCTCGGTGGCCTCCTTTTCATGGATTACGCTTGCAAACTACGATCCGGTTTCCTCTGCTTCGGATGTCTTTCAATCGTGTGTTTTCTGCCATGATCTAGCCTTGCTCTGATACCAATTGTAGTGAACCCAAGTATTTTTTTAATGTTTTCTGGTTTAATTGATAGAACAGTAGAAACAGTGAGATACGAGATAGAAAATAGAGAGAATTGAGAGAAGAAGGATAGAGAGAGAAAATAACTTCATTCCTCCAATTTCTTGCCCAACTC
Source organism: Salvia rosmarinus (assembly GCA_036937905.1). Classification (NCBI taxonomy): domain Eukaryota; kingdom Viridiplantae; phylum Streptophyta; class Magnoliopsida; order Lamiales; family Lamiaceae; genus Salvia; species Salvia rosmarinus. The sequence goes on from JAODLM010000233.1 coordinate 36,638, forward strand.
ATGACTATTTGTACCAGGTGGTCCCCTACTAAAAGAAAAGTTGGCTGGTGTACGAAAAGCCAACAATTAAAAAGGTAAAGCAAAACTAATGCTAAAAACAAAGTGCAGGAAAATAAAAAACTACTTCTTGAAGCACGCTTTTTCCGTAAAACACAGCATCCTTTTTCTACTTCAAATCGGCTCCCTAATTCAATTAGCAAGCCCTAGCCCCAATTTTGCAAAGACATCATTTTACCAAGCTCCCAATTCTTCATCCAATCTCATGACATAGGCGCCTCAATGGGAAAAGCGGTGGAGAAGATGCTCCTTCGGATCAAGAGTTAGAGTTAGAGAAGGAAGCGAGAGGAAAAAGATGGAGAAGAGTTTACAGACAGAGGCAGCCAAGAAGAAATAATGGGAGAGAGATGTTTCTATTTGAAATTAAAATGTTGGGCTACGGCTTGATTTGGTAAAAGAAATTGGGCTTGTAGGTTATTATTAGAAGATAGAACTGGGCTCAACTTAAAAGCAAATCTAGGCATGTGATTTAGTTTTTATTAAGAAGATAGAATTGATAATTTTATTATATGCGCTTATAAATTATCTAAAATAAGAAAAAAAATTGTATTTTTTTCATGGAATTATGACATTTTTCTAAAGAGTTCAATTTTTTTTATGTTTTCCTACACTCATTATTATTCTTGAGTCGAAATGTTGCACATATGTCTCGAATGATATGAGTTGCATTGCAACTTGCTTACACAAATTCAACTACATATCTTCATATGGCATTCAGTTGTTTGAAATTCAAATTCTATCGAAAAATATGAATGTTAGATTTTATTGATTTGTACTTTTCAACAATTTGACTCTTCTTTATTAGTTTCGCTTCAATCCTCGGTTGAGTCCACATCTAATCTATGCTTACTCCTCGGACTTCTTGGACTTCTCTATCTTGAGATCGTTTGATCTGCAACACAGTTACGCGATATCAAATCTTGAGTGCATCTAAGTCCTTCAAACTTTCGGACTTGTTGCCACAATCATCATAAGTTCTTCTGATGATTTAGCTTACTGAATCTCTTTACTATACTCAGTCCTTACTTCTTTTCAGGCTTTAGATATTTTAACATTACATTCTTCTGATGTTTTTGACTTGGTTGACTTTAAGCTCGTTATCTGTTGCATGTGACTTCGTTGACTCATTTTAACTTCTTATGAGCTTGAGGGTAATCATTTGATGAGTTAACTGAGTCCATCTAAGTTATTTTCTTGCTGGACGCATTCAGCTTGATTTCCCCCCAAACTAAGACTTGTACTAAACTAACTACAGACAATATATTAGAATATTTTATCATCGAGAATGTGTATATTTAAATATATTTATAATTTGTTTTGAAATCTAATCAAAATATTTTTTTCCAAATTCCCAACACATGTTTTGACTTGAGAATATTGTAAGATCCGACTCTTCATAGTTAATAAAGTTTGTTCCCCTGAAAAAGAAAAAGTTATTTTAATTTTAACTTTAATCAACTTAGGATTTGAATGTTGTATATGTTTGATCTTAAGATATATTTTTAACTAGTGCATTTATTATTCTAGACAAAATTATTCTGACTTCATCTTAACTGGTTCTAGATAAGATGCTAATCATGCTAGAGATAACAATTTAAAATTCGATAGTTGAAAAAGTTCACAAAATTTTCTTTTAAATTTCCTTTTTTATTTCTCTTTAACCTCTTGAGGTTAAAAGAGCGAATTCTCAAAATCTTCGGCGCTGGCCTACCTTCTCATTCTTTTGTTTTAAACACATAAATAATAGGGCAATTATTGAATTAAACCTTAAATTATTTGGTTTGTTCCAAAAATATCATGAACTTTCAATAATATCAATAAAAACCTGATCTATCGATATTATACAGAAAAATGACTTTCCTAATTTTTTTATTAATGGACTGGTGATTGGGATTTCCACGTGGTAAAAACGACGTCATTTCCAATAGAATAATTTTAAAAAGTTTATGATGACTCTGTTTAATCATCATTTTTTGTAAATAAAAATATATTTGGTGTTTATTTTGTTTTGGTTAGTACTTGATAACCATCAGATGATGAATTTGATGTGAAAACAATAAACATGGATACATTTGGTAGTTTTTTTGGCAATTGTTGGTGAATATTTGATTGTGTATGATATCTTTTTTTTACATAGTTAAGATTGATGTCTGACTGAATATTAGATTTATATCTTCTAGTTGCATCCATTTTGTTGATATAGAATTTGAATGATTTTTATCTACTTATTCAAAGCTTTGTGAAGAACCATTACAAAGTCTCATAAGTTTCATTTAATAATATCTCTTTAAATTTTTACTAAAGATGTATTTTGAACTCATGAGGTTATTTAATAGCATCGTTTCTATTGTTAAAGAAAATACTTCATATTTCATTTTATTAGAGAAAATATTAACTTTGATGGAACTAAAATTAGAATCAAAGTATTATATCTACAATAATAAATTCAAATGAAGTATTGTACAATATAAGCTCAATTAGTTGTATTGTATTGTCTACAAATTTCTTGTAACGGTCTTTAAAAATCTCCATGCAAGCCATTACTTAGAAATTCTACATCTTTCTTTTGTCAATAGTCCTTCATCAAATCTCGTAAAACAACATTATGATATATTCAATGAAAACTCACTTTTAATAATACTCATTAACCTCTTGAAAGCATGAGCTCACTTTTTCCACGTGGAAATCGCAGTCAATATTTCGTTAATAAAAAACATTAGGATGATATTTTTGATAGAATATCGATAGTTCAGGTCTTTTATTGTTATATTGAAAGTGCATGATATTTTTGGGAAAAACCAAATAGTTTAGGATTTAATCCAATAATTATCCTAAATAATATTACTATATATAGAGAGAGTTAGGTTCAAATAAAAAAATTATCATAAGAACTAAGAACCAAATGAATTCGCTATGAAAGTTGATGAATCCGTTGGAAAAGTTGCTGAATCCAAAAATTCAAAAAATTTCACATAGGCTCGAATCCCATGAAAGATGAAAATTTTATTTTTTGGATTCAGTAACTTTCTCAAAGGATTCATCAAATTTCACAGCGAATTCATCATTTTTTGTTCTTACATTCACGAAAAACAAATGGTCCATATATATATAGAATTTCACAATTCAATATATATATATATATATATATATATATATATATATATATATATAAGGAAGGTTAATGTAGTACTATTTTTATCGTGAGAACCAAAACGATGAATTCATTGTGAAAATCGATGAATCTGCTAGGAAGTTCTTGAATCCAAAAATAATATTTTCGCCCTCATGGGATTCGAACCGGTGAAAATTTTCAAATTTTGGAATTCATAACTTTCTCAATGATTGATCAATTGATTCTTGAGAATGATTCTCATTTAGGATAAAAGTGGTTCTCATTTGAACCTAATTATATATATATATATATATATATATATATATATATATATATATATATATATAGGGATGGTTCCTATGATAATGGAAATAAGTGTAGGAAATAGGAATAGATATGTAAGTCTAGCATATCTTTCATATTTGTGTAGAACAATCAAAATTACTATGTTGCATATTTTAGTTTAGCACATATTTTATCTCTTTGTAGCACATATGCTAAATATATTAATTTAGCACATCTTTCATTGCAGCGTAGCATAAGAATGGTTCTAATGTTGCATAGTAATCCGCATAGCACACAAAACACAAAACTGTAACACAACCGAAATTAAATCTCAACCATTGATCTAACAAATCAAAGGTCCAGATTCATTCACATTTCCTACCAAATTATCCTTTCTTATCTCGATCCATCCATATATATATATATATATATATATATATATATATATAGGGGTTGGATCGGTGAGAACTCATCTTTTGAGAACTTGAAAACCATGCATAAGGCGTTGAAGATAATGCACAAAGCGGTATAAAGTTGTGCATAGCGAAAACTTTCTAAAATTGTTGCACAACAAAATAATTTTAGAAAGTTTTGGTTGTACTAACTTTATACCGCTTTATACATCATCTTCAACGTCTTATCATCAATTCGCAGAGTCGCAAAAAGATGATTCTCATTGATCCACTCCTATATATATATATATATATATATATATATATATATATATATAATTGTCCATGTACATATAATCCTTAACATATATAAATGAGAACAAATCATATCCATTAGATTTGAAAATCACATAATTATTTTTAATGTGCATATGAATTAGTTATATGTACATTTCAGCATATATTTTTTTATTTTTACATCTACGTCATAATTTGTGCATTGAATCTGAAGCTTCCATATTGATTTATCAAATGTTGATATTTGTTCTCATGTTTACACTATGGGAGTGTTTACTTTTCATTATTACCATTTTGAAGGATTGACTATTTGATGGATTAAATATGTGATAAGATAATTTTTATCTATTAATCTTTTGTTTACTACAAATGATTAAAATTGGGATAAATAATTTTTCCTTTATTTGGATGATTATTTCAATCCTACATATATTGGTTAGATTAAAATTAATGAAGAACAATTCAAAGGATTAAAATAATCTCGAGCTTTGGGATATCCTCAAATATTAATCCTTAAAATAAACACTTGATTAGGTTGGATTAATTTTATCTATTCAACCTAATCATGCAAAGTAAACACTACCTATAAGGTGTCCACATGATAATCACTTTAGATTTTATTTTAAGGGCCTGAACTAATCACTTCTAAAATTTGTATTATTTAATAAATATTTACTTCACGTTGAGATATTTCTAAATTCATTCCTATTTTAGTATAATCCTGACCTTGATGAGGATAACTAAGATCATAAAAAGTTAAGTTTCTACAAGTAAATAAAATAATGCATTCACTAGTAGTTTAGTGTTATCACCATAAATACATAAGTTTGTAAAATATGTTAAATTCATATTTTACTATGTAGTGATTTGAAAATTGTAAGAAAAGACATATAATGTCGCTACCAATCAAGCTTAGAATTAAAAAGAAATGATTCGTTATAAAATGTAAAAGCACACCAAACATTTTGTTGTTGTAATCCTAATTTTTATATAATGTATAATTATTTTTGTAAAATAAATAATGTATAACTATTTGAAACACAAACCTGAAACTGAAAGGGTAATAATGTCGCTACGAGTAAGGTATAGATTGAAAACGGAATGAAATGCGCAAAGTCGCCACCCACCACACCAATAATTACATTATAAAATTTCTTGTGACACCAACGTAATTGTCGGGAATGCCGGCCAACGACATTCAAGGTCTTAAAAAAAGCACGAGCACCATTCAACAGGGTTTTAAATTATTTGTCATTTACAAGCACCATTAAAGATCTTAAAAAAGCAATTAATACTGAAGAGCAATATCTTCTTTGGTGTCAACAGGATTTTAATTATTTGTCATTTACAAACACTACAGAAGACAAAAACCACATAAAATTTGTAAATACTTATTAATCTGCATATGTAATATTGCTTGAAACTTGACATCTTCAGAGTGTTCCAAGTTATTTGGCACGAGCAGCAAAGGCAATAAGAGGAACAGCTCTATGGGCTGTAATTCCAGGGGTCTCAGTCATGTCTAAATCTTTTGCTTCAATCCCATTAGGCAATTTCCAGTGGAATTTCTGCACGAGATTCGCTAACAGAAATTCCATAACAACACCAGAAAATGTGATCCCAGGGCATCGCCTTCGTCCAGCCCCAAACGGGATCAACTCTAAATCTAGGCCTTTGAAGTCTATTGAAGAATTCAAGAATCTCTCCGGCATAAACTTTTCTGGTTCGTCCCATGAGACTGGGTCTCTCCCTATAGCCCACGCATTGATCATCACCACTGTTCCTGCAGAAATGTCGAAACCTTTTACTTGTACATCTCTGCTTGCAAGTCTAGGCACAAGTAATGGTAGTGGTGGATGACAACGCAGAGCTTCCTTGATCACAGCCTTCAAATACTGCATTTTTTCTAGATCATCATCTCTTATGTCCTGTCTCTGTCCCACGATTCCTCTTACTTCCTGCTGCAACTTTTCCATAATTGTAGGGTGTCCTAAAAGTTCTGACAACGCCCATTCCAAACCTGTGGATATTGTATCAGTTCCACCAATAAACACATCCTGCAGAATAATAACAATAGGCTCATCAAGAAAGGGCATTGATAATAATAAAACAATGAGAAATTCCAATGCTTAACTACTTTATATTATCGTGTAGCAACCAAATAATCATCTCCAACCATTAACTCTCATTTCATTCTATATGGATATTCTATTTTAATAATTTCCAATATATTTATATCATATGTTTAGATATATTTACATTGAAACTTAACAGTTGAATATTCTCAAAAATCCATATATATTTAAATCATTACAAAATGATCACCTTTTTTTTGAAGAACGTAAAACTAACATTGTAAAAACATAAATATCATGATACAATTTTAATATCAACATCATATTTAGAAATGGACTTTTAAACTAATTTTACAAATTTAACAAGATAAAGAAGGAAAACAATAAATAAAACAAAATATTGAGGCATCAAGTAATTATTTCTCAAAGTTTCTCAAACATGTAGCGATATACGGTTAGAGAGAGATTACCAAAAGTAATGATTTGAGGCTATCTCGATCGATGGAGGCATCAAGAGTTTTATCATTATAGATTTCGAGCAAAATATCCATAAAATCTTCTCCATTTTTGTAGTTCACAGTTCACACCAAGCTCCTTTCGAGTCTGATGGCGTTCTTGAATCAAACTCTCAAAAACGTCATCCATCTCTTTCGCAGTCCCATCGAGTCTCTTATCAAAACCATTAAAACGATTAATCCAATCAAGCCACGGAATAAAATCACCAATATTAATAGACCCTACAAGCTCCATCGCCTTCGTCATCGCATATAGGAATTTCTTTCCATTTTCAGACTCACTATACTTCTTCCCGCAAGCTGCTCTAGCGATCCCATCATTAGCAAAATTATTGTTAAAATGTGACTTGGAACCTCACGACCTAAGCTCTCAACCTTTTCTCGCGAGGAGAGGTAGAGAGGCGTGAAGTTGGCGGTTTTGTGTGCTGAATGCACAGACGGTTCTGCTTGCAACTAATTATTTTGAGTTCTTCATTGTTGGCATAGCAGTTATTCACAAAATTCACTCCCTACAATCTGTAATCTGTACTTCTCATCTCCGATTAATATAATCTGTTCTCCGGTTCTGCCCGTGGATGTAGCCAACACAACGTTGGTGAACCACGTATATCTTCGTGTTGATTTTACGCTTTACAAATCTGATTTCTATTTATCTTTTGATCTACAATCCTATTCCGACTCTACAATTGGTATCAGAGCTTTCCAGGTTGCTGTCCGCGCTGTTAGGATTTATGTTCCGTTCAAAAGATGTCTGCGTTTAACGTAAAAGTCGATAAGTTCACCGGGAGAAATAGTTTTGGTCTATGGCAGATCAAAATGCGTTCGTTGCTCAAACAACAAAGTTTGTGGGCTCCGTTATCTGATAAACCGAGAGGAGAAGTTGATGATGTCGAGTGGGATGCTGCGGAGGAAAAGGCTCACTCGACTATCATGCTGTGTCTGTCCGATGACGTGCTCATCGAAGTTGCCGATCAGGAAACAGCCATCGGTCTCTGGAAGAAGTTGGAAAGCTTGTACATGACAAAGTCTTTAACCAACAAGTTGCTTCTGAAGCAACGTCTTTTCCGTCTGCGTATGCAGGAAGGTACATCTCTACCGGATCATCTTGATACATTGAATAAGATTTTGTTAGACTTGCGAAATATTGATGTTAAAGTTGATGATGAAGATCTTGCTTTAATTTTGTTGGTATCATTGCTTGCTTCATATGTGAATTTTGTTGAGTCCTTTATTACGGGAAAGATAATGCATCTTTAGAAGAGGTTGATCCGCTTTCTTCACGATGGGAAGACCGTCAATAGGCATCTAGTTTGGGTTCTATTACGAAAATTAGGCATCCGGGTTGAATGTTACGGGTAAAGTGTATAAGAAGTTTGGCGAGAAAAGAAGTCGAACTATAAAAATTTGGAGGTCCTAAATCGATGATATTTGCAACTCTTGTAAAGAACTAGGACATTGGAAATATGATTGTCCTAAAAGAAGAAGCATCACCGGGAGAAAGTACCGGTACCGGTAGTCAGCAGGCGTGGTGAGAATGACGGAGTTCAAGAAGATCTTGCTCGGTTGTCGATAAACAATCACACCACAATGGTGTGTGGGTTCTAGATTCCGGCATCCTACCATATTTATCCTAGCGGTGTTTCTCGACTTATGAGCGGTAGATGGTGGCAATGTTACTATGGCGATAGTCTTTGTCTGCAAAGTTGTTGGGATTGGCTCAATCGATGTCGGGACACATGATGGGGTTTTATGCACTTTGAGCGACGTCCGACATGTTCCACGATGACGAAGAATCGATATCTCTTAGTCTACTTGATAGCGAGGTTTCGGTTTCAAGGCGAAGTGGGGTCATGAATATTTATCGGGTTCAAAGGTGGTTCTCACGGGCTTGAGCGTGGAACCTTATATTTCTTGAGAGGTTACGTCGTGACGAGTTACATTTCATTGCATCATCGAGGTTCGAGCTAAGGATATGACCCGCCGTGGCATATGAGGCTTGGGCATATGGGAGAGAAGGGATACAAATTACAAAGCGGGATTTTCTATCACGGGCATCAAGTGCGAATCTTGAATTACGCAAACATTGCGTCTTTGGGAAGCTCCACCGTACCAAATTTCCAAAGAAGGGTGTTCATCAGACGAAGGGGATTCTTGATTACATCCATATGGATTGTTGGGGTCCGTCTCGAGTTGAATCTATTGGAGGCAGCAGATACTTTGTATCTATGATTGATGATTACTCAAGAATGACTTGGGTGATTATGATGAAACATAAGAGTGAAGCTTTCAAGCGGTTCAAGCAGTGGAAGGCCTTGGTAGAGAATCAGACCGGAAAGAAAATCAAGAGACTCGAACTGATAATGGTTTGGAATTACATTGGTGAGTTCAACGAGTTCTGCAGGATGAGGCATTGCTCGTCATCACACCATAAGAGATACACATAGCGAGAATGGTGTGGCGGGCGTATGAATCGAACCTTTGTTGGAGAGGCGAGATGCATGCTCTAATCTTTGGTTTAGCAAGAAGGTTTTGGGCGGAGGCATAAGCACGCGTGCTATCCGATCAACCGTGGCCCTCACACAGCATTGACGCAAGACACCCTATGAGGTATGGTCTGGCAAACCTGCAGATTATACTTTGTTAAAAGCTTTTGGTTCTATTGTGTATTATCATGTAAATGAGGGGAAATTAGAACCACGTGCTAAGAAGGGTATATTTGTAGGGTACGGGGATGGAGTTAAGGGTTATAGAATTTGGTCATCTTACGAGAGTCGAGTCATATTGAGTCGAAATGTTGTATTGATGAAAATTCTATGCTTAACCCCATCAAGCCTACTATTGTAGAAAATTGTAGTAGTGTTGATAAGCGGTGGAGCTACAAGTTACTCGATGTGAGTAAATTACAACTCCAAGGTGGAGATGATCATCAACATACTACCACTACGAGAGCGGTGTTTGAGATGCCCATTCGGATCTGAAACTAGCTCGGGCGTCCATCCGGATGCTCGGCAAACGAGCATAGCATTCACGAGGCCGGGAGCGGCGTGAAACCTCCTTCGAGTATCGGTTTGAGGATATGGTGACTTATGCCTTACAAGTCGTTGATGAGGTGGAAGAGGACGAACCATCTCCAAGCGAGCCATCCACATATAAAGAAGTTGTTTGGGTAGTGAGTCCGCTAAATGGCTCATTGCAATGGGAGAAGAAATGGAATCATTAGCGAGAATATGACTTGGGAGCTGGTCAAACGGCCTAAGGGAGAAGAATTGTCAATTGCAAATGGATTTTAAGAAGAAGAGGTACCACACTGCGAGGGTATCGTCTGAGGCTCGTCTAGTTGTAAGAGGTTCACACAGAATGAGGGGTTGACTATAGTGAGATATTTTCACGGTGGTCGACATACTTCCATCGGTGTTACTAGCAATGGTGGCACATCGAATCTAGGAACTTGAGCAGCTGGGCGTGAAGACGGCCTTTCTACATGGAATTACGGAAGATGATATTTATATGACTCGGCCAGAGGGATTTCATATTCCGGGAAAGGAAGACTATGTTTGCAAGTTGAAGAAGTCCTTATATGGACTAAAGCAGTCTCCAAGGCAGTGGTACAAGAGGTTTGACAGCTATATGCTCCAGTTGGGTTACAACAGGAGTCCGTATGATTGCTGTGTTTATCATAGCAAAGCTGATGATGGTTCCATGATCTATCTGGTTCTGTACATGGATGATATGCTCATAGCTGCTAAGTCCAAATCTGATATACAAAAGCTGAAGGACTTACTTAGTGCTGAATTTGACATGAAGGATCTGGGTGCAGCTAAGAAAATTCTGGATATGGAGATCTATAGGGAAAGGGAACAGATGAAGCTTTTCTTGTCACAGAAGAGCTACATTCAGAAGATATTGTCAAGATTTGGCATGTCTACCGCCAAGCCTATTGATACTCCGAGTGCAGCAAATATTCATTTATCCTCGAATATGCACCAAATTACGAAGATGAAAAGGAGTACATGTCTCGAGTCCCGTACTCTAATGCGATGGGGAGTTTGATGTACGCCATAGTGCATACTAGACCGGATCTTGCACATCTTGTTAGTGTTGTCGGCGGTTCATGGGTCAACACGAAAGGAACATTGGCAAGTGTGAAGAGGATCTTCCGGTACACGAGAGGTACATCGATGTCGGTCTCATCTATGGAGGTAATGCTCATTGTCTTGTGATCGGCTATTCGATTACGATTATCTTTGGCGATATGGACGACATGAGGTCTATGACCGGATATGTTTTCACTTTGGGGTTTACATTATTAGTTGGAAAGCAACTGCGGTGCGATTACTTTGTCGACTCTTGACGAGTATATGGCATTGATGAAGATGCCAGGAGGAATCGGCTAAAAGGGTTAGTCGGTGATCCGGGTCTACATCATGATCGAGACTCTTGTTTTTACGTGATAGCTTGAGTGCTATCTGTTTAGCGAGATCAGGTCCATCATGAGAGGACCAAGCATATTGACGTGAGGTATCATTTTCGAGAGAAGAAAAAGAATCCGGTGATGAAGGTGGATACTGCGATAATCCTGGCGATATGTTCACCAAGTCGGTTCCTCATAGCAAGTTTCGACCTTTGTTTGGACTTGCTAAGCGTCATAATCTGTTAGTTGCCCAAATGAGGGCAAATCGAGGCGAGAATGAGAAGTCAGCTATCGGCATTGTAATGATGCGTCTGAAAAATATATTTGAGAAGTCTAGTCATCGGCATTGTAATGATGCGTCTGAAGGAGAATTGAAGCCAAGGTGGAGATTGTTAAAATGTGACTTGGAACCTCACGACCTAAGCTCTCAACCTTTTCTCGCGAGGAGAGGTAGAGAGGCGTGAAGTTAGCGGTTTTGTGTCTTGAATGCAGAGCGGTTCTGCTTGCAACTAATTATTTTGAGTTCTTCATTGTTGGCATAGCAGTTCTTCACGAAATTCACTCCCTACAATCTGTAATCTGTACTTCTCATCTCCGATTAATATAATCTGTTCTCTGGTTCTGCCCGTGGATGTAGCCAACACAACGTTGGTGAACCACGTATATCTTCGTGTTGATTTTACGCTTTACAAATCTGATTTCTGTTTATCTTTTGATCTACAATCCTATTCCGACTCTACAATAGCAAACATGGCACTCAAATCAACGAGCCCGGATGATTATTCAATCTTCTTCACGAGAAGAACGGTTTCTTCCTCCCTGATCGAACGGAAAGATTGAACCTTTTTGCTGCTCAGCAGCTGAAGAACAATGATGCTCTTCATCCGCCTCCAGTATTCGCCATAGGGAGCAAGCGAAACGTATCTGCAGTCGTAGACCAGCTTCTTGAAGGCCTTGTAGACGGGCCTGTTAGCGAATACGAGGTCGTGAGTCCTCGTGATTTCGCCCGACGGAATCGGCCGAGTAGACGATCAGGACGGGGACGCTCCCGAAGTGAAGGAGCATAAACGGGCCATGTTTTCGGGCTAAGGAATGGAGATCCTGGTGAGCCAGTGGGCCAAGTTGATGTAGGTTTCCGATTATGGGCAGCTTTGATGGTGATGGGGCAGTTTTCTTTTGCTAGAAGATTTGAGGAAGAGTTGGTAGATAGACCATGACAAGATGAGATAGAAAGGCTTTGAGAATAATGGGGTTTAATTGGAATTCCTCCATTTCTGAAGCTGATTGGAGAAACTGAGCAAGGTTTGGACAGGGCTTCTTTTGGTAGTTTTTCTTCTGCTTGAATGTCTCAATGGAAATTTTATGGAACAATTATTATAGCAAAACAGTTTTTGTTAGTGGGACATTTATAGACTATGATGAGTGACATATGTATAACCACATTGCACGTTTGATCACAATTTTGTTTTAATACAGTGTCTTAAGTATTTTAATTTATTCAATATTCTTAAATTCAACCTTTTGACTTTATATAATAGAATACATGGTATATTTGATTCAAATTTACGGTTGAGGAGTTTATATAATAGGCCATCTCCAATCATCGCCAAATCCCAAAATGCGATGAAAACTGCTCCAATCATCTTGTATCCCCAAACGCAAAATGCAGCAATGTGATGGATTTGAACAGTAGAAAGCATAAATTTGCGTTTCTCACTGCTCAAAAACAAAAGATTGAAATATTGCAAATCGATCCTATATTTTGTGGAAGAAGAAGAAGAAGGAGGAGGAGGAGGAAGAATGGCGAAGAAGACGAACAGAGAAGACGCGTGAACGCGGTGGAAAAGGGGGAGGAGAGAGAAAATACTTATAATTTTTTGTTCCTTTCTCTCTCTGAGGAGTGAGAAAATGCATATTCCGAATTTAAGAGGAATAAATGTCATTTATAAATATGTGGTTGGAATTTTGCTTGTCCTATATTTTCTCATTTCTGAGATGGACTCGGCTACTTTTATCCAAGATTTGAATTTTAAAAATGTTTGATTTGCTGATCTTCTTTTACTTTAGTTTAAAAGGAAAAATATTAGTGTGATATCTATATATAATTTCATAACCATCAATTCGTTATTATAAATTTTGCATATTATTTATTTGTTTATTTATTAATAATCAAGTTTTGATTATTAATAAATATATTATATAAAATTAGTAATTAAATTTTTGTGCTAGTATGTAATTTGAAGAAAATATATAGGTATGATTGTAAAAGTATAAAAAGTAGCGTGAAAAGGAATATATGAAGAATATTCTTTTGGGTTTGAATTTGGTGTAAATGGTTGGAGATGAATTACTGTTTGATGTGACACATACTGTAAAATGGGTTTGAGTTTGGAGTAAACTGTTGGGTTTATAATGTGGTTCTTATTGAATACTTAAATATATAATATACATATATATATATATATATAATAATAATGAGAAAATTATTTTTATTGTGAGAACGTAAGAATTAAAAAATGATGAATTCATGGTGAAAGTTGATGAATCTGCTGGAAAGTTACTAAATTTTGCGCCCCTTATGGGATTCAAATCTGTGTGAAAATTTTGAATTTTTTGATTCACTAACACCCGCTGACTTCCCAAACCTGTTTAAATTTATAAAATAAATTGTTATAATAATTGACTATATGTTTCAATAAAACTCAAACATTATATAATAATTTTTTTTTTGTAATTTAATACAGAAATTTTAAAGGCTGCGTCACGGTGGACTCGAACCGGAGACCTTTGGTTCGGGCATTAACCACTCTACCACTATGCCAACACACACAATAAATATTTTTTTATATATGCACTCCAAATTGTCCATTGGTGAATCGAAAGAATGAGAATAAAGAAAATGTCAAAAAAGGTAAGAGTTTGTGGCATACTCCGAATAAATTATTGGGGAGTACTGGACCTTATTCATTTCTCAGTGATATCACACCCTTTATGATTCACTAAGTTATTCTGTTTAAATATAATTTAGTCAATTGAATAAATTGTGATAATACTTTATTTGATGCTTTGTCCAGATTTATTGGTAACAAAAGAAGCTTAATTAACAATTTTCCATAAAAATGAGAATAAAAATCAAGGCTAACAAATTATTTACAAATACAATTTTTTTGTCTTTCTTTTTGGGATTCACTATCCGAAAGTTGGTATGACTGTATTTGTATTCAGTGGACCTTATTTTAATAAATGCTCAATATTTTTCTACAAAATGAGAGTTATATTAAATCGTTCGCATTTTCGTTTTTTAGGAAGACTATATTTTTCATTCTGATTCGTATCTTATAACAAGAAATGAACATAATATGATATATTTTTATAATGTATCTAAAATATTTTTTCTTATTAAATAGTATAGTAAATAAACTATTAATTTGATCAAATTAAATTAAAAATAATTCAGTTAGCCAAAATTATTTATTTGATCAAATTAAATTAAATTAACTATTGGTGTAGTTTCAGTGATATTAATATCAATCACTCCACCAATTAAAAGTACATATTTGTTTGAGACTTTGAGGATAGAAATATCCTAAATACCATTTTATAAATATTCTCATTTGATTAAGTTTCACAAAAAAAAATCAATGTTGTGAATTGTAGAATGATAAAAACATAAAATGAAAATTTTAGAAAAATAAGAAAATTCCACGTAGAATAGATAATCAAATATGGTGTCTTCAATCCTCAATACAAACATGACACCTAACGAAAACCACATAAATTTTGTAACATTTGATATATAGAACTTGAACATCTTGATAGACTGCACCAAATTATTTGGAGCGAGACGCAACTGCAAGAAGAGGAATAGCTCTATGGACCGTAACTCCAGGGCTCTCATTCATGTCCAAATGTTTTGCCTCAGCCCCATTAGGCAATTTCCAGTCGAATTTCTGCACGAGATTCGCTAACACAAGCTCCATTGTAGCAGTAGCATATGTGATCCCGGGGCATCTCCTTCGTCCAGCCCCAAACGGGATCAACTCGAAATCTATGCCTTTGAAATCTATCGAAGAATTCCAGAATCTGTCCGGCGTAAAGTTTTCTGGTTCGTCCCATAAGATGAGGTCCCTTCCCATGGCCCATGCGTTGATCATCACTATTGTTCCAGCTGCAACATCGTAGCCTTTGATCTGCACATCCTTGCTTGCTACTCTAGCTCCAAGCAATGGGAATGGTGGGTGCAAACGCATGGTTTCCTTGATCACAGCCTTCATATAGTGCATTTTTTCTAGATCATCTTGTGTTATGTGCTGTTTCTGTTGAAGGATGCCTCGGACCTCGCGCTGTAACTTTTCCATTACCGTTGGATGTCGTAAGAGTTCTGACATCACCCAGTCCAAAGATGTGGAAATTGTATCAGTTCCACCAATAAATACATCCTGCAGATCGAACGGTAACAATGCATTCATCAGAAAAGAGACGAGCATTTATAATAATGAAACACGAGATGTATTTAATGTTGTCAAATAAGTTGGACAGGCATAGCTAGTCAAGCCAAATCCTGGCCCAAGACTGCAAGCGTAACTGGGCGGTCGAGATCTAGATTTATTCAGGGATAATCAATAAGAAAGTGGAGTAGATAACATAGTTTTTCTCATTTTCACGGGCTGAGCCAGGCCAACTCGTAGCGGGCATAGACCGGGCTATTAATAGGAACTGGTGAGAGAGTGAATACCAAAAGTAAGGCTTTGACGCAATCTCGATCAATGGAGGCATCAGCAGTTTCATCACTGTAGATTTCGAGCAAAATATCCACAAAATCTTCTCCATTTTTGTCCTTGACATCCTTCCCCTCTTGAATCTGCAGGCGTTCTTGAATCACACTCTCCAAAACTTCATCCATCTCTTTCGCAGTCTGATCGAGTCTCTTATCGAAACCATTAACACGACCAATCCAACCGAGCCACGGAATAAAATCACCGATGCTAATAACCCCTAGAAGCTCCATGATATCCCTCATCACACGCAGTAATTTCTTTCCATTTTCGGTTTCACTGTATTTCCTGCCGAAAGTTGATCTGAAAATCGCATCACCATTCACCTCGGCAACCATTTCACTCAAATTCACGGGCCCTGAAGATTCCTCAATCTTCTTCATGAGAAGGGCCGTTTCTTCTTCCTTATCGAACTGAAAGATTGAACCCTTTTGTTGCTCATCATCTGCAGAACAAAAATGCTCTTCATCTTTCTCCAGTATTCGCCGTAAGGGGCAGTTCCGATGTCTTTGCAGCCGTAGAGCAGCTTCTTCATGGCCTTGAACTCTGGCCTGTTCGCGAAGATGAGATCGTGAGTTCTCATGATTTCGCGGGCCAAATCGGCCGAGGAGACGATCAGAACGGGGGCGCTTCCGAAGTGAAGAAGCAGGATTGGACCGTGTTTTTGGGCTAAGGAATGGAGATCGCGGTGGGGAAGTGAGCTAAGCTGATGTAGGTTTCCAATTATAGGCAGCTTTGATGGTGAAGGGGGGAGTTTTATTTTGTTTGAGGATTTGAGGAAGATTTGGTTAATGGACCACAGCAAAACGAGGGAGAGAAGAGCTGTGAGGATAAATGGATTGAACTGAATTTCCTCCATTTTCGAAGATGTGTGAGCTTTGATTGTAGTGTGTGCTTGTAGTTAAATGTCTGAATCATATTTGTTTGTGTTATTTGTAGATCGTTAATTGTAAGCACGGGGCGTATGGCCCAAGGCGCTGGACCCCAGATGTCGGCCGCCGGGCAACTAGAGTAACCCTAATATAATCCGGGAGAGTGAGACCCTGTGACGGATTTTATTAGTCAAAATTGGGGGCTCATGGCATAATTGTTCAATTGATGGTTATCACTTATTAGTCAAAGTTGGGGTTCATGGCGTCAAAATAGGGATGTCGATGAGCGGGTTTTATCCGCACCAAAACCAATAAATAAGTATAATTCCAGTTCAGAACCAATCCATTAGATATCGGATTCTGACTAGACTCGGACCATCAACTATGGGTCTAAAACGGTCCGGATCGGCGGGTTTAGACCGTAACAAAACCGTTGCTTTAGAATTTAATAAGATATGAGTGATTTCGGATCGGTATAGGTAAAAGCGATTCATTGACAAGCCTCTTAAGCTTAGGATTGTCATTAGATGGTTTTACTCGGATCAAAACCAATATATAAGTATCGATTGGGTTCTAGAATCAAAATCGACTCTGATGGATTGGACCATCAAACTATGGACCTGCGGTTCGAATCTAAAGCTGCTCTAAAACGGAACCGAACCGAATCGCTCCTTTAAAATTTAATAGGTATGAGCGATTCCGGATCGATCGGTAGAACTCACCGTTAGCATCCCTAGTTATCGGTATAAATTTCAATTGTAGCCCACATTTGTTGTAAAGTAGCGCCGCATTCCACCGTCAAATTTATTATTGATATCTTTTCTTTGCCTACAATTATATATTCATCTTATGCAATTTAAAACATAGAGTTAAAGGCAATCTCAAATAAAGCACAAAAACGGTTTGAGAAAAAACTAAGGTGGAAGCTTTTCGAGGAGAAACTTAGTAATTTTCCTTAGGTATAATAGGTTGTGAGGTGGGAATTGTGAGTATTGTAAATATTTTGTAATTTTCTTTTTCCTTAGTAAAGATCTACAACAACTTAGAGATGTATGCATAATTGGTCAAACTCAATTATCAAATATTGTATTTCAATATTCCACATTTATTTCGCTTTTTGTACAAATTTGGCTAGAGGAGAATTGTTTTAGAGCATCTCCAAGAATTATCTGTGTTCTAGAATTAATTCTACACTATTGTAGAATAAAATGTAGAATAATCTTATATTCATCTCCAACACTCAATTCTACATTTAACTCTCTAATGAAATATTTCATCTGTTATACTTTCTATTATTAAATTAAAATTTTGATGTAATTATTATCTATCGTATACATTTATATTTAACTATATTTATGCTTACTTATATTTAATTATAATAAACATAATTTAATTTCAATATTTTTAAAATAAATTATCTAATAAAGTGCTATTTTAAATATTACAAAATGATTAGTTTATTTCAACATAAAAACTAACATTACATAATACTTAAAAAATATAAATTACAAGATAGTATTAACCAATTCTCTAAATTAGAGTATTCCTCCCACAAATGATTGATCAATGCATCATGAAGTGCAAGGTGTTATCTTTGATTTTTCTATAAAGTGCAAGAAATTGTTGAAATTGACATATTTTATTAGATACTAGTTATTTCAATATTTTGAGTTGACACCTCCCTTGCATCTTTAATTGGTGTAGACAAGTCTCATTCATCCTCAATAATCACGTTGCGAACCATAATGCAAATGTTTATTTTTTAATAACGGGTTGGATTTGCAAAATTATGAATCAGTTTTAAAGATCTCCCTATAGATATGTTCTAGCTGAAACATTGTATCCTTGTGCTTTCGCATCTTCGCGTGTCACTCTAGATATCAAGATGTCAAGCAAGATATCAAGAATGTCGTCACCCATTTTATATGTCTTCAATTACCTAATAAAGAGGTTGTCATAGTCCTATTTTTGACTTTTGTATCGATTTATATATTTCAAATGAGATTCGGATCAGTTTAAAATCATGGATTTTGTTCAGCGGTTGATTTTCGTTGGTAGGGCTGATTTACTGTGTTGCGATTGAATATAATTCATATAGTTGATGTAGGTGCATGGTAGGTAAATACTTTTAAATTTCTATAATGTAATTTATTTTACTTCACCTTGGAGTATTTCTGAATTTATTCCTATTTGATGCGAGTAAACACCTTACAAAATATTGATTCTACAAGTAAATATGATACGTGCGGCAGCTCTAATTAATTTGACCCCAACATGTTATATTGTTGAATTTGAGTTGTCGGTATTAGCTCGAGTCAATCCAGCCGGTTTAGGCTAAGTTAGGCTTTAAAATTAGAGTTACGAATGAAAATTGATCTAACCACAATCATATTTGTCTTGATCGATATTTATCGAACAATTTTGCTTCTCTTCTCAGCTGCGCCGATCCCTTTCAAACAGAGCTATGATATTGTTTATATATTACAAATTTACAATAATGTTCTATTTTGTTAATGCTTCTTTATTTTTTAATAATGTTTTTTTATGTCTTTCGTCATATAAGACCAATGGTGTAGATTGATTTTTAGTTGCTGCAGTTCGGAGAGTTTTTATTTGAATTGTCCTATACACACACACACACAGATATAGAGATTAGTTAATATACATACAAGTCTTATCCTACAAAATAAGAACTATTAATATTCGTTTGATTAATTTAATGTACGGTTAAGATCATTAGTTCTATTTCTAATGTTTTGGTTTCTGCCACAATACGTGAAGCCAATCAAAAGAGTGATCAACCATTTCAATCCACTCCTACTTGGTTACTTCTCCTAAAACAGGCACCGCCTGGCTCAAATCTCCACTTTATCCTCAATCGATCCTCCATGCATAAGTTGGCCGTCGACCTTGTTTCTTTCTTGGAGGTACAAGTGTTCGGGGAGTCTGATGAGCCGCCAGCTCTAGCGGCCCAATCAAATGCGCGTCGATTATTCACCACGTACATCCCTTATCAGCTCCTAACAAAAACCCTAGATTAATCTTGCAATGTAAGCTCGTTTATTTGATGCAGAACCCCAAGGACACCCTCATCTCTATGTGTAATTTTGGTAATACTACGTTTACTCGACCCATAATCAATAAGTAAGTATCGGTTTCACTTTTGGAACCGACCTATTAGATACCGGACCCAGACTGGACCATCAAACTAAACTATGGCTCCAGATCGGGTAATGACCCAAATGCTCAAATGTTTATTAATTTATATGAATTTTTCATAACTTAATAAAAAATGATAAAGAATTAGCAATAAAATATCTAAAACACATTAGACAAGCCTATAATACACTTAAAAAATGTCAGATCGGGTCGGACTCGAAACAACCGGGTTGGGTCTAGATCGGTCGTATGTCGAACAGTGCGGAATTGGGCTGGAACCGAAACCACTACTAATGAGTTATGAAGTTCAAGATCGGTCCGAAGTAACCCACTCATTGACAAGTTTAGATGGACACGGAGAAGCAGCGGACATGTTCGTGGCGGGGTCGGTGTTGGAAAACGCACACACACAATCACGAATAAAGGCGAGAACACGAGAATTGTTTACCAGTTCGTCTTTCGATACGTCTGGGCGATACCAAGCGAGTTATTTCACTATTTTTCGGATCTGACATACGAGGAAAACGCTATTTATATCATAGCATTAAGCCCTAACCCTAAACCCATTAGGATAAAACCGTGGCTAAAACCGTATTGGCTTTTGCGTCCAGGTCAATCTGCAATCACACTCCAACGATCCACCTATCTAGGCCTTATTATGATCATATGATTGGATACAGAGAGTTGACCCTAAAAGGCGGAGAACATCATGTTCATTGTTATGTCAAGAAATTAGACGATTTCTTAGGATGTCCATTTTATGCGGAACAAAATCCAAGGAATCTCCCGATGGTTTCCGCTGCAGTATAGAAATTACCTTGGACCTCGGTGATGAAGTTATTCAACTATTGACTCACTCACCATTAAAGAGAGAGATTTCATTCCTTGGGATTTATATATGGGATTTAAGCTCCATCTTGTATCACATTTTCTGTATAGGTTTTTCACCACACATGTCAGTAACACATATACCAACTTCCAAAACTCGGCTAGGTGAGTAGGTTTATTTCCTAAGTAATAAAATTCCAAATATGCTCCACTCCGAGTAACACATATACCAACTTCCAAAACTCGGCTAGGTGAGTAGGTTTATTTCCTAAGTAATAAAATTCCAAATATGCTCCACTCCGAGTAACACATATACCAACTTCCAAAACTCGGCTAGGTGAGTAGGTTTATTTCCTAAGTAATAAAATTCCAAATATGCTCCACTCCGAGCCATCTTGTAAGAAAAGGAACATCTTTCTTACTAAATTCTTTGTCATCTTCATTGTCCCGTCGCCGGCTCCGAAACGCATGCCGCTGTCATCTTCCCCTCAAACATGCCCCACTCCGAAACCAACCATAATACAACTATGTACATCCATGAAAAGTCGCATGCTATAGGACTTTATGGCCCTAATGGAACTTGATCATGAATAAGCAATTATTGTTATGTCTATTCACGATTGCTCAACTTAGATACCTAAATTTTCTTAACCATTTAAAACGTAACGTCGCGTTTAAAATCTAAATTGCGTTAACCGTAAAAACTTCTTAATGAAAATAATCGGTGGTGATTCTCTTGTGTGAAGTGTTCGTTAATCAAAAGGTTCATGGTAGTTTATGGTCATAACTTCGACAACTTTTTGATTATATGACTTCAAATTTGTTAATTTTTGAATGACGTAAACTTCGTACGTAGATTTTCAGATGGCCCACATCGTGGATTCCGACAACTAATCTATAAACAATTAATCACTTACACGCTGACAAGGGGTTAATGTCTATACACACACTACAAAGGTATTTGGGATCCAACAAGTACATAGAGCATGTTACCAACAAATAATAATTATAAAAATAATAATACATATGGCATATATCCTACCTTCTAACACCCACTATCTTAGTGATTCAATCGTTTGACTATTTGTATTTCACTACATACTTTACTATAGAATCATAAAGATAAAATTTTATATTAGTTTAGTATTATATCATATTATTAGAAACCGGCCACTGTCTTTCAAACCATCTCAATATGTGTGTTCAAAATGACAGCTATATTTTAGAGATTTATTCATACATTATACAAGTTATATTGATTTTATTTATAGTTTTAGAAATATTAAACAATAAATGCACGAATGGAAATTATCATGATCAATAATATAATTCCAGATTAAAAATTAAAAAAAATACAAAAAAAATAGAATAGTAAATGTATTGACATAATGAAGGGTGACTTAACTAGTTATTTGAAAGTTGTTAGTTCCAACAAATACACATAGTTCAAATATATTTTTAATAATCATAATAGAAATTTTCTATACTTTTTTTGTCAATTTAATACGAAATTTAAAGGTCACACACGGTGGACTCGAACCCGAGACCTTTGACCTCAGACATTAACCACTCTACCACTAGCCAACACACGCACGAAATTTTCTATACTTTGTAATTGTGCAAGTACATAACAGTTTCAAATGTTAGTAGCATAGATAGAGGAATAGGTACTAGTGATAACACCAACAGAAAAGTAAAAGAAATAACAACCAAACGAATACATGATATGTTTACCCAATTCGGTGATAATACACCTATATCTGGGGGCCTCACCTAAGGGAAATTATTTACTACCTGAACATAAGTTATAGCGGACTTACACAATAAGACTCGATCTTACTTGACCTAGGTAACTTCCCAAACCTCAACCAACAGTAACTCACTTGTTTTGCATGCGCCACCCACAACTTGGGCATGAACAAGGTCCACTCGCCATCCAACCCAACCCCTATCCTAAGAGTATAAAAACTCTTTTACAAGTGTCTTTAATTAACTGCTAACAAGCTACGCTCAAAACAAAGTAATGCAGTTAACAAGAATCATACACAGCTTATTGAAGAGATTGTGAGCTTGAATAACTGGGAAAATTAATCAAAGGCAGCAGCTCTGAAAGCTTCACACGTTTCCTTGATATCACTTGAAAAATCCTAGATCTCTTCAATCTTGCCTTATAGAGAGATTTCCTTGTATGAGAAAGAAATAACCACCAACTGTAGTCAAGGAAATAATATGCAGAGAATGTATCTTGAAGGATCTTCAAAAGGCTGGAGATATCTCGTGAAATATATGTTGAAGATTCTTTCAATCTTCTTGAGGGCCGTTCCTGACAAAAATGAGGTCCGGGGCAAAAAAAATAAAAGTGAGCCATTTGTCGACAATTAGAAAGACTCAATATAATATTAAAAAACTTATTAATTATAAAAAATGATTTTGTCTAGCTTTTTTACTTGCAAAAGTCACTTACAGTATCATTTATTTTAAGATTTTCTAATATACTTTTCCAGTATACAAAAAATTGTCAAACCATTCAATCTTTCTTGCGACATCGACGATCTCAAATATGTTTTCAGCACATTTAATTTTGAGAAACTCCTCCCAACTAATGCTACAATAACATGCATAGTTAATAAGATGTCATAAGCAATTGCAACATTTGGATAACAATTTGCACGTTTTACAAATTCAAAAATTTCAACAGCTAATAAACTAATGAGCATTCAAAAATAGTATCTCCCATCCTAACTTGAATGATAATTAAAACTTAAGCAAACTAGAAGTCTAGAATCATATTTTAATAGACTTAAATTTGTATATACTTGAGCAAGTAACATATATATAGATGTTCAATCTTCATTCTTTTCAATAGCTGAAATTGGACCCCAAAAACGTTTCCACATATAAAAAGGGCCCCAAAATGTTTCCAGAATAAGGAAAGAGAAAAGGAAAACTAGCTGAAATTGGTCCCAAATTAGGTTTCCACAATAAAAATAAGGGCCCCAAAACCGTTTCCAGATTTTTACTTTTTATTTTTTTAAAAGGCCCAAACATCATTTTCAGAATTTTTAAAAAATTATAGAATACAAATTTTAATAAAAAAATAGAATTTTGGGCCTGCTAAAGTTTGAACCTGTGTCCTTGCAAAGTGGAATAAAAATTTATCGCTGCACCACAAATTAAACATTGGTCATGTTTTCGGATACAATATAAATATATTATAAAATTTTGGGTCTCTAAATTTTGGGGCTCGGCAAATCGCCTGTGCCTGCTCACCATCGGGTCGGGTTTGATCTTGCACATCATGCAAGGTAATTACCATAAATAATTCACAGAACCTTCATGGCACTCACGAAGGAACTCAAACCAATGGAAATTCAGCGTAAAGAATGATCTACATAATGACAAACTTAAAGTATATAATCAACTCACTTACAATAATATCAAATTTTAGGGGTTAACATTTACAATTGGATTACAAAGAAAAATCTTGTAATTGATAAAATAGGAAACCTGCTCCTTTGAATTTAACTATTACAAAATAATAAAACGTCCTACATCATATTTTTCCATTAAATACCCCAATACGTATATATCTAAACCTAGGTAGAAAAGATGTCTGTTCACTAAATAAATTTAAATCAATTTTATTTTTATAAAAAAAATCCCTTCGTCCCATGAAGTTAGTCCTCTATTCCGTTTGGTGATGTCCCAAAACATAATCCATTTTCTTAAATTGAATTATATTCAAATTTTCTTTTATTAAAATAACTTTATTTAATACTTCTAAAAATAATAAGAGCAACAATAAACAAGAATAAAATAGAATAATTGTATATAAATAATATTTTCAAAAATAATAAATATTGTTTTTTTGTGTGTGTGAAAATGAAAGAAAACTATTTTGATGGGGACCGAATCGAGAGTATCAATAGTTAACCGACTTCAACCACCACTAAACACGTGCTCCCAATTCAAAATTTGGTAATTCACTTAAATTTACAAGTGACCATTTATTTTAAAAATCACAAAATTGCTATTGCAATCATTAGCCATTAATCTTTTACATATCACAAAATTGCCATTGCAATCAATTTCAAATTGATTTCATAATCTTTTCTTTTTTTGTTACAACTGATTTTATTTTTTATTTCCAAAAATGAACTCACAGTCACAGCCTTGAATTCTCTCTCTGGCAATTTTTAAACAGTTGCTGGGCACCCACAGTCAGCCTTGAACTTTTTCTGTGGCAATTCATCGAATATCTTCTGCTTGATCAGATTCGTATCATATAAGTTGAAAAAATAACACTCATATACTTAAACAAAGCTAATAAATTTAGTAAATATTGTTAGAGTTGGTTAACTCTGACTAAGTCTCTTCGCTTTAAGGAGTTAGTTATTTGTTAGTGTTTTGCCTTTTCTTCTCTTTGATGTGCAGTTACGAAATGTTTCGCGGGATGCGATTGTAACACACCGAAGAACACGGAAACAGATCACTAGAGATCAGGTGGACTAAGTCAGTTCAGTTTCTATTTTCCAAGAGCAAGTTATGCAACAATCTACCACGACTTAGTCACATCATTAGTGGGCCAGATCGTGGTCCAAGACATGCAGCTGAAGGCCTCTCAACGTCTATAAAAGGAGAGGCAAAACGACTGCAAAAAAGGGCGATTCCTGAAAAATCATCTGAAGATCTGTTTATGTTATTGAGTCTGTTTTAGTAACATTTCGATATCACACGAGTGTTTTAACTTCTAATGGTGTTAGAAGGTTGTTCTTTTAAGACACGAGTGTTGTGAAATCTTTAGTATTTTCATATATCTTGATAGATAACTTTTAGCTTTTCATAGATCTTGATAGATAGTTTTAGTACTCAACTTTCCGACTTTATCTTGTGGTAAAGTAGTGAGTTTTTGTAACGTTCATTTGTAAAATTTATAGTGAATAATTTCATATATTGGCATCTGATTATAATTTAATCTGTAGAAAAGTTTTACTGTGTTCTTCAAGTTTTTAATTCATTGTTTTACTCGTATTGATAACAGTTTTGTGTTTAGGCGAAGCAATACTTTCAAATATAACCATTTATAGCGTACTGAACATAATAGAACTCATATACAGCTTCATCTATATATGAAGCTTAGTTACAATAATTATTTATCCAACAAAAACCATAGAAATCGGATCAACATGTTATACAAACACACTACAGGAAGCAACAATTTTGAGTACATACACTCGCACACACACACACACATATATATATATATATAGGAGAGTATTCAGTGAGCTACATTAAGTAGCCTTAATGGCAACGGCAAGAAGAGGAACTGCTCTATGAATTGTAATTCCAGGTTTCTCACTCACGTCCAAGTCTTTTCCATCTACTCCATTAGCCAATTTCCAGTCAAATTTGTGCACAAGATTTGCCAACAAGTACTCAATAACAGCAGCAGCATATGTAATCCCTGGACAGCCCTTCCTACCAGCTCCAAACGGAATCAACTCGAAATCGAGGCCCTTAAAATCTACCAAAGAGTTGGCAAATCTCTCCGGCTTGAAATTTTCAGGATCATCCCACGACGCAGGATCCCTGCCTATAGCCCAAACATTAACCATTGCCACCGTGCCCGCAGCGACATCGTACCCCTTCATTTTCAGATCGTTGGCCGCTATTCTGGGCAGTAGTAGTGGGATTGGGGGGTGATAGCGAAAGGTCTCCTTGATCACAGCTTTCAAATAGTGCATTTTTTCTAGATCATCGTCTTTAATATCGTCTCCCTCCTTCACGATTTCTCTCACTTCCTTCTGCAATTTTTGCATGATTGTAGGGTTTCGTAAGAGCTCTGTCATCGCCCATTCCAGAACTATGGATGAGGTATCAGTTCCAGCGGCAAATACATCCTGTAGGATTAAAAGGAGATCCACAACAATGTCACAGCATTTACATAAATACGATTGTGTTTGGAAACAACAAGAAAAATAAACATGCAAATTATGATGTGAGCTTGTACTACAGCTCATATTATGCATAACAGGATATGGCATAACATAATCATGTAAGCAGGGACGGAGCCACGTAGGGGCCTGGGGGGCCCATGGGACCCCCAACTTTTTTGAAAAAAAGCTATGTATATTTGATATGTAGTATAATATTCAAAACGTTTAGTTAGCCTGATGGTTATGGGATTATGTAAACTCTGGGGCAACCAACCCAAGTTCGGTTCCTACATGTCGCATTTCTTTTCTTTTTCTTTCTTTTTCCTTTCTTTTTTTCTCTTTCCTTCATTTTCTCTCTCTTTCCTTCTTTACTTTTTTCCTCTTTCCTGTTTCTTTTTTCCCCTTCTTTCTTTCTTTCTTTTTTTTTCTCTCTTTCTTTCCTTCTTTTTTTTCTTTCCTTATTTTTTTCTCTCTTATTTTTTTTCCTATCTATATTTATTTTGGGATATTTTTCCCTTTTTTTTCTTATATAATTTGGTTTATATTGATAAAATAAAATATGTATATAAATAATGACACTATGTGAATTAATTATTAGTTAAACATATGTGCTCTCTATAAATATTTAACATTTAATAACTAAATCGATTGTAGTCTAATGGGTTATGATTTTTATCTCTGATTTAAGAGATCTTGGTTCGATTCCTTTTAGTTACATATTTTCTTTTTTCTATACTTATTTTCTTTTATTTCCTTTTTCTTTCCTTTATCTTTTTCCTATAATTTATTTTATGTTGATAAAATGCTATTTCTTTTCATT
The DNA here is from genome assembly GCA_036937905.1 of Salvia rosmarinus. Taxonomy (NCBI): domain Eukaryota; kingdom Viridiplantae; phylum Streptophyta; class Magnoliopsida; order Lamiales; family Lamiaceae; genus Salvia; species Salvia rosmarinus. The sequence goes on from JAODLM010000233.1 coordinate 64,172, forward strand.
TTCTATAATTTATTTTACATTGATAAAATAAAAGATATATGCAAATAATAAAGTTTTATATGTGAATTAATATTACCAATCAAATTTTTAAAAGATTATAATAAACTCATTATATTATTAAATTATTATTATTTTATAATTTTATTTTATTATCTTTAAAATTATAATTAATTAATTTTTGAAAAAAAAAATCCGGCCCAAATCCTTGCATGTAAGCAGAGGTAACGAAGTGCTCAGCCCGGACCAAGCCCGTCGGACCAGTCCCAAACAATCTAAGGCCGCCCACAGGTTGAGCCCACTGCCCATACTACTTTGGGGTTGGGCTGGACCAGGCCGGGCCGATTTCTTTGATCTACAAATATCTAACCTAATTTATCCATTTTCAGATTGGGTCAGTTCTTATTAATTTGACGTCACTGATGGTATGAGACCCATGAAAGTAGGTACAGAAATGAAGGGTATGAATTATTTACTAAAATTATTTTTGTAATTTGGCCACAAACTGTTTCATATATTATCGAGTCAAAGCTCGAGTTTAAATTACCAATTCGTTGAGGCTCATGAGCTTATTCAAATTTAACAAGATTTCTAATTAAATTTTTAAATAAAAGACTAATTATGTATTAATTATTTTATTCATGATAATTTGGCAGATTTACTAAAATCTATCTTTTCTTATAACAAATAAAGTTTGTTAGAAACTTAATACATACTAATTATGAGTATAGAAAAATAAGTTATAACGAGTCTGTTCATAAATTAAGAGTCGAGTATTGTTAGGCTCACTCAACTAACCAGCTTTTATCAAGCCAAAATCTGAATAGCTTATTCATTTACAATTCTACTAAAAGATAGTTATGTTATTGAACACAACAAAATTATATGAAACCATATGTGAAAGCTCTTACCAAAATCAGTGCTTTGATATTTTCTTTGTCAATGGAGAAATCAGCAACCTTATCCTTGTATATTTGAACCATAATATCAAGGAAGTTCTCCTCTGAAGCTGGCTGCTTCTGATCACCGTCGAGGCGCTCTTGCGTCACATTCTCAAGAAAATCATCTAATCCTCTAGCAACCCTATCGATCTTCCCATCAAAACCACTAACACGATCGATCCAACCAAGCCACGGAACAAAATCCTCGAAACCAACCGCCCCAAAATCTGAGAGAACTCTGCCACCAGAAGCAGTTCCATCTACTCCATTAGCCAATTTCCAGTCAAATTTGTGCACAAGATTTGCCAACAAGTACTCAATAACAGCAGCAGCATATGTAATCCCTGGACAGCCCTTCCTACCAGCTCCAAACGGAATCAACTCGAAATCGAGGCCCTTAAAATCTACCAAAGAGTTGGCAAATCTCTCCGGCTTGAAATTTTCAGGATCATCCCACGACGCAGGATCCCTGCCTATAGCCCAAACATTAACCATTGCCACCGTGCCCGCAGCGACATCGTACCCTTCATTTTCAGATCGTTGGCCGCTATTCTGGGCAGTAGTAGTGGGATTGGGGGTGATAGCGAAAGGTCTCCTTGATCACAGCTTTCAAATAGTGCATTTTTTCTAGATCATCGTCTTTAATATCGTCTCCCTCCTTCACGATTTCTCTCACTTCCTTCTGCAATTTTTGCATGATTGTAGGGTTTCGTAAGAGCTCTGTCATCGCCCATTCCAGAACTATGGATGAGGTATCAGTTCCAGCGGCAAATACATCCTGTAGGATTAAAAGGAGATCCACAACAATGTCACAGCATTTACATAAATACGATTGTGTTTGGAAACAACAAGAAAAATAAACATGCAAATTATGATGTGAGCTTGTACTACAGCTCATATTATGCATAACAGGATATGGCATAACATAATCATGTAGCAGGGACGGATGCGTAGGCGCAGGGGCCCATGGGACCCCAACTTTTTGAAAAAGCTATGTATATTTGATATGTAGTATAATATTCAAAACGTTTAGTTAGCCCATGGTTATGGGATTATGTAAACTACTGGGCAACCAACCCAAGTTCGGTTCCTACATGTCGCATTTCTTTTCTTTTTCTTTCTTTTTTTTTTTTTTCTTTCATTTTCTCTTCCTTTCTTTACTTTTTTTCCTCTTTCCTGCTTTCTTTTTCCCCTTTCTTTCTTTCTTTTTTTCTCTCTTTCTTTCCTTCTTTTTTCTTTCCTTATTTTTTCTCTCTTATTTTTTCCTATCTATATTTATTTTGGGATATTTTTCCTTTTTTTCTTATATAATTTGGTTTATATTGATAAAATAAAATATGTATATAAATAATGACACTATGTGAATTAATTATTAGTTAAACATATGTGCTTTCTATAAATATTTAACATTTAATAACTAAATCGATTGTAGTCTAATGGGTTATGATTTTTATCTACGATTTAAGAGATCTTGGTTCGATTCCTTTTAGTTACATATTTTCTTTTTCTATACTTATTTTCTTTTATTTCCTTTTCTTTCCTTTATCTTTTTCCTATAATTTATTTTATGTTGATAAAATGCTATTTCTTTTCATTTTCTATAATTTATTTTACATTGATAAAATAAAAGATATATGCAAATAATAAAGTTTTATATGTGAATTAATATTACCAATCAAATTTTTAAAAGATTATAATAAACTCATTATATTATTAAATTATTATTATTTTATAATTTTATTTTATTATCTTTTAAAATTATAATTAATTAATTTTGAGAAAAAAATCCGGGCTCCGTCACTGCATGTAAGCAGAGGTAACGTGCTCAGCCGGACCAAGCCCGTCGGACCAGTCCCAAACAATCTAAGGCCGCCCACAGGTTGAGCCCACTGCCCATACTACTTTGGGGTTGGGCTGGACCAGGCCGGGCCGATTTCTTTGATCTACAAATATCTAACCTAATTTATCCATTTTCAGATTGGGTCAGTTCTTATTAATTTGACGTCACTGATGGTATGAGACCCATGAAAGTAGGTACAGAAATGAAGGGTATGAATTATTTACTAAAATTATTTTGTAATTTGGCCACAAACTGTTTCATATATTATCGAGTCAAAGCTCGAGTTTAAATTACCAATTCGTTGAGGCTCATGAGCTTATTCAAATTTAACAAGATTTCTAATTAAATTTTAAATAAAAGACTAATTATGTATTAATTATTTTATTCATGATAATTTGGCAGATTTACTAAAATCTATCTTTTCTTATAACAAATAAAGTTTGTTAGAAACTTAATACATACTAATTATGAGTATAGAAAATAAGTTATAACGAGTCTGTTCATAAATTAAGAGTCGAGTATTGTTAGGCTCACTCAACTAACCAGCTTTTATCAAGCCAAAATCTGAATAGCTTATTCATTTACAATTCTACTAAAAGATAGTTATGTTATTGAACACAACAAAATTATATGAAACCATATGTGGAAAGCTCTTACCAAAATCAGTGCTTTGATATTTTCTTTGTCAATGGAGAAATCAGCAACCTTATCCTTGTATATTTGAACCATAATATCAAGGAAGTTCTCCTCTGAAGCTGGCTGCTTCTGATCACCGTCGAGGCGCTCTTGCGTCACATTCTCAAGAAAATCATCTAATCCTCTAGCAACCCTATCGATCTTCCCATCAAAACCACTAACACGATCGATCCAACCAAGCCACGGAACAAAATCCTCGAAACCAACCGCCCCCAAAATCTGAGAGAACTCTGCCACCAGAAGCAGAAATTTCTTCCCAATTTCAGTCCCACTGTACTTCTTGCCAAAAGCTGATTTGCAAATCACATCAAAAGTGAACTCATAAAACATCTGGCTCAAATTCACCTGACCACCGGATTCTTCAACGTTCTTCATGAAAAGGGCAGTTTCTTCTTCCCTAATGCGACGAAAAGATTGCACCCTTTTGCTGCTCAACAGCTTGAGCACAAAAATCCCCCTCATTCGCTTCCAGTATTCGCCATAAGGCGCGAAGGTTAGATCTTTCCCATCATAGACCACCTTTTTGTGAACCTTGTAAACCGGCCTCTTTGAGAAGCTGAGATCGTGAACTCTCATGATCTCACGCGCTGCGTCAGGTGATGAGGCCATCAGCATTGGAACGTTTCCGAAGTGAAGAAGCATGAGAGGGCCGTGCTTTTTGGCTAGGGAATGAAGATTTTGGTGAGGAAATGATCCGAGCAGTTGATGGAGATTTCCGAGTATCGGTAGCTTTGGTGGAGATGGTGGTGGATTCTTGATTCCATTTGGTTTTTGATACCATCTGCTAATAGACCATAACAAGATTAGGGATGCAAGAATTGGAATTATGAAGGATTGTTGAATTTCAAACATTCTTTATAATGTAGAATTTTTTTTTATTGTTTGTGATTATATGTCTTTTATCAACTCAACTATATATAAGACTTTGTTGTACTGTGTACCTAGTTGGGATATATACCACTTTTTTGGTGCTCAACAACTTCTTCTTTTTTCATTATTTTATCAATTTCAATATTTTGGGTGTCTCAATTAGGGTGAGCAAAATGTCCAATAATCGAATAATCGAACCGAACCAAACCGAAATATCTAATTTGGTTCGGGTAAATCGGTTATTTCGGACAATTCAGTTATAACCAAATATATTTGATAATATGGTTTCGGTCGGGTATGAGTTTTTTACCCAATATCCGATACCGAAATTTATATTTATATAAAATATTAATATTATAATTATATATATAGTTTGTCCTAAAAAATCTACCTAAATGATTCTACATTCTTCTACTAAGTCGCACGCACCACAACCACTCCACAATACATTCTCTCAACTCACAACTCTCAATTCTCACCACGTCACCGACCATCATCGCACACTGCTTCGCTTTGGTAATGTTTTTGAACTTTGAACTTATGAAGATTGTTAGAAATGAGTTGTTTAGTATTTGACAATGTTATTTATGAATATTGCAAACTAGTTATTTGTGGATTATTAGAATGTTTTTGTATGTTTTGTTTAGAATTGAATCATGGCAAAATTTGGTTTTAACGAAATATCCAAATAATTTTCGGTTATTTTAGTTTAGTAACGAAATTATTTCGGTTTGTTCGGATATCATTTTAAAATTTCGGTTATTTAATTCGGATATTTTTTCACCATACCCGACCAAATACCCGAATACTCACCTCTAGTCTCAATTTAGTTATATAATTAGTTCATTATATCCAATTAGGGATTTTATATTTTTAGCATCTAGTTTTCAACTTTTAGTTAATAATTTATTACTATTAGATTTGTTATTCTACAATTAGGGTATAGAATTTCTTTAAGCTTCAAATTTTAATAATAAATATTAATTAGGATTAATTTTATTATTATTATTTCTAAAATTTTATAATGGAGCACGAGTGAGACACAGAAAACTGTGGAACAGATGATACAAATCCATGTATATGGGCTAATGCATATCAATTGCTTCATGACGGAAAAGATTCATTGAAAAGGATGCGTCTCATGCTATCCTTACCATTTCCAGTGTTAATCGTTGGATTGTTCATTATGATATATAATATTTCACAAGAGACAAAAACACATATATAGCAAGTCGAAATTTTGCGTGAAAACTAATTGATGCATACCTTATATTGCATGTTGTATATAACCATTTGAGCTAATAGAAGTTTTAGTCACATTCATCAAAACTAAAATTTGCAAATGTAAGGAAAAATTAAAAAATGACAACTTGCTAGAATCGAAGGAAGAAAAATAGTAATATTAGTTTCGAATTTTTAGCTTAAAAGTAGCTTTAAACAAACTATTTTCTTATATTAATGATCAAAGAAACTTTTCTTATGTGCAATGACTACAAAGCCATATTTCCACTACCCCATATGTCTCCATGAAACCATTTATTTATTTTTACAAGAACGGTTAGCTTTTTAAAGTCATTTTTTTACTGTAGCATTTTGATTGGTTAGCAAATCTCTTGTTAAGATTTTTTTTTCTTTTCTTTTTTTCAACAAATCTTTTGTTAAGATTATACAACATTAAATGATGAAGACATTTTAGGCACAGATCATTGTTTATGGGGTTAAACTAAAAATATTTAAATGTCGACAGAAATTGTGCAAGGTAGAAATAAATTTATTGTAGTAATACCCAAAAAAATAGAAATTGATATGGATTAATCAGATTAACTAACATATATTTGGGAAATGAAATTAACTAACATTATCCCATAAAAATTGATATATATGGAGAGTGATGGATGTCCACTAGACCACTATCAGTAATATTCATTAAGAAACCTAAATTTGTGAATCATGCATGTGGTGCAGAAAAATAAAAAACCAAGTTTAATTTCAGATTGGGTTCATATTAATATCCTTTGCTTCTGCAGCCAGTGAATTTACTGTGCCAATTTTTTACTGATTATTATTTACTGTATTAAAAGCAACATGCGTGTTTATTCAGTCACTCAATTTATGAACCCTTAAGAATAACTTCACATTAAATTAATTTCTAGTAGTATCCAAATTCGTATTCATGGAGAAAGCAAAAGTCTTCCGGGTGAAAAAATTATTAATATTTTAGAGGTTAATTGCAAATGAAATCATCCAATGTTGCTCAATTTGCAATTACAATGTCACTTTCGAAGTGCAACGAATATATACATAACCTATTAGGTTTTTAGTGTTTAGCAACAGGATCACATTCAATTTTCTCAGTAATTGGAATTATGACGTCGCTTCCAGGTAGATTATTTCAATTTCAAGTGGCTTTTCTTTAATTTGAACATTGACATTTTATTTGACAAAACTTGGGTGAGCTCACCTCACCGCGTAAGTATCCTTGTTTTTGTTAAAATAATTATATATTAATTATGGCGAGTAAGGATAATTAGATTTTGTTAATTTATAATTAAATTTATTAATTTTAATTTAAAATTAGAATTTTTAATCGTAATTATGGTTTATTAGTTCACAAGTAAGGTTTATTTATTCATAATTAAGGTTTATTAATTCAAAATTAGGATTTATTATTCAAAATTAGGGTTTATTAATTCACAATTAGGGTTTATTAATTCATAATTATGAGTTATTAATTTAAAATTAGAGTTTATTAATTCACAATTAGAGTTTATTAATTCATAATTAAGTTTATTATTCAAAATTATGGTTTATTAATTTCAATTAGGGTTTATTAATTTCAATTAGACTTTATTAATTTAAAATTAATATTTATTAATTCATAATTATGATTTATTAATTTAAAATAAAGACTTATTAAATTAATTAATTTTAATTAGAATTAATTAATTAATTAATTAATTAAAAAATTAATTAAGTGGTCTCACTATGCCCGCACAGGAGACAACCCTTTTTATTTTCAAGTAGATCTTTTTATATCACTAAAGATTCTTTTTTTTTAAAAGCATTTCATCAAACAATTCCCGGGCATTAAAGGCAGGGAGATTGTTTACCAGTTTCGCAGCCTTGCCTTGGACAAATTAAGATTTTCTGCTTGATATGAAATAATATAGTCAAACCTCTTGGGCCTTAGCTCAAAGCCCAAACCACCAAATAAAGGAATGGCCCACGTTGCGCCCAGAAAACATGCCTAACAAGAGACGTGTTGACGGGCGGAACCGCTGGTTTAGGGCCGGCCCGGCGGTCCGGCGGTTCCAAATGTGACGGCCCCAGCCTTCTACATACTAGTTGGCGGTTTAGGTAGGCCCAGCCCGGCGGTCCCGGTTCGGCTCGAACCGCCGGTTTAAGCCGAGCTCGGCCTTCGTCATAGACGATTTTGTATCGATCCGCTTCTCTCGTCCGAGCTCGATTTTTGATCCGTTTGCGCCACGAACTCGTATCGCGATATACTTCAACTCTTATGAAGGGTAAAATCTCCAATTCTATCTCAATTTTTCTGAAAATTCAATCAAATATGCAACAAGATCAAAGTCCAAGATTTTAACAAACTTTTAAGTTTTAACTTTTAACTTTTAAGTCTAAAGCTTAATAAACTTGTAAATATTTTAAAGTTGTAAAATTTATAAACTACTAAACTTGTAAATATTTTTAAATTTGTAAGTGATTTTTTATGTTTGAACTTGTAAATACTTTCATTTTGCATTTGTTAAAATACGTATAAATATAAAATATGTGTCAACACTTTGCATTTTTAATAAATGATGAGTAAAATTACATAAATCCTTTTATGACTTTTACATAGGGATGAAAAATAAAAATAATAAAGGACTTGAGCTCAATTTAATTTCTAAAATTGAGTTGCCTACATATCCTCATAATCATGTAGGAATCAAAGTCCATGTAGTTCTTTTAATTTCTAAATGCTCTACTCCGTCTCAAGACCGATTCCGATCGATCCGTTTCGGTGAAGGCCTCGTCTTTGCTCTCGTTACCATCTTCCCATTGTGGTTCTTGAGCTCTAAGGTCGGCCCTACACCAATCATCGAGCAACATTGTAGCTTCAATGTTCGCGGCTTCATGTTGCTTCTTCTTTGATCAAGCATTAGTCCTCCAATGCTAAATGCTTGTTCAACGAATCTGGATGCCGGACGACAAATAACTCCTTTGCCATGATTGAGAGGATTGGGTACTCCTCTTCTTCGACCACCACTTCAAGACATCGATCGAAGGACCGCTATCTTCAACACCAAAGACAAAAGGAGTTTGCAAATATATATCTAATTCACTATTACCTTGTCCTCGGCCTTTCGAATGTTCTATTTTGGTACATCAAGTCATTTGTTGCACCAAAGGATCAAACTCATTCATATCAAAAGGAAAATTAATCGTAGACATCATAGAAGAAGGAGGTGGAGTTTGAATATCATCATCACTACCATATTTCGACCTATATTCTTGAAAAGATTTCTTAAATTCTTTTCAAGATTATATTTGATTTGATCTACATCCGGAAGATCAAAATAAACTAATTCTCCTTCTATACTAGCACCTTGAAAATCCATTTGCCTAAAAGCATCATAATAAACATTAAGCATTTGACAAGTACCATCATATTTCCATTTAGATCTAAACACTTAGCAAGCAAAAAAATTGTAGGTATCTCCTAAAATATTTTAGCCACTTTTGAACCATAAAATAAATTACACCACATAAAGATGGTTTACTAAAACAACTACGAAAAGACATGGCAATATGCATGCAATGTTCTAAAACCATAACTAAGAATAATAAACTCCGATAATTGTTTCGTTGCACCATGAAATACCTTTAACAATCGATATAAATCCATGCAAGCATCCCAATGAGACTCATTAAGATGTAATTGAATAGATGTAAACTCTTTTCTAAAAAATCACATAAATGACCCTTATATGAAATAGTACTATTAAGCATTTCATAAGTAGAATTCAACGATGAAACATCCAATTTGAAACATGTATAAGCAATATTTTTATACGACAATATTTTTGCCATTTCTTCCCATAAGTTTTGAAGCATGCAAACATTTGATAGCATCTCTAATAGGACTAACGGATTCTTGAAAATACTAAGTGCATCTTGAACACATAAATTTAAAATATGATAAATGATCTAGAATGAAAGTATTTTCCTTCAAAGAAGGTGCGCATGCTTCAATAAGTTGAGGAATACTAGCGTGTTTGCAAGCATTATCAAAACCAACGGAAAAATTTTATTAATCAAAGAATACTCATTTAACACACCAATTATAATATTAGCAATACCTAAAGCATTATGAGGCTCTTCAAACTCTCTAAAAGCAATTAAACGTTTTGCATAACCCATTTCGAATCAATCCAATGACAAGTAATACCCATATAAGAATTCTTATTATAAGCATCCGTCCAAACATCGGCACAAATAGAAACTTTATGACCTAAACGAACCAAATATTTCTTTAAATCATGTTTTTTCCATGCATTGTCTCCTAATCTTCTTAAGCATAATACTTCTACTAACTTTGCATGCATTAGACCAAGTCCTCTTTATAACATTCTTCATACGTAACTCTATCGGCATAATTAAAGGGAGTTTTCCATAGCACAATATCTAGCCATCGATCTTCATATTTTCCTTATCAAATTTAAATAAAGTGGACGCACCCGTTGTAGAATATTGAGAAGGGTTTTAATTTGAGCTTGGTTCGTTGATATTCCATATCGATGAGGATGAGAACCTCCATGTGCCTATTGAGCGTTCGTAACCTCCTTTCTCGATCCATTTGTAGGTTTTCGTGCAATAGTTGCAATAAGCAACGATCTCTTTCGACCGTCGGGAAGAGGTGCTTACCTAGACTTCCACTTTTCTAAAGAAAATATAACAAGATATTGTAAGAACTATGAACATGAAATTAAAATTGTGAAACTAATTTGTAAGAAACGTAAAATTTACGTTACTAAAGTGCTTCACAAAACGCTTGACTTAAGTTCCTTTGATTTTGGTGGTTGTGGCGGCGTATCTCGTCAAAGTCGTCATATTCTTCGTCGCCTTCTTCTTCGTCGTCTTGGTCGCTCGAGCCTCACGCCACCGAAATTGGGACTTCTTTCCATTCGATGCACCATTTCAACAAATCGAGCATCTTCTTCACAGAACCTTCGGCAACTCGCTTGAGATTTCCTCCGCCGCTAAGGCCCTTCGTGAACGCTGAGTTGGAATTGGAATGTCTCCTCCTCACTGGAGCTCCTTCATCTGGTGGCCTTTCCATTTCCCTTGTTTAATCGTTTAAAGAAAGACATGATGATTGATGAAGTGAGAAATTTTGAGAGTTTAGAATAAGAACGAGAGATTGAGAGAGCTTGAGAACTTGAGAGATTGAGTTTGAGAGTGAGAATGAGAGCTTGAAAGCTTGAAAATTAGATGTAAATGAGTGAATTAAGGTTGAGAAATGAGAGATTGAAGTGAGGATAGAGTTAGGATGATGGATATATTTATAGGAGTGATTTTGGGGTGAAAATCGAAAATAGCCGCTTTCTAGCCGCTTTCTAGCCGCTGGGACCGCCAGCTTTAGGGCGGACCGCCGGTTCCAACGGCTCTAAAAGCCCGCCGGTTCGCCCGCCCATGACCCACGGTTCGGCCCTAGGCCGGTTCCAACGGCTATAATCGGACCGGCGGTTCCATCCAAGCTCGCCGGTTCGGACCGGGTTAACCGCGGTTCGGCCGATTCGCATGAACCGAGCCCGCCCCGGGCCCTAGCTCACGGTTCCCGGTTCAGGCCGTTGACCACCGGTCCGGCCCGAACTGTTGATTTTAGGGCCGCCTAGGGTCGCCCGTGGTTCAGAAACCGTGCATGTCTACCTAATGAGCTCGATATCAAAATAGGGACTTGATCAAACACTATATTTCTAAAATGAACAAAAGCAGCCTGAAAGAAGGAATGTTCCTTTCCTCCTTCTCGAGCTAGAGTTCAAGAATGCCTTTGAAGTGCTTCCGAGATCTTCCACTTACCACACATCAAGTGCGCCCATTTACAAGAACTCGTTAACTTCTCATGCACATAACTATCTATTATGGGAAGATACAATTCTAACAAACTTGCAGAGCTCGATATGGTTTACAACTATCGTCGTGGAAAGGTTGAAACGTGTATTCCTACAAAAACATAATTTCCTCACAATAGCTTGTAATAATTCTAATATACCCTTTATGCATGTGAGAATATAAATACCTCAACGTGAAGAGGTACATGCTACTTGGTCTCAATACTTATACTTTGAAACTCATTCTTTAATCGAATTTGACTTTAGCATCTGAGTCTCCTGGAGATATTGGAGAACTCATCCGCCTCTTTTGCAATCTTCCCGATGACCAAGCCTATTGTGTTTGTGCCAAAGGTGTTCGAGATCTTAGTAGCATCGTTTTCCAACGGACTTGCCTTCGATCCACTTGAGACAAGGTAAATTCGATTTGTTCTTACTAGATCTCCAATTCGGATCTAATTTTGCCTTTGCAAAGCTTGGAGAGATCTAGATGAAACAATAACTACGAGATTGAGGTGATGATTCTCCGACCGAAATTTGCCTTCATTATTGTTCAATTGATGCTCAAAAGTGTTCAATGGAATGCTTGACATAGATTATTTTTGAGTGATATATATGAAGTGGATCAAATGAGAACTAAATATTTTTTGAGAATTCTACGAACTATGAATAAGATGTGAAAAGATGATGCACATAACGATGTAAAGTTGTGCACAACGAAAACTTTCTAAAATTGTTTTATTGTGCAAAAATTTTAGAATGTTTTTGCCAGGGCTGATAATTTTCAGCACGACACGAGAATACGACACGAACATGCACAAAATTAACGGGTTAGTGTTCAGCCTTATCGTGTTCGTGTCCTTATCGTGTCGACACGATAAGGACACGATAATTTCGTATTCGTGTCGGATCCGTGTCGTGTTCGTGTAACACGATAATTTTCGTGTTGCATTCGTGTTCGTGTCGTTTTCGTATAATTCGATAATATTTATAAATATTTAATATTAATTTAATTATATTTTTAATTTTTATTAAATTATTTTCTAATTTTAATTTGAATTTATCGCTTCGCGCCGTGTCGTGCCGTTATCATGTCGTGTTAACACGAAAAAAATCATGTCATATTCATGTTAGTGTCGTGCTCGTGTCCGTGTCAGTATTCGTGTCGTGTTCGTGTTGCTATCGTGTCAACAAAATAACGACCCGACACGCATGAATTGCTAGCCCTAGTTTTTGTTGTGCATACTTTATAGATTTTGTTCATCAACTTATACGTCTGTACATAGTTCTCAAGTTCTTAAAAAAAGATGAGTTCTCATTGGATCGAACCCCTATATACATACATATATATATATATATATAAGAACCAATGTGGGAATTTTTATTTTTAAAGCCAAAGAAAAGAAAAAGTTATATGTGGAAGCCACATCATAATTGCAGTCACTTGGAGAATTGGGCGTGATGCAATTTCAAATTGGACTATAAGTAGTAATTTCATTTGCAATTAAACCTTATTTTATTTATCTACCTTTACTTGTTGCTCTGAATGCCGTTTATGCATATAGATCGAGGTAGAAGATAAAATATAAACACAAAGTCGAAATGGTCATGCAAATCAAGGCCAAAACGTACTGAGACTATACATATATATCAGAGACAGAGAGAGAGTATGATTTAGTATCTAAGTTACATTTTTAGACATAAGTCTCTGGCTAGTAAAGGATATTATTGGGTTCGCTAATGAAATAATATATTTGTTAATTGATAAAATTTAAAGCAGTAGTCTCTTTGCGGACACCTATGAAAAATATGCCCAGTAAATCCAATTCATTTTTTATATTACTTATATCCAGTAAATTTATATTTGATATTTAAATTAATCTATTATTTTTATAGAATTTATAGATAATAAATAAATATACAAAATATAAATTTAGACATGAAATGATCATTTTACTGTCAGATTGATAATATTAGTCATTACACTATATTATATATTACAAGGATATTTGATCGTACATAATAAATATATTATTCAATTTATAAGAGAAGAATATTACTTTATGTCATTCTATAGACAAACCAATCATAGTAAATGTCAATTCATTAATTTATACCATAATCTATTTCTAAACTTATTTTATTTATATATCTAATTTTAATCGTTCGTATCAATCAGCGAGTATGAGAAATCATGTAATCTTGGAAGCAACTGCAATAAGAGGAACAACTCTGTGTGTAACAAGTCCAACGGACCCAGTTATGTTCAAGACTAATCCTTTAGGCAATTTCCAGTCAAATTTGTGCACGGATTTGCTAACATCAACTCCATTGTAGCTGTTGATACGCTCAAACTATCTCCGCTCGAATAGTTAGACGAGAGTATTGAGCTTAATACTGTATCGGTCTTATTACTCGTATTGGGTTGAGCCCAATTGGTGTCTTCTCTTAAGATATATATACTGCTTTTGAGAAACTGTAATCAGAATCTAAAAACCCCAACCGCCTAATAAAATCCGTTCTCCTTTTCGTCCGTGGACGTAACTAACTCATTGTTGGTAAACCACGTAAATCTGTTTGCTTTACGCTTTCTGTTTATTGATTGCTCAATATATAATCATAGTCCGTTACAACAGTAGCCATGCCAGCACGTCAACCCTGGACAACTCCTTCTCCCTGCCCCAAAGGGATCCACCAAATTCACCCCTTTAAGCTCCGTCAAATAGTTCAAGAATCTCTGGTTTAAACTTTTCAGGTTAGTCCCAACATGCAGGGTCTCTCCTGACGGCCCAAACGTTCACCATCTCCACTGTTTCCTTTGGTACATCGTATTCTTTTATTTTCACATCTTCACGTACTATTCTAGGTACTAATAATGTGACTGGTGGGTGAACACAAAGTGTTTTCTTGATCACGGCTGTCGTATAAAGCATTCTCTCAAGGTCGTCATCGCTTATATCCTCTTTGTCTTTAACAATCTCTTACTTCATTTTGCAGCTTCTCCATCACGGTAGGGTTTCTTAGGAGTTCTGTCATCACCCATTCCAGAGTTGTGTACGAAGTATCGGTTCCACCTGCTAGTGCATCCTGCAAGTAAAATATACCATCACGTCTCGTGTGTGTATAAGATAACAGCATCAATATACATGTGAAGTGCATTGATTGTGAGAAATATAGCTTTGATACCATCTCTACCAATTGAATCACCATCTGCGTTTCCATTGTGAATATCAACAAAATTGTCTTCTCGGTTTTTACCTGCTTTAAGGCCTTCTTCGATCACATCCTCTAGAAAAGCATCCATCTCTTTGGCAACCTTGTTTAATCTCTCATCGAAACCACGAACACGATCAATCCAACCGAGCCACGGGATGAAGTTGATCGCCGACACTAATACTCCCTAAAAAGCTCCATCATATCTACCAACAACCGCAGGACATTTTCCCCATTTTCCAACAACTCTCTGTATTTGAATCCAAAAACTGATCTAGAAACCACATCAGTAATGAACTCAGCAAACATCGCACTCAAATTCACCGGCCCCAAAGATTCCCCAATCTTTTTCAACAAAAGGGTCGTCTCATCTTCCCTGATGAAACGGAAATATTTGACTTTGTTGGTGCTCAGCAGCTGAAGAACAAATATGCTCTTTAGCTGCCTCCAGTATTCACCATAAGGCGAAAAAGTGATGTCATTAACACCATACACGAGTTTCTTGAAAGCCTTGTAATCAGCCGGCTAGTAAAGGCTATAACATTAGTTTTCAAGATTTCTGAAGTTGCATCCGCTGATGAAACAACCAACACCGGAACTAGATCTGCAATCGAAAGTAAATTATTGTTCAAATTTTATTAATGAACTGAAAATTGAGCTGTCTCTAGTTTCTAACAAAAAAATCATAGCTAAGAGTAATATTTTACACAAAGATATGATCATTTTACTGAAGAGTGTCAAGATAATGCTTCTATATGAAAAATCGATCAAATTATTCAAGTGGATTTGAGTGAACTTATATCAAATATATAGTTTTGATTGTAAGTGAATTATTTTTCAAATTATATTTTATTTGAAAGCCATGTGAATGTAGTTTACCCAAAAAAAGGGTGCTAAAAACATTATTTGTACTTAAATGACGATTATTTTTTTAAAGCATGCATGTCGAAGGTTCTACTTTAACACAATAATTCGAAATATGTAACGCTTTTCAATTAACTTATGAATCACACTCATTACAATGAAATTGAAATATCATGAAGTTATAATCCCTTAAAAAACCATATGAGTTTAGTTTATCTAAAATAATGCAATAAAAAATAATATTCGCATGTCATGAAATTGTGATTATTTTAGTAAAGTATATCTTTATTATTCCTATGGGAATATGCAGATTTCTAAACTAAAGTTATTCTAAAAAGAAGAAGGAAAAAGGATAGAAAGGGTGAGAGTGATAGTGAGAGACAAGAAAAATTACCTTAGTGTGTTGATTTTCTATAAAGTACCTTAGATAGTGTGTGTTGATTTTCTTAAAATCTAGTTTTTAGGATTATCCTTGACTTGACAATTTTAAATGATCAAAAGGGAACTCGATTCCAAAATTTACTGCTTCGATAGGTATGTTAGAATTAACGATTGTGTCTTGGTAGTAGAAGTTTGAATTTATTGAATTTTGCAGTGATTCTCAAGCTTGTGTCAAGAGGTCCATACGCGGAATAATAGTTTCTCGTTGATCTCCAGTTGGTACGTAGCACGTAGGTGGCAATGAGCTAAATGAAAAATTAAAATGTGTACAAGAAGCTTCGACTCAAGAAAGAAAGAAAAAGTTTTGCATTACACATGGCTAGATTTTAATTTAAAATCCATGTGAGATATGTGGTTAGCATGCGCTTTTCTTTGAAATGTTCATACGATACAGTTTTTAAATAAAGGGGCGTGAATTTCACTGAGTACGTTAGTACTAGGCCCAAACTATTTTCAAATGTTTTACAAGTGGAGCGGTGAATGCGAGGAGGTGTGGGTGATGGTTTCCCGTGGCAAATGAAGACCTCTTCTTGTTGGACCAAGTTGCGTTTGTTTTGTCTTTACCCTTTTGAAGTTGTTGCATTATTACAGTAGATATGTGTATTCCCACTGTGCACAATATTCATTTACTTAATCTGTTTCATCAATCCACGAAAAATGTTCACTTTTTATTTTTGGATATCACTCCCCATAAACTCCATAAATTTTTACCCCAAATCTAGCTATACACTTATTTACAAAAAAATAAAATAAAAATAACTCATGACCCACCTTTTTAATCATATTATTCATTAATCTATTAAATTATTATCTCGTCAATACACTTTACATGTGGGTCCCTTTTCTCCACTAACTTTACGTTCATTATAATTTATTAAATCTAATGCCATCGAAATGATTTTGGTGGACGGATGGAGTATTTGTTATCTCGATTCGCGTTATATTTGGCATGTCTTTTGGGACTCACCAATTGGGGTGAGTCATGAACCACTAAATTTTAAACTTCCGCTTGGAACTTGAAGTCTTCATACGTGAAGTTCGGGATATTTCTTGAGTGTCGATCACGCCTGTTGAATTATCTTTATTTGTGCCTTGTGTCAAAAATAAATTGATCAAGTCAACCCCGGCAAGTCGTAGCGCCTTGGGTTTTGGACCCTCGAAAAACGGGTTATTACAAGTCAACAGTGGTGTTCACGTTATCTTTTAGCCCATGTGGGTATCTACATCATCTTTTAGGGGTCGAAAAAAATGGGGAAGCTCTAATTGCAAGAAGAAGAATGAGAAGGAGGAAATAATCAATATTTATGCAAATATTTGAAAGTGATGTCAAAATTACAAAATGGGTATAAATTTGTTATTTATATTGCAATTACCCATATTCTTTATATTAACACTTATATTTTACTTTTTATGTTAAATTATTATATTTTTTCTAGTTATTATAGATTATTTTTTCATTATTTATAATCAATTAAATTGTTAAATTTTTCCAATTAAGATACATGTTATAACTCCTTGATAATTGTATTATATTATTTATAAAGAACACTTAATTGTATTATATTATTTATAAAGAACACTTAAATATTTATAGGTTATAAAGACTTATAAAAATCTTAAGAATTTCTTAGGTGACTACCGCTACGCTAAATGAAATTGGATAGGAATGGAATGAACTTTGGATTGGAATGATGATAGGAATTGAATGGAATGAAATATGTGATTCCTACTACCTGGATGTATGATGAATGAATCGAATAGAATGAAATAAAACAAATAAAATAATTATGATTTTATAATTTATGTTATTATTATCGTAATAATAATGATAATAATAATAATAATAATAATAATAATAATAATTAGTATTAATATTTAGGAATATTATTAATACTAATTAATAATAATAATAATATCAATAATAATAATTAATTATTATTACTAATTAATAATAATAATTATTAGTTAGGAATATTATTACTATTATTATTAATTAATTATTATTAATAATAATATTATTCTAATATAATTACTTAGGAATATTATTTTAATATTATTACTTAGGAATATTGTTAATATTATTATTAATAGTATTTTATCATCATCATCATCATCATCATCATCATCATCATCATCATCATCATCATCATCATCATCATCATCATTATTATTATTATTATTATTATTATTATTATTATTATTATTATTATTATTATTATTATTGTTGTTGTTGTTATTGTATTAATTATTATTTATTATGTTAATATTATTAATTACTATAATTTTTATCACTATTATTATATTATAATTATTTATTATTAATAACTACTATTTATTTATTATCATAATTAATTAATTAATAATAATATTTTAATATAATCTTTATTGCTATTAATTATTATTTTTATGTCAATATTATTATTAATTTATAATAGTATTTATTATTATTATCATCATCATCATCATTATTATTATTATTATTATTATTATTATTATTATTATTATATAATTATTTATTGTATTTATTGTTATTTATTATGTTAATATTATTAATAACTATATTTTTATCACTATTATTATATTAAATTATTTATTATTAATAACTAATATTCATCTATTATCATAATTATTATTATTATTATTATTAATTTTACTAGATAAAAATAAATAAAAATAATTTTTCGTAATAAATAAATAAATTTATTAATCTCATATTCATGGTAATAGTTAATACCATGGGGTAGGGGAGGAATGGCTAATCTCATGTTCATGGTAATAAGCATTCATTCGGGAATGGTGATTCCTGACATAAAAATCTTACCAACCATCGGAATGGGAATGGACGCAGGAATCACCATTCCATTCCTGCATACCAACCGTCCCCTTAGAGTACGAGAATGGGTTTCCTGATAACAATGTGTGGCTTGACCACTGATCACACTATGAACTACAACACAAACATTTTGTATGTTGTTTAATTTGTCTATAAACTTGAGGGCATTGAACATATCCTTAAAATTTTGTAAGTGCTATCAAATAGTAATATGTTAATTTGACCCAACTCACATTCAGCTTCGCTATGTCATCAATGGAGTTCTTTCTCTTTTTTTTCTTTCTTTTCCCGAGTTCTCTTCCTGTTAATTTCTGTTTAGGGGACTATATGGTGACAAACTTGAGGTATAAGATTGTTAAGAACCTGATCAGGCGACGGAAATTCGATTAAATGCCACACACAAGTTCTAATGTTTATACGCAATATTTGGTACCTTACGCTAGGCAACATCATAAGAGGGCCATTAATCACATTGTTCAAGGCAAAAATCTACGTGTACCATGTAATCTGAAGTTAGAAATCGCGAGTAACTCCCGAGGGAGAGCTTCCCCTTTTTGGAACAAGAAATAGCGAGGAACGTCACATCGATTTTCTGAAACTAAAAAATGTGGTTAGGGACATTTTTCTGACACTATCTAAAGTGTTAGGTATCAAAATATTATATTTTAAATGTTGAGACATTTTTTAAAATATGCTTAAATGTTGAAACTATAACTTAAAATTTCCCTATTAAAAAAAATCAAATTTCCATATATGGTTGGAGCCAAAAAAAAAACATGCCAAAACTTAGTAGATGGGTTTGGATGTTCCTTAATTGGCCCATGGATCTAAACAACCTATCTATAATGAGAATGTTTACTCAAAATGTAACCTCAACCAACTGCAACAGTAACTTGTTCTCTTAAAAATAACCAAGTTATTTGTTACAAAGTTGGGCTATTTAAATCGATGGGGCCAATTAAAGAGCACCAAGACCCATCAACTAAGACTTTTCACCTTCTCTTTCTGGGCTCCAACCATATATGGAGATTTCATTTTTCCTCAATCCGAGGGTTACATTATATTTTCCCTAAGTCCTTTCGACATAGTCTACTAGTTGAGTGATTTTCGGGGTCAAAATTTTCAAATTTAAAAAAAACCAGAAACGCGTCGTCTTCGGCCAACTAATTAACCAAAGAAAGAAAAAGAATATTTTGAACCCTAAAATTTTGGTCGAAGAATCTGTCGTTTTCATCTTCTAGTCACAAAGATTTCAAACACTTTGGCCTCTGATTCCAACTCTGCGTCAACAAAAATTTATTGTAGACGTTTGAATTGACTTATAGGTGCCTTGTTGCATGTGGTCCGTATACGCGAAATTGATTATATAGAGCGACTCGTGGAGCCAGGATTGGTTCGAAGCCACTCCAAACAATTACAAAATAAATAAAATTCGTATTATAGCCTCTCTGAAATTTTGTGCATAAGGCCATTGTATAGAGCACATGAAGGGATTAATAAGGTTGATTATATATTTTGATGCCACTGGTGATGGTAAATAAATAAAGGATTCGTGGGGGCTAAGCCTTCAAATTGACAACGTGCATCTGACCTCTGAGTTCGCAATCATGGCTGACGGCTTCCTCCAATTCTTGCTGCAATAAAATTACTTGCTCCCGCTTAGTCCATGCATCATGGTTCATATACATATGTATTATGTGTACATTGCGACTGATACGAGACTTTCACTATAAGGTATCATATTCATCAATTATCTCGGAAATAACTCTCACCAAATTCCGTTTGTGGATTCAATTTGAGTACTCCTACTTTTTATATTCATCGACATTCCCCCTTCCAAATTGAGCTAATCATAGGTGGACATGGTGGAGCGCTAAAACTGTGAATGAGTAAAAAATAAATATTCTCTCCGTCCCCATAATTTGATTCTAGTTTTATTTTTTGATATTTCTCTAAATTTGTTGTCTTTCTATTCATAGAAACTACCACACAAAATACTTCATATTTATTATTTCCAATAATACTATTTATTTATACAATTTACCACCCATTGTCCACCATGATCCTACTTATAACCCTCGACAACACCACTTATTTACATATTTTATCACCTGCATTCACCACTATTTAGTTTAACATCGCACTATTATGAAAATCTTACGTCACCACAAAACACTTAACAACTTTTATAAAACTAACACCAAAGATTTACGGAACATGTTTTATGGACGGATGGAGTATGTTGTATTTTTGTTAAGCAATCATTTTATATATACTCCAAATTATATATTTTACATCCCATTAGGGTGCCCTAGTACTAAAAGTTGAAATCAACTTTTTCCTGCCATATATAGATGTTATATTAGCTTTTAAAGCCACATACTTCTTTATAATTTTCTCTCCAACTATATACCTACAAAACAAACTTATATATGAATATCACTATAATATACACATAACTATATCTATATATGTTTATATTCATTTATTTTATCTTCAATATTTGTAATATGTAATCTATTTATATTTGAATTCCATTTTTATGATTTTTATGTAGAATGAAAGATCACTTCTCAAATCTTTTCCAATATGGGTCTTGAATATATTTTAATGGATAAATTGTCTATTTAAAAAAAATTGTAAAAGGGAAGAAAAAGAGATAAAAGGATAAGAAAATAGTAGGACCCCAAAAACCAAAAAAATCAACTTCTTATTTGAAAAGTTGAGAACCGATTTTTTGTCGCATCATCTTTGCTACAATGGTAAAAAACCTGGTTCCAAATTTTTAAAAGGGAAAAAATGACATTGAAGTCCCTCTTAACATCCGCTCACCCTACTTATATGATCGTTAAGATTAATAATTCTAGCGCCTTTTCAATTCACGATATATTTAACACCAAATCAATATTATTAGTAAAATAGATGGAACATAATGACATTGCTTTATGTAATAAATAAAAGTAAAATTGAATTTCCAATTTTCCCCATTTGAAAGTTATAAGCTAAATCTTGAGGATTAGGGATGGGAAAAGAATCAATTTGAGAATTTGTGGAAGAGAAGAAATCATATTTATGGACCGATACACAATACAGCTTAGAATGGGAAACGGTTTTCGATTATCAGTTATCTACGAACCGAACCGAAACCGTGTCATGTTCGTTAACCGTATACCGCATATTCGGTTTGCGGTTCGGTTTATGATATAATATTTTATTTTTTCGGTTTTCGGTTAACTGATAACCGAACGTTATTAACCAAAAACCGAAAATCTTTTCTATTTTATTAATTATTTTAATTTTTATAAATCTATAAAACTAATTACTAATATTAATTAAATTTAAACCCTATTACTCTAATGTATCAAATTACTCTAATGTATCAAATTATCATTGCATGAACATGATAGTTTGTTGATGGATTGATGTTGATTGCTTTGATTTATTGATGGATATTGGATGAATTTTTTTATGGACATTAAAATTTGAAAAGTTTACATCGATTGCAAAGTCAGATCTTATGACATGTCGCTTCTTATAAATTCATGTAATCTCCAAGCAATTTTTCGGTTTTTCGGTTAACCGAAAACCGAACCGCACTAACCGATGCGGTTTTTGGTTAACCGAACTTAATAAACGGTTCGGTTTCTAAGTATTAAATTTATGAAAATTTCTTGGTTAGCAGATCAAAAAATCGGTGCTTAATCAACCCGAACCGCTTCCCACCCCTAAATACAATGAAGAAGACGACGATGATCTCAAGAGAGTTCATAGAGGTAGTGGTGTCGGTCAAGTTTTATGGACCGATACACGATACAATTTTCGGTTTTATTTGCTCGGTTCGGTTTTAACCGAAACCGATCGATGACACCCCTAATGCAAGCGATAGCCATTATATGATGGACAAGATCTCCAAATCAACAAGGCGTAATGCTTGCTCGCTTAGGTGTAAACAAATATGATATATAAAACAATTTATTGATAAAATACGATGATAGAATCGAATAAAATGATACAAGGATTCGACGAGCAAGCGACGCCCCTAAGTGCTGGATACATCGTAAATGTGTTTGAAGATGCATTTGCCCACTGGTGTAAGATTGAATACAAACACAAACATTTTAGTTAAGTGCCAAATAAAATTATAAACTTCTACAAAGATGAATTCGTCCAATTACATGGGAACCTACCAATAGTTATCCCACCATGATGGGCCATCATATAACTCATTCTATTCAATACGGCCCAAATATATAATAAAATGTGGCCCGGATCTTTATTTTTTCTTTAAAGATAAGAGAGGAATCATCGACATAAAGCAGGAGCCGTGAGAGCGCCACGTGTACGGTCGGATTTCGACCTAATTGGCTCGGCACGCAATGTTAGGTCAATATTAGCTGGCATCTTCACGCATCAGTTGATTATCTTTGCAGCTGTCTCTCTCTCTTCAAACCCTAGACTTTTATCTCTCTAAAAAAATCATTCTCTCTCTAGAATTTTCGTCTTGTTACGAGATGGAGATGGAACGCGTGACTGAGCTGACGATGGATCGCCGGCCGAGAAAGAGGGCTCGTTTGGGCTGGGATGTTCTTCCTCAAGGCCCTCAGGTAATTTTTTGATCAGATCTGTGAATTTGTTATTTTCTTTTCTTTTCTTGATTTTTTTTTGTAGATCTGATGAAAAATTGTGGTTTTAATGGGATCAGGTATGAATAAATGTTTTTATCTATACGTCGTGGTTCCTGGATGTAAATTCTTGTAGATCTGTTAATTACCTTTTCGTTTGACATGATTTTTTGTTGATTTGGCCATATTTTTTTTCGCATATGATTTGGAGTAGCTCGAATGTTATATGCTTTTCTATTTTTTCTTAAAATTTTGAGGAAATCGGTTTCTTTTTCTGTTTGATTTATGGATGTAAACAGAACTGCAATAGATGTGCTTAGTTTTGTATGAAAATCTGATCTTTTACTTTTTTCTTCAAGATTTCCGTGGTCTTTAGTGTTAAGAATTTTTTTAATTTTCAGATGAGTAATTCGGTTCAAATGCATTTTCTTTTTTAGTTCTTGGTTTGTTGTATCAGAGATTATGTTGGAAGGTACCTTGTGGTACCAAGGAGGTAAACAAAATAAGTGATTTTTGATGATGAGGAAAATGTGAATGGATGGCTGTGTGTAGGCTCAGCTAGGATTCTTTTCTGGACAAGAGATTGGAAACGTGACGAGCTATGCACCTTCAAGAGCCATCTGGGACCAATCTAGTTCTCTGTTTGTTAAGGGCTTGGCTCGAAATGGTTCTCCCCCGTTGCGAGAAGATGACAAAGATGGACATTATATGTTTGAGATCGGAGATAATTTAACTTCTCGCTGTAACTACCTCACTACCATACGAACGTGTTATGCTTGGCATTGCTTTTGTTTGTTTTCTTTGGCTGTGGAAATTAATTGATGTTTGCTTAAGTTTGGCTTTCTTTTGTTAAAATATATGAAATTTTGTTGAAACTTTGTTTGGAAATTTTGTTGAGTTTAACATAATTAAGTCTTAAAAGAATGAAATAAGTTCTTTGTATTGGTGAAGTACAAGACAAGGTGTGATGTTTTTTTTCAGACGATGTACGTGTTTGCATAATATTACACTCTTGTGCTGATGTTTTGTATCTATCTTTGCAGATAAGATTCACAGCAAGATGGGTGAAGGTAAGTTACTTGGATTCTTTTATTGAGTTTCTATTCTCTTTTGCTTTATAGTGTGTACTAATAAGAATATTCAATGCAGGCACCTTTGGTCAGGTTTTGGAATGCTGGGATAGGGAAAAAGGAAATGGTAGCTGTGAAAATTGTTCGTGGAATTAAGAAGTACCGCAAGCAGCAATGATTGAGATAGATGTGCTCCAACAACTTGGTAGACATGACAAAGGTGGCAACCGTGAGTGCTTAATTTGTACTTATAATGACTTGCCACCCTTTTGGGCTTTTGTGAATGATTGCAGAGGTTGAACAAGTTTATTCCTTGCAGTTGTGTTCAAATAAGGAACTGGTTTGACTATCGTAACCATATCTGTATTGTAAGTATATAATTGATTTGGTGGATTGATTTCCCCAACCTAACAAATATTATGGGAATTAAAGTTGTCCATGGACTTAAATGGTTTCAACAGGTCTTTGAGAAGCTTGGACCAAGCTTATACGATTTCCTACGCAAAAACAATTATCGCTCATTTCCCATTGATCTTGTCCGTGAGATTGGCAGACAACTGTTGGATTGTGTAGCATGTGTGTAAATAGTTTCTCCCATTAGTAACACTCTAGTCTTACATACTACTTCATGGATAAATCACCCTTCTGCGTCAGTTATGATTTATCTTGCTTAAGACACGATTAGGTATCAGCTTTCTTATTTGGTTTTACCTTTTTGTTGAATTGTTCTCTGTCACCTCAGTTATGCATGATTTGCACCTCATCCACACGGACTTGAAGCCTGAAAATATTCTTCTAGTTTCACCGGATTACATAAAGGTTCCTGATTACAAGGTAGCTTGTGTGATCTTTTACATTTGAGTATACTTTTGAAGTCAATAGATTTTACCTTCCACTATTTGCTCAGATTTTATTTTTGCAGTAGCATTTCTTACATGGTTTGTTTATTTCTGTAATCAGGGTCTGTCGAGGTCACCCAAGGATAGTTCATATTACAAGAGAATTCCCAAGTCGAGTGCTATCAAGGTAATTGATTTTGGTAGCACGACCTATGACAGGCAAGACCAGTCATACATTGTCTCTACTCGACATTACCGAGCTCCTGAGGTTATCCTAGGTATAATGGATTTAATAATATAATGTCTATATTTGTATTTCGTTTAGTATTTTGCCTTGCATGGGTTCCTGAACCTTTTTTTTTGTTTTTGGCCATGTAGGTCTAGGATGGAGCTACCCTTGTGATGTATGGAGTGTTGGTTGTATCCTGGTGGAGCTCTGCTCGGTATGTTAGCCTTATTGCATCCTACAGGCTTATGTTGCTATTACTTCTACTTTTATTGTTCTCAATCATAACCATTACTGCTTGCAGGGTGAAGCCTTGTTCCAAACCCATGAAAATTTGGAGCACCTTGCAATGATGGAAAGGGTCCTTGGACCGCTGCCCCAGCATATGTTGAAGAAAGCAGAGTAAGATATTTCCTCTTTTTTTTTTTTTTAAATTCCCCTCCAGGTGGTGTAATTAATATGAAAGCAATCGCTAATTTTTGGTGGATGTGTTGTTTTCCAGCCGACATGCTGAGAAGTATGTTAGGAGGGGTAGGTTAGATTGGCCGGAGGGAGCAGCATCTAGAGAAAGCATCAAATCCGTATTGAAGCTTCCTAGGCTGCAAAATTTGATAATGCAACATGTAGATCACTCAGCTGGAGATCTTATTAATCTATTACAAGGACTTTTGAAATACGAACCCTCTGAAAGATTGTCTGCTGATGAAGCCCTGCGGCACCCTTTCTTCACGAGGGATCATCTTAGAAGATACTGAGATTCTTGGATGATGTGGCTGATGATGTGTCGTGGTCAAGGTGAAGCAATGCTGTGTTGTTACAGAGGTGCACTTGGCCTTTATGCGTGGCATGGCTGGGGACCTGGGGTGCACCGAGATGTGGGTCGAGGAAGAAAATGACCTGCTTGCGTGAAATTGTATATAGATCCACTTCAGGCCTTCAATCTCCCCCTTCGTGGGCTTATGTGAAAGTTTAATTTTTTATTTTTTATACGATCTATATAACTGTTTATGGCTTTGGTGTCGTCTGTATGTTTTGTATCCTAATAAAGAGGTTTTTCTAAATATGATTCCAGTTGTACTCTATTTATATTTGAATAATTTTTCCAGTTATCAAGGTAAATTTGCCGAAATGTCAACTAATATAAAGAAATATTCCCTCCGTCCATTATAAACGTGTATTTAATTTTTTTTCGGTTCGTTCACAAAAAAATGTGCACTTTCTTATTTTAGAAATATTAATTTTATATTTTTATCCTCAAATTATCTACTTATTTATAAAATTCATTCATGGTCCACTTTTTTATACTCATAATCCATTAATATATTCATTTATTATCTCAATGACACATTTTTTTATACATATTTATTTTATATTCATTACAGTTTTTTTAAAACCCGTGTTATCAAAATCGATGCACGTTTTTGGTGGACTGATGGAGATATTTTAAATGAGAATTAATTTGAATTGGATGAAGCGAGCGGTGTGTGGTACTTACATTAGTGTACGAAGATGGTGTTTGATTGAGTTTAGAAGCTCTTTAAAACAACTTATAAATTGTTGGAAAATGTTTGATAAAATAAGTTCCTAAAAAACTTATAAGCTGTGAAAATAAGTTCCAACAACTTATAAGTTCCTTTAAAAATAAGTTGATAAATTTTAACTTATTTTTCATAAACTTATAAGCAATTATGAATTTATCAAAATAATTTTATTATAGTTAGTTATTTCTACACATACACTATCAATTTCACCTCTCGTTATTTTTATCTCTAACTCACGATTCTTTATCTAAACATAAGATCAATTATTCAAATATTTTAATAATTTATAAGTATTTGAAACATTACCTCTTATAAGCTCTTGAAACATCTTATAAGCTCTTGGAATTTATAAACTCTCTAAAATAAGCTTAGCCAAATACCTCTAATAATGATTAGTGTCGTATTGTGTTCGGTAATGTTGTAGTTTGGTGCAGGGCAACCTCTACTGGCTATTGAGCAAGTAAAGCTGCAAATGAACTATATTGAATAATTCAGATTTTAGTTTCTTAAAAGTTTGTTGCAACTTGTTTACTGAAGTTTGTGTACTAAATGAATCAAATTTGAATTTAACAATATTTCGTCTTATTAGATTGTGATCAAGTTTATTATGTGAGTTAGTTTAAAATATACTCTCTCCGTTCCCGCCAAGATGATCTATATCCATTTTTTATTGTTTCATTCAAGATAGTGCATTTTGTTTTAGGAAATAATTATCTTTTCAAAAGTTGTGGAATCTATCTATTTTATCACTTTATACCTTATCTTAAATAATCAGATCGAAAAGAAATGGTATTCTTGGATGTTACTTAGAAGTACCATAATCTATAAATTTAAAATATATACTAATGATTTATTAGTCTTCAACCGATTGTTACTTGTTATATAAAACTATGAATTCCAATAGGTATATTATATCTTTTGTAATAATATAATTTATCTTGTAGAGAGGAAACAAGAATAATTAATTTTAGATCAAAGTTTGAATTATTGTTTAGTTTTAAATAGATTTGTGAATCTCAAAGTGGGTTTATAAATAAAACTCTGTTGGATCACATTCCTAATAGTAAGTGAACAAGAGTAACTATAAATTGGATTGTGTTAATAGGTAAAACTACACAAATCCCATAAAGTGTATGAACAAATACCCATACGTTATAAAAACATGCAAAATTGGAAGAGATACCCAAATAGCCTTAAAAACATTATCGATCTCGAATGACTAAAGTCGAGGAACGAGTCGACTTAAAGTCGAAAAGCAGCGCCAATGCTCTGATTCTCGATCGAGTGTGGAATCCGATCGGACGATCGGATTCGATCGGATTCTTCGTTACCCATCGGATCCGATCGGTTCCTAACTAAACTATATGGAATCCGATCGTTCGACCGGATTCGATCGAATCCGACCGTCTTATGAATCCGATCGTATCCGAGCTCAAATATTTCGGATTCCGGCGTAGTTCGTTATTTTACACGAGAAAACAAAGACGACTTTTGTCCACATTTGAGGGTATATTTGTCCATACAATATAAACCTACTTGATTTCGCATGTTTTTATCTCATTGGGTATATATGCATATGTCTTATGAGATATGGGTATAGGTGCATGCGCCCCAATTGGATTTTTGATTTAACACGAACGAGTCAATCTTACGCGGCTCCTAACACTGAGGGCAACCTCATTGATATATTTTAAAACTGTTTCGGGGTATAAAATTGGGTATAAAATTTTATATAACTGTTACATTCTTTTTATCACATATATTAAGTTGTTATTCTTTGTAATCAATTGTACAATTTAACCCTCTCAACGGCCAACCTCCTGGTGGCGGCCAACTCCCAACCAACTTTTCCGACGGCCAATCTCCCCCCCTCTCCCTTTTCCCAGCGGCCAACCATCCCTCACTCCCTCCAAGGCCAACATCCTCCTCCCTTTGCCGCCACCCTCCCTTCCCTCGGTTTCTACGACCAATGTCCCCCCATTTCCTTAGTCTGTTTTTTTTTTACAAATGAAGGATATTTTTGTAATTTTACTTTAAATTGGGTAAAAAGAGTAGCAACTTAACATATGAGTTAATTTAAGTAGCAATGTTAACATTTGAGACAATTATCTCGATTAACACATAAAATTATAGGTGTCAATTAATACGAATATTAGATTTTTTTGGAATTGCATATAGTTTTATTTTTCAACTTAAAAATATATAATTTAATATTTGTTTGGTTTCGCATACAAAATTAAATTTCTCTCAAATTAAATTTGACGTTACAAAATCAAAATTTAGAATATTCCACCTCAAGATCCCGCTCTCTCTTTGGTCTTTCTTCTCTGTCCCCATCAACAATGACCACATCACTACCACCACCAATACCGACCACCAAGCTATCAACCATGATAGCAACCCAGACACGATTCGAACTTACTCAAATTCTAAGCTCCAAAATCAAAGGCTGAAAGAAGCAATCTTGGAATCTTCAAATGACATACATATAGAAAATCCATAGCTAACGCCCAATTTCCGATCCCGCCTCACCGATATACCCATTTCATCAAATTCATTGTTCTAGTTAATACACCCACAACTAAGGAGAAAACACAAGCAAAAGAGAGAGATCACCAATTTCAACGTAGCTATCCATTGTCGCCGCCTCTCCCCGCTTCAGTGGTGCGGCTGTTGGGCTCCACTATCATCGTGGAGCTTCTTGGATAACTCAGAGAGAGAGAGAGAGAGAGAGAGAGATCGAGACGAGATAATGGAGTGGGGAAGGGAGAGCAGAGAGAAAGAGAGAGATGTAGAAAGTGGAAGAGAATGTAATATAGAATGAAGAAAGAGAGAACATCGTAATTCTTTTATTATCAAAAGTCACGTGTACAAGAGGAGTACAAGTATTATTTATAGAAGGAAAGAAAAGCTAACGTAGCTAACAAGATGTAACAAACTTATAACGAAAGCTCCACGTGTCAATACACAATTGCTACGTCCATATGCGCCATGCATCATGCAGACCACGCTTCCTATGCTCCTTAATGTCGCTCGCAACTATCTCGCACCTGATGCTCCTTAATGTTGCTCCAACCATCTCGCACCGCCTTGTCATCTCTATACCCCAAGCAGTCGGGCATGGTGGATATCCACCATCCCAAGCTTGAGTAATGATAATCGAAAACGAGGCCCACTGAGCTTTTGGTAAACATATCTGCAAGCTGCACATTAGTAGACAAATACGTGGGAATAACGAAGCCATTCTTGTAGTAATCTCTGATCAGGTGGCAGTCAATGTCAAGGTGCTTTGTGCGCTCATGGAATACTTGGTTCTTGGTAATATGTATGGCACTGGTTGTCACAATAGAGAGGAATAGGTGTAGGAATAGTGATGAAAAATCGATGCACAAGTAAGAAAGCCAGTAATTCCCGACGGTGAAGCCGAGAGCTCGATATTCACTTCGCAGAGAGACCGAGACCGTTGTTTGCTTCTTGCAACGCCAAGAGATAAGGCATTGCCCAAGGAAGACACAGTAGCCAGTCAAAGATCTACGAGTATCATGGCAAGAAGCCCAATCAGCATCACAAAAGCCTGTAATCTCAAATGAACTGGAAGAGGGGAAGAATAAACCCAGAGATGGGCAGCCTTTCAGATACTTAAGAACGTGCAAGGCAGCTTCCCAGTGATGTTGACATGGAGTGGATACAAACCGCTCAATTGTCGAGTTGATAATCGATATCCGGACGGGTAAGATTCAAATAAAGAAGCTTACCTACCAACCTTCTCAGAAGAATCGTGATTCTCCATAGGAAGAGAGGAAGAGCTAGACAACCCAAGACCCGTGGAAGAGGAGGGCAAGTGGACCGTGAACCAAGAAGGCTCAAGCTACAAGGTCTAAAATATACTTGCGATTAAGTGAAGTGGCACCAAGGTCCCCGAGCTATCTCCATACCCAAAAATATTTAGCTATCCCCGATCTTTGATAGTAAATGCGTGTTCGAGATAATTTTAACTTCAAGAATGAGGGTTTCATTAGCTCTGTCAACAAGATGTCATCAACATATACAAGCAAACATGTAAATGATGCTCCGACCCTTTGGTAAAAAGGCAATGGTCATGAGGTGATTGAATGAAACCATAGTCGAACAACTTTAAGCAAAATTGCATTCCACTCCGTGAAGCTCGCTTTAATCCATATAAACTCTTGGTCGGTTTACATACTTGTCCTTGTTTAGCCTTAGTGTAACCTGGAGGTGGAGTCATATAAATCTCTTCATGAAGGAAGCCATGTAAGAATGCATTATTTACATCTATTTGATGAATAGCCCAGTTGTTCATCGTGGCTACTGCAATCAAAAAACGTACACTCACTAGTTTAGCAACAAAGAGAAAACCTCGTGATAATCTATTCCAAACTCTGGTTATATCCTTGCAACGAGTCTAGCCAGATCTCTCAACACTACCATCAAGACAAAGCTTAACCTTATAAACCCACTTACATCCAATAGTTTCTTGTCGTGAGGTAGATCAACAATAATCCACGCCTCATTTGATTCCGAGCACCAAGTTCCTTCTCCATCGCCTCAACCCATTCTTTGCTTAAGCTTGCAATTTTGTACGAAGATGGTTCCCGGACATTGCTAAGCTTAATAAGAAAAGCCGTAATCGAGGGTGAGACAAGGAGATATGCAATAAGGAAAAGTAGGTGGGTTAGCATGGAACTTGATGCAAGAATATGCGACATCGAAGTCACTTCCATGCACATAATCATTCAACCATGCGGAGGTTCGACTTGTCTAGATCGGGTTCTATGTAAAGCTTTATCCATTCCCTCAACATTAGAAGAAGGATTCTCGGTACGAGTCGCTTCTCACTATCACGGGCAATGGACAGATTCACGAGAATCAATATTGGTCTCAGGACAAATAAGAGGATAATCAAAGAAATAATCTATCCTATCCCGAGATGAACTTGCTTCAAATTTGAATTGATAGAATCTTGGAAGGATATTTATGAACTATAAATTTCACATCTCTTCCAATAATCATCCGAGAGTTGTCCATATCGCATAAAAGAAATCCTTTGTGAAAAGCAAGAAACCCCAAGAACACACACTTCAAGCATCGACTATCAAATTTCGATCTACTAGGAGAGGTATCAACCGATATGCTAAGCATCCAAATGGATATACTTCATCTAGAATGTTCTTTCCCATAATACGTAAAATGGACATCTCCAATTCAAAACCCGACTAGGTGCTCTATTCAACAACCATGTTGCCATAAGTAAAGCATAGGACCGTAACTTGGAGGAGTTTACTCTCAAACATCAAGGCTCGTGCTATCTCAGAAAGGCACTTCTATGCCTTCTCTCAACTATGCCGCTTTGTTGAGGTGAGTATACACATGATTTTGGTGTATAATTCCATGACTAGAAAATAACTCCCTATGTTCTTATTAATAAATTGGACCCATTGTCGGTCCTCACATGCTTAATGGCTTTATCAAAGTGTGTCTTTACCATATTTATAAACTGTTTGATAACAGAAAACACTTGATCTTTCGTATTAATCAGGTATGTCCAAGTGACACGGCTGTAATCTTCCACTAATGTCACCATAAATTTAACATTATCAATGCATTCCACATTGTATGGCCCCCATACATCAATATGAACAATTTCAAATAAAGATGTTGTTCTTCGATGCAAAACAGGAAAATGCAAACGTGATTGCTTGGATCGAGCACATACCTCGCATTCCTTCAATGCCTCCATGTCATGTGCTGAGATCATCCCCTTGAACATAGACATATGCTCCATAGTCTGCAAAGATGGGTGCCCAAGAATTGCATGCCAATCCTTTATCTTAGACGAAGATCTGTTCAAAACAGCATTGCATGAGTTCTGCCTTCCAATAATATATAGATTTCCCAAACTCTCACCCAACCCCATAATGCAACTGAGTTCGGTTTCGAATAATACAATGTGTTCCAAGGAAAACACATCGAGTGAATTCTCTTTATCAATCGAGCAATGATATAAGGTTGTGAGTAAACGATGGCGCAAGAAGAACATTCGCAATGTAATATTTTCATTAATCTCAACATTCCCCATGAACAATACTTCTTTAATGCTTCCATCCTAAGGTGGATCTTCGTGGTTCAAGAAGCTTGGTTCTTGTCTTCATCAATTCGGATTGCTACATATATGAGTGCTTGCTCACGAATCAATAATCCAACTCTCCTTTTCCACACTATCTAAGATGCCAAACGATAGTGTCCATTGAAATCCTTGTATTGATCAACATCACTTTGCACCATATTAGCATTATAGCTACGCTCGCTGA
The DNA here is from genome assembly GCA_036937905.1 of Salvia rosmarinus. NCBI lineage: Eukaryota > Viridiplantae > Streptophyta > Magnoliopsida > Lamiales > Lamiaceae > Salvia > Salvia rosmarinus. Next base: position 97,606 of record JAODLM010000233.1, read on the forward strand.
ATCATCTTGCTTTTCGGTCACCAATTTTTCCATATATTTAGCTAGCTCCTCCTCGATTATCTTCCCGATATTCATATTGGGTCCAAATTTTATCCACATAACACCGTTTTCATCTTCTTTGTTGGACAATGAAGAATTCTCAAGAAAATTCACCTTGTACTTTGCCAGATCTTTTACCTTCCTGTACCATTCAGGAAACCCGTGTATTTTGAAGCAATCCTTCTCCTCATGTCCAGTTTTGTTACAATGATTACAGTATAAACTCAACTTCTCATCTCTGCCGCGCCTTCCTTTAAATTGATAAACCTTCCCATTCTTGAATCCTTTATCGGATCGATATCCAACATTCATCACACCGAATTATTTAGGTTGACATGTTATCCATGGATATCTTTTGCTCTTCTATTTGCAATATCATTGAGTAGGCTTTATCCACACTCGGAGAGGATCTAAGAATAGAATCGATTTACGGTGTTATCATAACCATCGTTTAAACCATTTAGAATTGCATCAATTTTGATTTTCCTCCTCTCTATCATCGTGTGTCGCGCATCACGCTTGCAGTGTCATGCGAGGTAATACCATTTCAAGTTCACTCCACATTGTGATCAACTTATTAAAGTATATCAACACACTTTGATTTCCTCGACTATAACCACCGATTTCACGTCAGTAATCGTGCTATTTTGGGACCATTACTTTTCCCAAATCTATGATTCAAAGCATCCCATGACTCTTAGTACTATCGATATGCACAAACGAATCTATCAATTCCTCGGATATCGAGTTGATAATCCATGATGATACCATATAACTGCCTTCACCCAAGCTTTGTAGTGAATAGAATTAGGAATAGGTTTGATAAACTACCATCTAAAAACTCCGCTTACTTTTAGCTCCTAAGGCACGCTTTATGGATCTACTCCAGCTCAAAAGTTATTTCCATTTAGCTGAAATGATACCAATTGCATACCGTGATGGTCTCCATGATGTAGTCAGAGAACTTCTCCAATCGATGATCTTCCATCGGATCGCCTCCTCGCCTCGCTCCTCGTGATGCTTCCAACCCGAACTTCCGCCTTCGTGATCTCCGCCGCACTTTCGTCACCAATATATTCCAAGTTACTCTTCCGGTTTTCCCATTTATATTGAGCATGCATATCTTAGCATCGGCTCGATACCATGTAGAAAGTGGAAGAGCGAGAATATAGAATGAAGAAAAGAGAGAACACTGTAATTCTTTTATTATCAAAAGTCACGTGTACAAGAGGAGTACAAGTATTATTTATAGAAGGAAAGAAAAGCTAACGTAGCTAACAAGATGTAACAAACTTATAACAGAAAGCTCCACGTGTCAATACACAATTAAGCTACGTCCATATGCGTCATGCATCATGCAGGACCACGCTTCCTATGCTCCTTAATGCTGCTCCGCAACTATCTACACTGCATGCTCCTTAATGCTGCTCCGCAACCATCTGCACTGCCTTGTCATCTCTATAAGAGAGCGAGACGAGGAAGTGGGGTGGGAAGCGGAGGCGAGAGATGAGAGGGCCGAATGAGCTTGAGGTTGCACGGGAGAGGTAGAGCCACTACACACGTGCTCGATGTCGCCAGATCGAAACGAGCGAACATCCGGGACGACGCCGAGCTCACTGCTCGTTGAGCGAGGCGGTGGCGGCTCTTCCTCAAACGAGAGCCACCGCGGCGGACCACGATGCACGCTTCCTATCGCGCCGAAAGCGATCGAAAATGCACGCCGAGCATTCACCGGGAGGCGGAAATTAAGGCGGTGGACCTTTTTCTATTTTCAATTTTATATAATCATAACCATCGTCATTTTGATTGATGCGTCAATTTATTACGACCATCAAATTCGATATGGGGAAATTAAACATTGTGTGCATAATCAGACAAATATTAAATTTATATATTTCTATATCAAAAATAAATTATATGTAATTTCAAAAAGTTTAAAATTCATGTATTTACATATAATTATCTCCCTAAAACTAATAATGTAATGTAACATGTAGTTTATATCATAATCTTTAGTAGATAATTTGCATTTTTCTAAGATATAATTAATTAAATTTAAATAATACGCTAACAAAGTTACTTTATATTTGAGTAAACTCGTGTACCAACAAAACTTAGTTTTGTGGCTTAATAAATGAATCAAACTCAAAACTTTTGCACATTTTATTCGGCTACATTAGAGTCAATTACGTTCCTATTCGTGAATGGAGTGTGTTCTAACTCAAATTCCTAGAAAGATTATCCAAATCGTTTCCTAGTAGAAATCATTCCATTGGAATCAAATCTAGGTAACCGACCACAGCTCGTGGCATATATTGAGGGAACAACCTCGTTCGACGCCTTCATCTATATATATATATATATTCCGACGCTGCAGCCACCTTGTCTTGTCCCCCTCTCTTCAATCTCAGCAGTTGGAGCTTTGACTTCTGGAGAAGGGTGTGTTATTTTCGATTGTAATAAATGTTGTGTTTATTTTTCTTGATTTAATTTTCATGCATTATTTCGTTTTTCTTTTGTCGGCATATTTTTGCCTGTTTTGTGTTTTGTGTTTTGTGCTGTTGAATCTCTCCTAGTAATTTTAAAATATTGGTGAAGATAAGAATTACATTGCATAATTCTGTCGTTTCGTTGAGGGAAAGAATCAGGTGATTTATTTGATTGTTTATAAACTCTTGGTTGCTGGAAACTTCATTCAAATCCCAAAAATTAATCTTTTATGTTTATATAGCACCAATTATGTGTGTGCTTTTTCCTTTATTTCTTTCCTTTTTTTGTCCCTTATTTTTTCTAAAAATTGTTAATTTGATTGTATATTCTAAATGATTGTGTGAAGAATAACTTCGTGTTCAATTTAAAACACCTGCATTCAATATTGTGAGCTTTTGAATCTTAGAATGAGAAACTAATGGTGATCAGTATTTTCTGTGAGCTAATATTTATATTAGCCAATTTTCTCTTCATGCCTTACATTTTTGTTTCACTGCTTCCATTTTCATTCTTATTTTAGAATCTGAGAACTTATTTATCCAATCATAGCTACCTCTGTTTTGATGAAAAATAATGAAGTAATTAAAATAATCAGTAAGATATAGCATTATGGCAATACTACTCTTTTGGTTGGAAATTAGATTACTATAGTATCCTCATTGAATGAATTTTGCCAATGCTCCCTCCCCTATTTGCCTTACTTTTATGATTGCACGTCTTGCCTAAGTCCTCCAAATGCAATCTATTTTCCGATGTATAATATTCGAGGTTGGGATCTGATTCGATCAAGAATAGTTTGTCTGAAATGTGTATGCTGGTCTTGGTATTCTACTATTAGGCATTGTATAGGAACAGACTCTCTATAAAATGTTCGAAGTTTGAACTGCAACACGCCTAATTGTACTAGTTGTGAAGTGAGTTTGTTGTAAACTTTCAAGTTAACATTAGCTAATCACTGTTTTTTCTTTACTTTTCAGGGCACTCTTTTTTGCTGCAATGGGTTATACAGAAGGGCTTATCACTTTACAAGGAGAAGAGCCTATAGCTTCCTTCGGGGTAATATCCGATGTCCAGTATGCTGACATCCCAGATGGCCGCTGCTTCTTGGTGTCCTCGCTACTACAGGCACAGCCTCCATGTGCTGCAGAGAGCAGTCGAGAAATGGAACGAAGAAAAGATTAATTTTGTGATCAATTTTGGGGACATAGTTGATGGATACTGCCCCAAAGATCAATCTCTAGCCGCTGTCAAGAATATCGTTAATGAATTCAGCCTCTTCAATGGCCCTATATACCACATGATAGGCAACCATTGTCTATACAATCTCCCCGCAAACATTACTACCCATGCTCAACATCCCTGCACGCGATCTTCATGCCTATTATGATTTCTCTCCGTGCCAGAATACAGATTCAGTAGTCCTTGATGGCTATGATATCAGTGCCATTGGATGGCCTGAGGATCATCCGAAAACAGTGAAGGCACTCGATTTTCTTTGGGAGAGAAATCCGAATTCGGACAAGAATAGTCCAAATGGCCTTCTTGGAAGGGATAGAAGGTTCCTAATGTTCAATGGGGCAGTAGGAAAGAGCAGCTTGAGTGGTTGGATGGAGTCCTTCAAGATGCAACGAGCTTGAATCAGAAGGTGGTGATATGCTGCCATCTGCCTTTGGATCCCAACGCCTGTCTAATGAGGCGTTGCTGTGGAACTACAACGAGGTGATGGACTTGATACACCGATATGATTGTGTGAAGGTTTGTTTTGCAGGGCATGATCATAAGGGTGGTTACTCGGTAGACTCATATGGGGTTCACCACGGATTCTTGAGGCTGCATTGGAGTGCCCCCGGGACCAATGCTTTCGGGCACATTGATCTGTACCAGAATGGTTTGCTGCTGTCTGGTACTGATAGATTGAAGACTCAGGAAATGGTCTATGGGCGCTAGTTGATCACACCTATGCTTTTCATGTCTTAGGTTTGTGCGCTTTGAGGAGTGAGTAGTGACTGATCCATGCAGATATACATGATTCTTGATTTTCCTCTTGAATAGTGTTGTTGATAGTCTTTAATTAGCCATTTCTAACTTTATGCACATTTTGAAGCTCAATCTTTTTTTCATTTTGTGGTTTATACTAATGGAGGAGGCCTAGAGGCTATTGATTTCTTGTATTTTAGTGTTGATGAACTTGAATTTCATTGATATTCTGCCAATGATTTGAGTTATGTCCATCATATGCTTGTTTCTGATGATTTGTGTTACTAATAATGTCCATGATATGCTTGTTTCTGATTATTTGTATAACTATGGTCAACTGGCATAATTATTGTATATGTATATATAGCTTTGTAAATGAACAAAAAATATTTCCAAGTTAGAGTAAAAAGAGGAAAAGAAGAAAGATAATGTACCTAAATTTCATCAATCAGAACATATTTAATTTCATATTGTCTCCTCCTTATCTTGTACTTTTCTTTACACCACGTGCAAGCGTTACTCTTTGCCATGTTTGGGTAGTAGCGCCGTAGCGCGGGCCGTCGCGCAGAATGATGTGTTCGACAATATGTCTCTCTCAAATCGCAGTTTAGACAAGTGAGGATGGATCTCTCGGAGAATGTGGTCTTCTTCTAATCCTTGTATTGTAATCAAAAGTTTCGAGTTTTCATGATCTCTAACTATCAATTGCAAAAAGATAAAAGAGAGAAATCAAATAACAAATAGAATGGATAATGGCGGTACGTTGTCTGTATGTTGAGTTTTGTTCGATCATATGCTCCTATAATCCTCATGTAACTTCCCAGTTCACAGCGCATTGCCAGAAGACATCTAGGTGTTTTCGTTTCTTCGGTTGGTCACATCTGATAGTCGAGATCGGGATGATCATACAGTTGCATCCTTTCAGGTTCTGCTGGATTTATCCTCAGAGCCCTCCTCACCACCGTTCTCATGGAGACTCCCTGTACCGCCTTCGGGACCTTTGTACTCAGGTTTCCTTTACTGACTTTTGGCCAAACCTTAATTCACCGCAAACAGATCAGCTCACTTTCTCCAGATCCCTCCAATACGCTTCCAATTCCTCCTCCTACTACGTGGCTTGCGACTCATAAGGGCTCACTGACGGTTGACTTGCATATTCTATAACATCCATGATGCTACGTGGAGTATTAAACATGCATCTGACAGTTGACTTGAATATTCTATTTGTTTTGTATTAATTTGAGTCTCTATCTCGCAGTTGTATTGCATATTCTAATTCTCGACTCACATGATCCTTGATTCACAAAAATAATTTGTGTCAAATGAACTTTGATCCCAAACAAATTTACAAAGAAGAGCTAGTTTCATAAATAACACACGAGATGTCCAGGGTCCGTTGGAAAATATCGCCGGTCTTACTTTTAGTTGATATGAACAATACCGTTATGTATCAAATCATGAAGAACAACACTGGATATATATGATCGATGCATATCAAATAACAATAGCATACACAGTATAAGCCGTGCGGGTCACATCTAATTTACATTTCTTATGGTAAAGAAAGCATTAAACTTATCAGTCAGTCTTTGGCCCTCTGCAAATTGTCATTGTCATCAAATTTGACTTTTGAAATTGCCATGTTCCTTCCTATTTTCAAGGTGTACGTGATCGGATACTACCAACCGATCGTGCCACTAATGCACCCAAACGACTTGGGCCTAATCGTTGAAGCGGGCCCACACCTGGTTCCCAACGCGAGCCCTAATCGCCTCAAACCCACAAATTCCCAACCAAAGTCAGCGCCACCCTCCACGTGGCGCACGTAGGCTAAACGTCCCCGCCGCCCATGGAGCGACACGCCCGTAACCAAAGTCAGCGCCACCTCCACGTGGCGCACGCAGGCGAAGCGTCCCTCGCCCGCCAATGGAGGCACGCGAGAAGAGTCACGACCAATGGAGAGGTTGAGCACGCCTGCTTGCAGGCTCGTGGTTGTATAAATAGAAGGAAAATTGACAATAGAAGGGTTGGCAACTTATCGAATACTAAGAGCTTGTACCTACACTCACCGTACTCAAATTATAGTGAAAGTATTGAGGAAACACTCGGTGACGAGATCTCACTAACGATCGAACCACGAAAAGCCTTGTGTTCTTTATCGCTTACATAAATCTCGCCAATGGAGAGGTTGAGCACGCCATCAGTGCTGCTCGTGGTTGTATAAATAGAAGAAAATCGACAATAGAAGGGTTGTCAACTTATCGAATACTAAGAGCTTGTACCTACACTCACCGTACTCAAATTATAGTGAAAGTATTGAGGAAACATCTCCGCGGACGAGATCTCACTAACGATCGAACCACGTAAAGCCTCGGTGTTCTTTATTGCTTTACATAAATCTCGCACACTCACGTAACTAGATTTATCATTGGCGCCGTCTGTGGGAACATCTCAACAAGAAAGCTCGCTTCCTCACAACTTAATGGCAAGAACACGCACAACCGCCGTCCACCGGCAACAACCGCGGCCGGCGACCAGGTGGTTACTCGTCATGCGAAAGGAGATCGCAGACGCCTGGCGCCACACCTCGAGGGCAACATGGAAAACGCCCATACACCCTCGTGACCGCCTCCCTAACGTAGGGAAGATGCCGACCTCAACGAGGACGAACAAACAAATCATTCGTCCCACGAGGTCCTCGGCCGAGCCGTGACCGACCTCAACGCCAACCTCGCCAATTCCAAAGCTTCTCAACCAGAGGACAAAGGAGCGGACCTCAAGGGCCCCGAACTGAATACCACGGCCGCCCGAGGTCGCCCCCTCCGAACCAATACCCACCTCGGCGTGATAGCCGAGAACGCGATCACACCCCGACGTGCGGAGCCGCCACCGCGCCGAGCCGCCGCCCCGTTCGCGGAGCCGCCACCACGGACGAGCCGCCACCATCGCCGCCCCTCGCCATTCGCTGAGCCGCTCTCCACCTCGTCATGCCGACCAGAGAGCCGAGCAAACAGAGGGAGAAAGCGCGAGTCGAACTCCTGAGGACGATAGCGCCGCTATCGATCCCCCACCCTCCGTAAAGAGATGGCAACGATCTCCTGGTTCGACCGCACGGAGAATCATCTCCCTTTCTCTGTGGAAATTGACACGCCCGCCCCTGGCCGATACGGGCACCCAATATTGCCGCCACGATGGCCTGGGAGACCCTCCGACTTCCTTTTCGCCACATTACCAATATGGCGATCAAGGAATGGAAGATTTTCACATGTGCAAAATCTTCCCGAGGTGCTCGATCTCCAACGCACGACGCCGGTTCACCTCGCCCGCCGTAACAAAGATACACCGCCTGTGACCTTATGGATCGCTTCAAATGGCGCTTATCAAGATGCCACCCAGCAGCCCTCCTCCGACTGCCACAATCGCCAAGCGGGCGGACGAGACGATGTCGAACTTCGCCTCGAGGTTCATCAAAGAGTCGCTCAAAATCGACGACAAGAATGATCTCTACATCATCAACGCTGCTCAAAACGGATCCGACCCGCACCGAACAAAGAAATCACTGGGAGAAACCAAAGACGGCGAGTAAACTTTGAACTCGTGGACAACTTCACAAGGAGACGAGTCGGATCGAAGAAGAGGAAACTGGGACGAGCGTAAGTCCCAAAGAAAAGCCGATGACCAAGTCGAGGCGCCGATCGCCAAGCGCTTCGACAGATCAAAAGAGGACCACTGAGTCCGTGCTCGAACTCGGCCCAACCTCGGCGGCAGAGCGCCCCCGCTCAAATCAAGGGCGGAATATTCGAGCTCCACCGAGCTCTTTCCTAAGCCCTCCTATGAAAGGAGGATCCAAGAAGAGGTCCAGAGGAGTATTGTGACTATCACCATGGTATGGTCATGATACCGAGGATTGCAGAAACCTGGGCTCGCAGATAAACGAGCTCGTCAAAGGTGGAGCCCTCAAGAAATACCTCGGCCGAGCTGGGCCGGGAAACATGAAGCGCATGGGGAAGAATAACGGTGGCAACAACTGCGGACCGACCTTGACGACGACCCGACCTGAAGACGACGAGGACGAAGGTCCCAATGTTATGGAACAGTGTCTACGTTATAACCGACTGCCCATCGGAGCGACGAGGTCGTCGTAAAGAACGAAGCTCGGAGGCCGGCCATTGAGGAGCCAAAGAACAAGCGACTCCGGGACGGCGAGGACATAGTGTTCTCCAAGGAGGATCCGTACTCAAAATCATGCCGCACTGTGACGCCATCACCATACAGCCGTGGTGGGCAACAAGAACGCCCATCGGGTCTATGTCGACATCGGGGCCTCCGTCAAGATCATCTTCCCGAGCTGCTCGGATAAGCTCGAGGTCGGAGGTATTCAGTACTTCCGCCCGTCCCAATTACGGAGCTTCACCCAGAGGCGGTCCAACCCGAGGCATCATTACACTTCCGGCTACCGTGGGACGGGCTCCGTGTCTGGTCACCAAGGCCATCAAATTTTTCTCGGTCCAGCCCCTCTCCGCACAACATCATCCCGGGAGAGATTGGCTATACGTCACAAGGCCGCCCTGCTCGGTCTACCACCATCATTAAGATTCCCACCCGGGAGTGCTTAGCATCCGTGGCACTAAACGACAAGAAAGAATGCCTACGAGTCTCCACCCAAGATGCGGCCTCGCCCGAGCATAACAATTACGTAACCCTGAGGTCGACGCCCGAACGACCGACCGAGAGCCTTCGACTATGTGACGACGATCCTCGAAGGTCATCCGTGTCGGCACCTGTGGCCCAACCGACATCCGACGCGTGTCATACAACTTCGAGGGAATACAGGACGTGTTTGCGTGGTCCCCGCTTGATATGACCGGAGTGTCGCCCGAGCTCATAACTCATCGCTTCAACATCGACCCGCTACCAAGCCATCCCAAAGAAAAGAATATTCGCGTAACGCAGCCCAGTCATAAGGGACGAGGTGACTCAACTTCAAGGCCAAGATCTTGTTCGAGGTCGACACCGACCGATGGCTAATCCAACCGTGGTCCGAAAGCTGTGAGGGTGGCACATGTGGCCGACACAACCGATCTCAACAAGCACCGCCCAAAAGATTGCTACCCTCCCGACATCGACAAGAAGGTGGAGGCATTGGTGGGCCACGAGATGTTCACTTCCTAGATCTATACAAAGGGTACCACCAACTCGATGAGCCCTGAGGATGCCCGAAGACCGCGTTCATCACCGACTTGACGTTTTGCGCATCGAAAGATGCCTTCGCCCAAGAACACCGGGCTACTTACCGTAGGATGGTGGATGCAACATTCAAAGACCACATCGGGAGATCGCCGAGGTTCACGCCGACGACATCGTAGTCAAAGTCGAAACGGAGAGCGCACCGATGACCTCGGACTATCCTCCAACTCCTCGTGTCGGCCAACCTCAAGCTCAACCCCGTAAATGTACATTTATGGTGAAGACCGCAAATTCTTGGGATGCTGGTTTTCAAGAGGGCTCAAGGCCAATCCCACCAAGGCGAAGGCGGTGCTCGACATGCAAAGCAAGGACCATCCGTGAGATCCACAAACTCACCGGGTGCCTAGCCGCCTCGCCAGATTCCCTGCCTCGAGCCGAGAAGCGCCTTCCTTCTTCAAGATCCCGAGGAGAGCTCCTGACCGCCTCGGCGAAGAACACTGTGTCGCCAGACACGCGGGAGTATCGCCGACCGCCGACCCCCGTCCGCCCAAGCAAGGTGAACTCCTCTCTCTATACTTGGCCGCCTCGGACAAGGCCATCGAGCAGGTGTTAGTACGAGATGGGAGGACGACAACTCCCCATCTACTTTATTAGCCGAGCTCTCGAGGACCGTAGACGAGGTACGCCACCGAAAAGGTAGCACTAGCCCGTGAACGCCAAGCGACGCCCGACCCTACTTTCGTGCTCATTCGTCCGTATTAATCGACCTACCTTTGAGACAAGTCTTGTCCAAGCCGTAGTCATCCGGACGACAGCCAAGTGGACATCGGAGCTCGGCGAGCACGACATCTCGCACTCCCCGAGGTCGGCCATAAAGTGGCAGCTCACGACTTCCCGTGGAAGCCAAATTCACCGAGGTCGGCTCTGCCAACAGGTCGCCCCAACACCCGCCCCACGCCGAGGACTCCGCCCCGCACCGCCCGATAACCGCTGGCGATGATGTGCGTGACGAGCTTCCTCGCAAAACGGTAGCGAGCGAGCATTCTCCTCGGCCCGAACAATCAAGAAGTGACCACGCCTCGGTTTACCTTCCCAACCACCAATAACGAGGGGAGTATGAAGCGTTGATCTCGGGACTCACCACAAAGGAATTGAGAGGGACCATGTCCGGATCTTCTGGGATTCCTGTGTCGTGGTAAACCGGTCCCAGCGAGACACGGCCAAGGAGGACCGAATGAAGCAAGACTCGAGAAGGCAAAGGAGATCTTGGCCTCATTCGTACTCCAAGATTCATCGGATCCCACGGGCGAAAACAGCCGAGCTGATGTTCTCGCAAGTTAGTCATTATCAACAAGTCCTCCCGTGGAGAGGTTCATTCCGAAGCATAGTGAGTCTCACATCGGCATCATCACCGAGATGGAGCCGAACCGGATGTCTCCCATAAAGGCTACCCGAACATGGCGCACTACCTCAAGATCGGCTCGGCCAAAAGATGATGGCGAAATCCTAAGTACCTCATACACGAGGCGCTTCACTAAGTCTTACCTTCAACCCTCCCGAGGCTGCCTCGGCCGGAAGAGGCCGACTACGTGCTCAATGAGATCCACGGAGGGTCTTGTGGAAGTCACATCGCTCGCGAGCTCTCTCAAAGAAGACGCCGAGGTCGGGATATTCATCGCCCATCCTTGTTCAAGATTCGGTTGAGCTCGCAAAAGTGTCCGGTGCCGCTCACTCCACGGTCAAAAGCTACCTCAAACCGATCTAAGCGACCGCAGAGCCCGTGGCCTTTCATGCAGGGGATCGACATCGTTGGTCCGCTCGACCGAGCACCGTGTCACCGATACTTAGTCGTAGCCATAGACTACTTCACAAAATGGGTCGAGACCGAGCCACTCGAGCCTCACGAGCGGGAGGATTCTGACTTGTGGAAAAATATAGTCGCCGCTCGGCATACCGCATTCTCGGTCTCGACAACCGGCACCCAATTCCGTCGATAAAAATTTCAAGGAGTGGTGCGAAGAGCTCCAGATCGATCAACGCTTCACCTCGGTCGCACACCTGTAAGTTTAATGGTCGACCGAGGTGACGAACCGCACGATCGCACAAGGATTAAAGAAGAGGCTAGACCGAGCTAAAGGCGATTGGGCTGAAAATCTCCTCAAGTCCTCTCGTCCTATAGACAACACCCTGACCTCGCACGGAGAAACCCCATTCACCGGTTCACGGCACGAGGCCGCCATACCGGCCGAGATCGGCGCACCAAGCCCGCAAGACTCTTCACTTTGACCAGCCGGAACGAGGAAGACCCGCTACAACCTCGACGCCTCGAGGAGAAAGCTGAGCTCGTCAGAATGAAGCCAAGTACAAGGGCCAGTGCACAGTACTACAACAAAAGGGTCAAAGCCTCCAAGGCCCAAGTAGGCGACCTCGCCCTACGAAATAATGAAGCCGAGAGCCGAGCGCCTTAACAAGTCGGATCCGACATGGAAGGCCCATACTGCGCTCACGAGGACCTCGCAGCGGGCTTACAAGTCGGCTCACCTATCCAGCACACTTATCCCGAACTCGCACATCACTCATTTAAGGAGGTACTTTACATAGCTTCGATTTAAGATCGGTATCATGTTAGTTCCTTCATTGTTTTGCCAAAGCACGATGTTGATTACATATTCAATAAAACATCTGCTTTTTCCAATGAATATTTCACTTCGCCTCATACATATGTGAACATCTGCTTGATACACCACATTTAAACCTTCACAGTGACGCCTTACGAAGATGAAAATCCCACCAAGTAGGGCACGATACGCACTACTCATTAATTTGAACGCCTACATGCAAAGCATACAGACACCCATTAAGTTGGACGCCTACATGCAAAGCATACAAATTACCCATTGCTGGACGCTCACGCACGTGACATCCGCACCGATCTCGCCAACTCATACCCCTTTATTTGGGAAGATATGCACTCCCGTTACAAAGTCTAAATGCATTAACGACTACAAACCGGTTCCAAGCCATATACAAGTCAACCCAAGCTTCGAGCTCGTTTATACCCCTTTATTTGGAAAATATACATCAGATACAAGATAAATACATTTACGACCAAACGAAGTCCTAAGCTATGTTTGTACCTCTCAAGGGGAAAATGTACACTTCAAACGAGTCTAAATACATTTATATCTACATACAAAGTCCCACGCTATACAAAACCTCATTCGGCTTCCGGCCCGCCGCCAGACTCGCCGGCTGCACCACCTGCAAAAATCTCCGTGCCGACTGTATGCCCGAACGAACTCTGCCTTCAACCCACCGATAAGGCCGAACCACCACGGCCTACTCCCGAAGTGCTCGGTGCGGGCTCGGGGCAGCCCGGACCGGTTACGACCTGTGGTCACCTTCACCTACTCCCGGACACTTCAAGCCGCAGCGCCAACACGGACACTTCGGGAGTGGATACACCAGGTCACACTCCGCCCCCGACCGGAATCGGCCGGGAGAATGACCTCGCCCCTACCGGCCGCTCTTCCCACGACCGAGGTCCCTCGCCTTCCGCCTCGTGAGGATCGTCCTTCGAACGATCCGCCTCGGCCTGCACCCATCAACCGAGCACTTCGGCATGATCGGCGTAGCCGCCCTCCTCCGGGTTCTTCTATGATCGGACCAATGAGCCCACTGTGGCCTCGCCGCGGGGCTGTGGCATGCGCTGCTTACTTGGACGATCTCATACATCTCCATATACTTGTGACGGAGTCGACACGCCTTTGAAGTTCTTGGCCGTTGGGCCCTCCTCATCCTCAAGACCATACCCTCCGCCAAAGAAGCTCAACTCTGCCGCCGACTGATATGGTAGTTCCACCACCTGGTGGATTATCTTCTCGTATCCGCATGCTCCTCCGACACCCGAGCTAGCCTCTCCGCAGCCGGCTCAGTCGCCTCGCATTGTATCAAATGCCTCGATAGCGTCGGCAGATAAGTCCGCTCGACTTCGTCCCCGTGCGGTCCTCAACTTTAGAGCCTCGCTCACCAGAGGCGGGCCACTTCCCGATCAGCGTGCAACTTCTTCTTCAGTCGGACGACGCCGAGCTAACATCCATGGTCACCAAAACTGGGTCACCAGACCGCCTCCTCGAAAGCACCTCTTCGTCCTTTCAGCCCAGCACCTCTGACTTCTTTCACTTTGTCACAGGTCATGATCAAGTCCGATGTACCTGTATGAAGTGCTAAAATAAACAAGACAATACACATTTCAAAATATTGTTTTATTACTCAAACGGGAAATTATTACAAGGGCTCAGATCCTATCGACCCCAGTAGCTCAGCTTATTACATCAGTCCACCGACCTCGTGCTTGTCACCGGACCCGACCTCCCGCCGCCCCATCGATGCTCTTGCGGTTGGCCCTCTCCACCGGGAGCTCCAACACCGCCTCCCCGCCCACCTCCTCATCCCTCCCGCCTCGGCTCGCGCTGCAAGGAGCTCCCAAGCTCGGGATCTTCGCCTCCTCAGACCGGGCGACGACCTCACCGTCGGAGGTCGAGCTGACGCCAGAGCCTCCAAGACGGGAACGAGCCAACCCCGAGATCACCCGGCGTAAGCCTTGTTCGGCTCCTGAGGTCGACCTCGTCCATCCATGCTCGACCTTATCGGTCAGGCATGGCGACCGCCGCCTCCCTGTGATCCGACACCACCTTCGCCCAAAGACGGCGGCAAGATCGGCAATAAAGGCCGAGAAGCTCTCCGACTGACGAGCCCATGGCAAAGGCCCTCAAAGTGGTCCCTGGTCGGCCACCGCACCCTCTCGTCCGCGAGCTCCTTCGCCCGCCAACCTCCTCCTAACCTCTTCGACCTCCCCGGGCCTCCTCAGGTGCCAAGCCTCTTCTTCGTATGGCCTCAAGAAGCCAGCCTCTCCGGCCTCAAGCCTCTTGCGGCTCAAGCTCCGCCAGCACGCCACTGCTGGTCTCAATCCTCCGCCACAAAGAAGCTCCCGGCCAAATACCACACAGGCCGAGCTCTCACGACCAGCCCGGGCGACTTGCAGCCCCCAAAGAAACAGCTGCAGGGCCCCATCACCGAGCTCCCACCGAAAAAGAGCAAGACAAGTTAATACAGATCGCAGAGCGCATAAATCTAAATGTGGAAGAACTTTTGTACTCGGGGAGGGTGCGGCCAGCTTGAGGTGGTACCAGACTAAGGCGGCCCCGAGGCCGAGACTCATGCCGGCCGACCTCGCCGAGGCCCACTCATCACTGCCCATATTGTCGACCTTCTTCGACCCTGGTAGGTCCATCCCGCTCATCTTCTTCGCAGCAGCTCGCTCGGCGATCGTGAGCCCGCCTCTTGCCCGCCTTCATCAGACATGTAAGAAAGTCGATTAGCACAACAAAATCGGACGATAAGGACTAAGAAGATGGGGATGCCTCACCCCGTCTGCACTCGATCCCGACGCCCGACCAGAATACTCACCCGCCTTCTTCAGTCGCCTCGGTGTAACTTATGGATAAAATCTCACCAAGGCCGCTCGTAACCTCCTCCATATGGCCCAAGGGCTTGATTTTGGTCGCCACCGCATCGATGCCCCACTCATACCCCTACCGCCTCACCGCAGAAAGAAATACCTATTCGCCAATGGGACACTTTGGAGGGATCACACCTTAAATTTCAGCCGGGAGACAGATAGTACACCCTCCTATGGTCTCGACACTAAAACAAGATCAAGACCTCGAAGGAGAACTCAAGAATGCCATAGCAAGAAAGCCCTAGCCCCACCACCGACCTAATGAAATTCGGGTCAATCGGGCAATAGGGATCCGAAATACTCTTGAAAGCTAAGATAACGGGGTCGAGGATACCCAAGGTATCCCGCCTCAAACTATCTACATAAACGGTAATAAACCTCCTGAGGGCCATCGCCTCTATCATCCGTCAAGCAGCACCACCACGCATCCTCCGGATTCGTGATTCCTTACCACTTCAAAAGTTCCTCCAAAGGTCAAGCCCGACTCGCCACGCCCACCCTCACCCATCCCATACCGAGGATACCGGCGAACCCTGAACTCACTCCCATGGACTTACCCAGCCATTATAGTACATATAGTCTTTTACGTCGGGAACTCACGGCCGTAACCCGGCGAAATAGAACTTTCGAGCGAGAAGATGAAGAAAACATACTTACTTTTCACGCGAGTATACGGCTCCTTCAATGAGATCAGATCAAGTCGAAAATTTCTCGAATTTTTATCTCTCAAACAAGGTCAGCGGGAAGTGAATAGTTGCCTCGCTCGAGCCTATTTATAGGACAAAGGGCCTAAAAACCGCGTTTCAACTTTGACACGCACTCCACACGTGATTGACGTGGAGTCCACGCGCACACGGTTCGAGTGTCCAACTACCGCTGGCGCAGATGACGACGCTAGCGTAAGATAGACAGCCGGCCCCGACCTAGCATCATCATACGGACCCCTGGCCCTCCGGATGGCGGCGCCTCGTGTCGCACTCGCCCTTCCCCAAATAACAAGGAGATCCAATCGACCTCGGCGTTCTATCAATCCAAGCCCGCCTTAAGGAACGCTCCATCCAGATCGAACTTCGGCAAACCAGCCTCAGATTCGGTGCCGCCTGTATGCACCTCGACATCCCCGGAAGGCGGTCTCGTGCCTGACATCGGCACCTACCATAGGAGCAATACCACTCCAGATCGGACCTCGCGAACTCACGCAGAGGTCGATATCCACGCCGCACTTCGACTTCCTTCGGTAGCATGTCTTTTCCAAGAAATGCACAATGCACCACCCAACCCGCCCGCACCGATCGCCAAATAACCCTCACATCAAAAGACAACACCTTCAACAAGAACTCACCGAGCCACACCTCACCCCAAGCGCTTTTCACTCCACCTCGGCATCACCGTCCCTCGGCTATTCGTGGGGCTATGATGGATATGGCCCAACCGATCGTGCCCACTAATGTGCCCAAACGACCGGCCTAACGTTGATAGCGGGCCCACACTGGTTGAGCCCAATGCGAGCCCTAATCGCCTTCCAAAACCCTAGCCCCTGTAACCAAAGTCGCGCCACCTCCATGTGGCGACGAAGGCGAAGCTGCCCCGCCGCCAATGGAGGACACGCCTGTAACTAAAGTCAGCGCCACCTCCACGGGCGCACGAAGGCGAAACATCCTCGCCCGCCAATGGAGGCACGCCGAGCAAGAGTCATGACCAATGGAGAGGTTGAGCACGCCTTCGCCAACAGTGCTGTGGTTGTATAAATAGAAGGAAAATTAACAATAGAAGGGTTGACAACTTATCGAATACTAAGAGCTTGTACCTATACTCACCGTACTCAAATTATAGTGAAAGTATTGAGAAACACTCCTCCAGCGGACGTAGATCTCACTAACGATCGAACCACATAAAAGTTCTCGATGTTTTATCGCTTACATAAATCTCAGACACTCACGTAACTAGATTTATCAAGACGCAAATATAGTATCCATATGTCCCACCTGAAAAATAGTAATGAATGAAAGTGTGTGCAATCAATTTTTCTTAAACAATACAGGTTCACAATTTTACCAAATCGAGATTGAATATTAGCTAAAATAATGTGTTGTATACTCTTATTTATGTCTAGCATGAATAAGTTTGTAAATTAATCGATCTCGAATTTCTTTTGAATTGATTCCAAGTTTAAGCCTAGCGTTGGTATCCCAACACAAATTTGATTGGATAAAATCTATGAAATTTCAATTCCATCCACCCTCCCCACCCAAGAAAGTCCTGGAAAAATGTCAAAGCATGAGAATGGAAACAAAATTCATTAATTCATTCAACATCTTGAGATTACACAAACCTCTCAAATTCAACATTATGCATCACACAATGATTCAATCTCCAAAGAATCACTTACCCCTTACAGGAATCACTAATTAATCGCACACCCTTCTTTTCCCCACATTATACAAATAAAACCAGACTAAAAAGAAAGTTAAAATAAATAAACTGGGAACATCTGAACAAGAAAGCTTGTTTCCACAACTTAATGGCGAGAACACGCACAACCGCCGTCCACCGGCGACAACCGCGGCCGAGGACGACCAGGTGGTTACTCGGCGTCGCGGAAAGGAGATCGCGACGCCACAGGCGCTCACACTCACGAGGCGACATGGAAAACGTCTCCGCCACCTGGACCGCCTCACTAACGTGGGGAAGATGCCGACCTCAGCGAGACGAACAAACAACTCGTTCGTCCCACGAGGTCCTCGGCCGAGCTGTGACCGAATTCCTCAGCCAACCTCGCGATTCAAAAGCTTCTCAACGGAGGACAAAAGGAAGCGGACCTCAAGGGCCCCGAACTGAATACCACGGCCGCGAGGTCGCTCCCTCCGAACAGCCGGCGCCCACCTCGGCGTGATGGCGAAAACGCATCACGCCCCGACGTCGGGCCGCCACCGCGACGAGCCGCCGCCCGTTCAGCGGGCCGCTCACCACGCAGACGAGCCGCCACCATCGATCGCCCCCTCGCCATTCGCGGCTGCTCTCCACCTCGTCATGCCGACCAGAGCCGAGCAAAGCAGGGAGGGAGAAAGGCGAGTCGAACTCCCCTGGAGGGACGATAGCGCCGCTATCGATCCCCCACCCTCCCGAGAAGAGATGGCAACGATCTCCGGGGGTTCGACCGTGCGGAGAATCATCTCCCTTTCTCGGGAAATTCGGACACGCCACCTTGCCGATACCGGGGCCCAATATTGCCGCCACGATGGCCTAGGAGACCCTCCGACTTCCTTTTCGCCACATTACCAATATGGCGAATCAGGAATGGAAGATTTTCACATGTGCAAAATCTTCCCGAGTCTTGATCTCCAACGCACGACGCCGGTTCACCCGCCCGCCGAGACAAAGCATACACCGCTTCGGGACCTTATGGATCGGTTCAAATGGCGCTTCTCGAAGATGCCACCCAATGACCCTCCTCCGACCTGCTCACAATCCGCCATGGGCGGGGCGAGACGATGTCGAACTTCGTCTCGAGGTTCATCAAAGAGTCGCTCAAAATTGGACGACAATGATCTCTACATCATCAGCGTTCAAAAACGGGATCCGACCGGTAGCGAACAAAGAAATCACGGGGAGAAACCAAAGGCGAGTAAACTTTGGAACTGGTGGACAACTTCGTCGAGGAGGCGAGTCGGATCGAAGAAGAGGAAATGCGGGACGGCGGTCAGAAAGAAAAAAGCGGATGACCGAAGTCGAGGCGCGCGACGCCGCGCGACAGGATCAAAAGAGGACCACCGAGTCGAGGCTCGAACTCGGCCCAACCACGGCGGGCGCCTCCCTGCTCAAATCAAGGCGGAAATATTCGAGCTCCACGCGAGCTCTTCCTAAGCCCTCCTATGAAAGGAGGATCGAAGAGGTCCACGGTATTGTGACTATCACCATGGTATGGTCATGATACCGGGATTGCAAACACAGGCTCGCGAGATAAGCGAGCTCGTCAAGGTGGAGCCTCAAGAAATACCTCGGCGGTGGGCGGAAACATGAAGCGCATGGGGAAGAATAACGGTGGCAACAACTCGGACCGACCTTGCGGCGACCCGACACGAAGGCGGCGAGGGCGAAGGTCCCAATGTTATGGAACAGTGCTACGTTATAGCCGACTGCCCATCCGGGCGGCGAGGTCGTCGTTAAAACGGCTTCTGAGGCCGGCCATTGAGGAGCGAAAGAACAAGCGACTGGGGCGGCGAGGACATAGTGTTCTCGAGGAGGATCCGTACCCAAAATCATGCCGCACGGGACGCCATCACCATACAGGCCGTGGTGGGCAACAAGAACGTCCATCGGGTCTATGTCGACATCGGGGCCTCCGTCGGATCATCTTCCTGAGCTGCTCGGATAAGCTCGAGGTCGGAGGTATTCAGTACTTCCGCCGTCCCAACCACGGGCTTCGCCCAGGGCGGTCGGCCCGAGGCATCATTACACTTCCGGTTACCGTGGGACGGGCTCCGTGTCGGTCACCAAGGCCATCAAATTTTTCTGGTCGAGGCCCCTCTCCGTACAACATCATCACGGGAGAGATTGGCTATCGTCACCAAGGCGTCTGGTCGGTCTACCACCACCGTCGAATTCCCACCCTGGAAGTGCTTGCATCCGGGCGACCAAGCGGCGACAAAAGAATGCCTACAGTCTCCACCCAAGATGCGGCCTCGCCCGAACATAACAATTCAGAACCCTCGGAGGTCGGCCCGGGCGACTGACCGGAGCCTTCGACTATGTGGACGATCCTCGAAGGTCGTCGGTCGGCACCTGTGGCCCAGCCGACATCCGGCGGCGTCATACAACTACGAGGGAATACAGGGGCGTGTTTGCGTGGTCCCCGCTTGATATGACCGAGTGTCGCCCGAGCTCATAACTCATCGCCTCGGCATTGACCGGCTACCAAGCGGTCCCAGAAGAAAAGAATATTCGCGAACGGCCGGTCATAAGGGACGGTGACTCGACTTCGAAGGCCAAGATCTTGTTCGAGGTCGATACCGACACGGATGGCTAATCCATCGGTGGTCCCAAAGCTGTGAGGGTGGCACATGTGCGTCGATTACCGATCTCGACAAGCACCGCCCAAAAGATTGCTACCCTCCCGACATTGACAAGAAGGTGGAGGCATTGGTGGGCCACGAGATGTTCAGCTTCCTAGATCTATACAAAGGATACCACCAAATCCTGATGAGCCCGGAGGATGCCCCGAAGACCGCGTTCATCACCGACTTCGACGTCTTTACGTACCGAAAGATGCCTTTCGGCCTGAAGAACACCGGGGCTACTTACCAGAGGATGGTGGATGCAACATTCAAAGACCACATCGGGGAGATCGTCGAGGTCTACGTCGGCGACATCGTAGTCAAAGTCGAAACGCGGAGGCTGCACGATGACCTCGGCACTATCCTCCAACTCCTCGGTCGGCCAACCTCAAGCTCAACCCCGTAAATGTACATTTATGGTGAAGACCGCAAATTCTTGGGATCTGGGTTTTCAAGAGGGCTCAAGGCCAATCCCACCAAGGTGAAGGCGGTGCTCGACATGCGGTGCGAGGACCATCCGTGAGATCCACAACTCACGGGTGCTAGCCGCCTCGCAGATTCTGCCTCGAGCCGAGAAGCGACTTCCTTCTTCAAGATCACGAGGAGAGCTCGGGACTTCGCTGGCGGGAAGAACACCGTCGCCTTCGACACGGTGAAGGAGTATCGGCCGACCCGACCACCGTCCGCCCGAAGCAAGGTGAACTCTCTCTATACTTGGCGCCTCGGACAAGGCCATCGATCTTGATGTTGAGTGCGAGATGGGAGGGACGACAACTCCCCATCTACTTTATTAGCCGAGCTCTCGAGGGACCGTAGGCGAGTCGCCCCAACCGAAAAGGTAGCACTAGCCACCGTGAGCATGCGACGCCTCAGACCCTACTTTCGGGCTCGTTACGTCCCGTATTAATCGACCTACCTTTGAGACAAGTCTTGTCCAAGCCGAGTCATCCGGACGCATAGCAGTGGACCTCGGAGCTCGTGAGCACGACATCTCGTACTCCCGAGGTCGGCCATAAAGTGGCAGCTCGTGACTTCTGGTGAAGCCAAATTCACCGAGGTCGGCTCTGCCGGTGGTCGCCCAACACCCGCCCTGGCGGAGGACTCCGTCCCCACCGCCCGATAGCGGTGGCGGATGTGCGTGGGCGGAGCTTCACCGCAAAGCGGGTAGCGGGCGGGCATTCTCCTCCTCGGCCCGAACAATCAAGAAGTGACCTCGCCCCCGGTTTACCTTCCCAACCACCAATAACGAGGTGAGTATGAGCGTTGATCTCGGGACTCCGCCTCAGGAATTGAGAGTGGACCATGTCCGGATCTTGAGGGATTCCTGGTCGTGGTAAACCGGTCCTGGCGGAATCTGACGAGGAGGACCGAATGAAGCGGTTACCTCGAGAAAGCGAAGGAGATCTTGGCCTCGTTCGGTACTCCGGCATTCATCGGATCCACGGGCAGCAATACCGGTGATGTTCTCGCAAGTTAGTGCGTCATCAACAAGTCCTCCCGTGTGGAGGTTCATTCGAAGCATAGGAGTCTCGCATCGGCATCATCGCCGAGATGGAGCGAGCGGATGTCTCCCATAAAGGCTACCGGAACATGGCGCACTACCTCAAGATCGGCTCGAAGCGAAAAGATGATGGCGAAATCGGTACCTCATACATGAGGCGCTCTGGGAAGTCTTACCTTGAACCCTCCCGAGGTGCCTCGGGCCGGAAGAGGCCGACTCGTGCTCAATGAGATCCACGGAGGGTCTTGTGGAGTCACATCGGCTCGCGAGCTCTCTCAAAGAAGGCGAGGTCGGGATATTCTTGGCCCATCCTTGTTGAAGATCGGTTGAGCTCGTCAAAAGTGTCAGGTGCCACTCCACTCCACGGTCAGCTACCTCAAACCGATCTAAGCGACTGCGAGCCCGTGGCCTTTCATGCGATGGGGATCGACATCGTTGGTCCGTTCGACCGAGCACCGTGTCGACTTGATGCTTAGTCGTAGCCGTAGACTACTTCACAAAATGGGTCGAGACCGAGCCACTCGAGCCTCACGAGCGGGAGGATTCGGACCGTGTGGAAAATATAGTGCGCCGCTTGACATACCGCTGATACGGTCTCGGACAACCGCACCCAATTCGTCGATAAAATTTCAAGGAGGTGCGAAGAGCTCCGATCGATCAGCTTCACCTCGGTCGCACACCGTGGCGAATGGTCGGGGCCAGGGTGACGAACCTGCGATCGTACAAGGATTAAAGAAGAGGCTAGACCGAGCTAAAGGCGATTGGGCTGAAAATCTCCTCAAGTCCTCGGTCCTATAGACAACACCTCGGACCTCGCGGAGAAACCCCATTCACCGGTCTACGGTGCGAGGCCGTCATACCGCCGAGATCGGCGCGCCAAGCCCGCGCAGACTCTTCACTTTGACCGGCCGGGACGAGGAAGACCCGCTTGCAACCTCGACGCCTCGAGGAGGCCTTGAGCTCGCCGTAAATGAAGCCAATCTGAGGCCAGTGCATCAGTGCTTACAACAAAGGGTCAAAGCCTCCGCCCAAGTAGGCGACCTCGTCCCACGAAATAATGAAGCCGATGGCCGGCGTCTTAACAAGTCGGATCCGACATGGGAAGGCCCATCTGCGTTCACGAGGACCTCGGCAAGGGGCTTACAAGTGGCTCACCTATCCAGCACACTTATCCCCGAACACAGCACATCACTCATTTAAGGAGGTACTTTACATAGCTTGATTTAAGATCGGTATCATGTTAGTTCCTTCATTGTTTTGCCAAAATGCGATGTTGATTACATATTGATAAAACATCTGCTTTTCGAATGAATATTTCACTGCCTCATACATATGTGAACATCTGTTGGATACACCACATTTAAACCTTCACGAGGGACGCCTTACGAAGATGAAAATCCCACCAAGTAGGGTACGCATACGACTACTCATTAATTTGAGCGCTACATGCAAGCATACAGATTACCCATTAAGTTGGGCGTCTACATGCAAAGCATACAATTACCCATTAAGTTGGGCGTCTACATGCACGTGACATCCGGCCGATCTCGCCACTCATACCCCTTTATTTGGGAAGATATGCACTCCGTACAAAGTCTAAATGCATTAACGACTACAAACGGGTTCCAAGCCATATCAAGTCAGCCAAGCTTAGAGCTCGTTTATACCCCTTTATTTGAAAAATATACATACAGATCAATATAAATACATTTACGACCAAAACGAAGTCTAAGCTATGTTTGTACCTCTCAAGGGGAAAATGTACACTTGAAACAGTCTAAATACATTTATATCTACATACAAAGTCCCACGCTATACAAAACCTCATTCGGCTTAGGGCTCCGCCGCGCAGACTTGCAAAGCTGCACCAGTCTGCAAAAATCTCCGGGCCGGCGGTGTATGCAGAGCGAACTCGATGCCTTCAACCCGGTCGATAAGGCCGAACCACCACGGCCTACTCCCCGGTGCTCGATGCAGGCTCGGGGCAGCCCGGACTGAAGTTACGACTCGTGGTCACCTTCACGCTACTCTGGGACACTTCAGCGGCGCGCCACACGGACACTTCGGGAGTGGGGATACACCGAGGTCACACTCGCCCCGACCGGAAATCGGGCCGGAGAATGACCTCGCCTACTACCGCTTTCTTCCCCGCCGACCGAGGTCCCTCGGTCGCCCGCCTCTCGAGGATCGTCCTTTGAATGATCCGCTCTCGGCCGCACCCATCAACCGAGCACTTCGGCATGATCGGCGTGTGCCGCCTCCTCCGCGGTTCTTCTATGATCGGACCAATAGACCCTGTAACCTCCTTGCGGGGCGAGCATCGTCGTTCTGACGATCTCATACATCTCCATATACTTGGGATGGAGTTGACACGCCTTTGAAGTTCTTCTTTGTTGGGCCCTCCTCATCCTCGACCATACCCTCTGCCGCCAAAGAAGCTCACGAACTCGGTGCGTCGACTTGGATATGGTAGTTCCACCACCTTGGTGGATTATCTTCTCGTACTCGCATGCTCCTCCGACACCCGAGCTAGCCTCTCCGCAGCCGATTCGAGTCGCTCCTCGCATTGTATCAAATGCCCTTGATAGCGTCGGCGGATAAGTCCCCTCGGACTTGTCTGTGCGGTCCTCAACTTTAGAGCCTCGTTCTCGGCCGGAGGCGGCCACTTCCCGATCGACCTCGTGCAACTTCTTCTTCGGTCGGACACGCCGAGCTAACATCCATGGTCACCAAAACTTGGGTCATTTCGCGGACCGCCTCCTCGAAAAGCACCTCTTCGTCCCTCCGGCGAGCACCTCGGACTTCTTTCGGCTTTGTCACAGGTCATGATCAAGTCCGATGTACTCGAAGTGAAGTGCTAAAAATAAACAAGACAATACATTTCAAAATATTGTTTTATTACTCAAACGTGGGAAATTATTACAAGGGCTCGGGATCTATCGACCCAAGCGATTCACTTTATTACATCCAGTCCGACCTCGGGCTTGTCCTTGGACCCGCCGACCTCCTGCCGCCTCTCGATGCTCTTGCGGTTGGCCTCTCCACGGGAGCTCCAACACCGCCTCCCGCTTCACCTCCTCCGTCCCTCTCCGGCCGGCCCGCGCTCGGCAAGGAGCTCACGAAGCTCGGGATCTTCGTCCTCCTTGACTTTGGCGGCGACCTCGGCCGTCGGGAGGTCGAGTGGACGCCAGAGCCTCCAAGACGGGAATGAGCCAACCCCGAGATCACCGGGCGTAAGCCTTGTTCGGCTCTCGGAGGTCGACCTCGGTCCATCCATGCTTGACCTTATCAAGTCGAGCATGGCGACCGCCTTCCCTGGTGATCGACACCACCTTCGGCTCCGGCCGACGGCGGCAAGATCGGCAATAAAGGCCGAGAAGCTCTCCACTTCGATGAGCCCTCTTGGCGAAAGCCCTCGACGAGGGTCCCTGGTCGGCCACCTCGCGCCCTCTCGTCCATGACTCTTCGCCCGCCAACTCCTCGCCAACCTCTTGACCTCCCCGGGCGGCCTCGGTGCCCAAGCCCTCTTCGTTGAGGCGGCCTCGGCGACCCTCCCGGCCTCGGCGGCCTTGCGGCCTCGGCTTCGCCCCAGGCGGCGCGGCGGTCTCGATATCCGCCAGCGCCACAAGCTCCCGCTCAGCGCCTCATCTGGGGCGAGCTCGGCGACCAGCCCGGGCGACTTGCGCCTCCCGGCAACACTGCGGGGCCCCATCACGAGCTCCCACCGAAAAAGAGCAGACTGAGTTAATCAGGATCGCGGAGCGTCTGAATCTAAATGTGGAAGAACTTTTGTACCTCGGGGAGGGTGCGGCGAGCTTGAGGTGGTACCAGTACTCAAGGCGCCCCGAGGCCGAGACTCGATCGGGCTGGACCTGCACGAGGCCCACTCATCAGTTGCCCATATTGTCGACCTTCTTCGACCCTTGGTAGGTCCATCCCGCTTCATCTTCTTCTTCGCAGCTCGCTTGCTCGGCGATCGTGAGCCCGCCTTGCCCGGTCGGCTTCATCAGTATTCATGAAGAAAGTCGATTAGCACAACAAAATCGGACGATAAGGACTAAGAAGATGGGATGCCTCACCCCGTCAGACCCGATCCCGACGCCTTGACCAGTAAATACTCACCGGCCTTCTTCAGTCGTCCTCGGTGTAACTTATGGATAAAATCTCACCAAGGCTGCTCGGAACCTCCTCCATATGGCCCAAGGGCTTGATTTTGGTCGCCACCGTGCGATGCCCCACTCATACCTCGGTGCCCTCGGCCGAGAAGAAATACCTATTACGCGATGGGACACTTTGGAGGGCGCTGCCTTAAATTTCAGCCGGGAGGCAGATAGTACACCCTCCCATGGTCTCGACACTAAAAAGCGCATCGGTACTCGAGGAGAACTCCCCGGCAATGCCATAGCAAGAAAGCCTAGCCCCACCGACCTAATGAAATTGGGTCAATTGGCAAATAGGGATCCGGAAATACTCTTGAAAGCTAAGATAAATGGGGTTGAGAGGATACCTAAGGTATCCCCGCCTCAAACTATCTACATAAACGGTAATAAACCCTCCCGGAGGAACCATCGCCCTATCGTCCGGCCGCGTGCACCACCACGCATCCTCCGGGATTCGGTGTTCCTTACCACTTCAAAAGTTCCTCCAATGTCAAGCCCGACCTTGCCGCCCACCCTCGATCCATCCCATACCGAGGATACGGCGGAACCACAGAACTCGATCCCATGGACTTACCGAGCCATTATAGTACATATAGTCTTTTCGTCGGGAACTCACGGCGGAACCCGGCGAAATAGAACTTTCGAGCGAGAAGAAGATGAAGAAAACATACTTACTTTTCACGCGAGTATATGGCTCCTTCGGCGAGATCGGGATCAAGTCGAAAATTTCTCGAAATTTTATCTCTCAAACAAGGCGTCGAGGGAAAGTGAGCAGTTGCCTCGTTCGAGCTATTTATAGGACAAAGGCGCCTAAAAACGCGTTTCAACTTTGACACGTACTCACACGTGATTGGATGTGGAGTCCACGCGCGCACACGGTTCGAGTGTCCAACTACCGCCTGGCGCGTATGACGTACGCTAGCGTAAGATAGACAGCCAGTCTGACCTAGCAATCATCATACGGACCCCGGCGTCCTCCGGATGGCGGCGCCTCGGTCGCGCCTCGTCCTTCCCCAAATAACAAGGAGATCCGTCGGACCTCGGCGTTCTATCAGCGGGCCGCCCGCAGGGAACGTCTCCATCGGATCGAAACTTCGGCAAACCAGCCCCAGTTCGGTGCGCCCGGCGCGCCTCGACATCCCTGGAAGGCGGTCTCGGGTCGGACATCGGCGCCTACCATAGGAGCAATACCACTCCAGATCGGACCTCGGCGTAACCTACGCAGAGGGTCGATATCCACGCCCGACTTCGCCGGTAGCATGTCTTTTCCAAGCGAGCAACGGACCACCCAACTGATTCGGCACGGTTGCCAATAACCCTCACATCGAAAAACAACACCTTCACAAGAACTTGGTGAGCCGCACCTTTCGGTGACGGCTTCTTCACTCCACCTCGGCATCACCGTCCCTCGGCTATTCGGGGGCTATGATGGGATATGGCCCAACCGGGCCCACTACGTGCCCAAGCGACTGGGCCTAACGTTGGTAGCGGGCCCACACGGTTGAGCCAATGCGAGCCCTAATCGAACTGAAACCTAGCCCCGGACCAAAGTCGGCGCCACCTCCATGTGGCGTGCGTGAAGCGAAGCGTCCCCGCCTCGGCGATGGAGGACCGCCCGGAGACCAAAGTCGGCGCCACCCTCCACGTGGCGCACGAAGGCGAAACATCCTGCTCCGCCATGGAGGCACGCCGGAGAAGAGTCGTGACCATGGAGAGTTGAGCCGCGCCGATTCGCGAGCTCGGGGTTGTATAAATAGAAGGAAAATTAACAATAGAAGGGTTGACAACTTATCGAATACTAAGAGCTTGTACCTATACTCACCGTACTCAAATTATAGTGAAAGTATTGAGGAACACTCCTCCATGTGGACGTGATCTCACTAACGATCGAACCACATAAAAGCGATGATGTTTATTCTTTCATAAATCTCATGACACTCACGTAACTAGATTTATCGATGCGCAAATATAGTATCCATATGTCCCACCTGAAAAATAGTAATGAATGAAAGTGTGTGCAATCAATTTTCTTAAACAATACAGGTTCACAATTTTACCAAATCGAGATTGAATATTAGCTAAAATAATGTGTTGTATACTCTTATTTATGTCTAGCATGAATAAGTTTGTAAATTAATCGATCTCAATTTCTTTTGAATTGATTCCAAGCCTAAGCCTAGCGTTGGTATCCCAACACAAATTTGATTGGATAAAATCTATGAAATTTCAATTCCATCCACCCTCCCCACCCAAGAAAGTCCTGGAAAATGTCAAAGCATGAGAATGGAAACAAAAATTCATTAATTCATTCAACATCTTGAGATTACACAAACCTCTCAAATTCAACATTATGCATCACACAATGATTCAATCTCCAAAGAATCACTTACCCTTACAGGAATCACTAATTAATCGCACACCCTTCTTTCCCCACATTATACAAATAAAACCAGACTAAAAAGAAAGTTAAAATAAATAAAATCACTTTGCGGCCAAAGCCTTGGACTTCCTCTTCTCCATGAAGAAGAAGCCAAACAGGGACACGATCGAGAAGGCGGAGAAGCAAGCCGACGCGATGTCGAGGGACACGTGGCGGCCCGTGACCGCCTCAACCTCGAACAAGTTGGCGGCCTTCTGAGCATCGGTGGTCTGACCGAAGCCGACCTCTTCGCCGGCGGCGTTGAACACGTAAGCCCTAACAAAATACGTGGCGGTTGGCACGTCTCTTTGCACCGTGTAGTTAACGGTGTTGTTGGAGGTGCTGTACGGTCTGTCAACGATCGTGTGTTGACAGGTTTTGTCCTTCTTCAAGATGTCGACGGTCTTCCTCCAGCCCCGGTCCTTCTGGCTGATCGGGGCGTAGCAGACTTCACCTTCACCGTCTTGTAGGCCGAGTCTGTCCCTGCAGGAAAGGTCGTGTTGAGGGACCACGTCACAGTTATCTTGTCTTCTCCGGCTTTCAGAACTGCATGACAATTTATTTAGATGGTCCGTCACTGAGTGGTTATGAGCTCGAATTTAGATTTAGTAGAGTTGGGCTAGAAAGTTATACATTTGAATTTCACTAATATGTTTTAAATCAAATGCACTTGTAGGAGGAATTTCACTAGAGCGTTTTCTTTTCTTTGTCAAGTAACAAAGAAATTTAAAAACTGCTTCACGATCTTTGTCCTTAGATATTAACCACTCTACCACTTACTGAGCCAACACAAGCACACACTAGAGCATTTTCTTCTTCTACCGCTAGCCTCTTTCAGCCTAATTCAGTCATAAATTGTCCATTTGATTTAACTAGATTTAGGGAGAGGCAGCTTCGACAGCCACTTGAATGGGCCTAATTGAATGGATAATTTGTGACTGAATGATCGAGTTTGAGTTTCACCGACACCTTTTGGGTTAAAAGTACTCATATAAAGAATACTACAAGAACATCTTGAGAGAGAGAGAGAGAGAGATCAGTAATAAGGTTTGGCTTCTTGGCTCGACACTTGAGCATGGCCTAATTGAGGGGGTGGTTCATGAATCAGGTTTATACATAAGATATATTATATGTTCAAATCTCAATAAAATGTTTTAAATCGAATGCAGTTAACCTATGATAAGAATTTCACTAGAGCATCTTTTTTTAATGCTAGCCTCTTTCAATCTAATTCAATCATAAATTGCCCGTTCAGTTTGACCAAATTTATGCAGTTTCTTAATCAGCCTCTCGAAGAGGCCTAATTGAACGGACAGTTTGTGACTGAATGATCGAATTTGAATCTCACCAACGACACCTTTTAGGTCGAACGCACTCTCATAAAGAATACCATAAAAACATCTTGAGAGTTAGTGATAGAGAGAGGGATGTACCTTGGCCAGGTTGAGGCGAAGCAGTGACATCAAGAGTTCTCTGGAGAGAAGAGAAGGTAACACCGTAGCAAGTGGCCGCCAAGCACGAAATCAAGATCGATGCAACGAGAAATCCATTAATCGCCATTTTCTTGCTCTTCTTTTCTTCTTGGGAAAATAAAGATTTGCAGAAAATGTTGAAATCTGATTATGAGAAGATGAAGATAAGATGAAAAGCTAAGCAATAAATTGCTTTATATAGAGGAAAAGGGTAGCTAAATATCTTTCTCCTTCAAATCCGACTTAACCCCAAAAGTCAAACTCAATAATCCAGCTGATTTTGAGGAGTTAGTGGTAGTGATTAACAAGAGATTACTGAAGAAAATATGGCTGATAATGATGTTTTGATTTGTTTAATTGTGAAAGTGGCCCAAAGGTATATTCAAGAGATATATGCGTGACTGTGTTTTCTATGTGTGTGGTTGACTTGGTTTATTATTAAATTCTTGTATGGTTGCATATGAACTGGAGATGTTTTGAGATACTTGCTCAAGAATATCTCATGATATTCATTTTGTATTTTTCTAGTTGATACTATCTAAATATTTTTCTCCTCAGCCGGAATTTGGGTCTTTCATAATTAAATCTGAAGGGGTTTATTTATTTAAAGAACTCAGATATGCTTGCAAAGGTTGAAATTGGTGTGCAATGTTGTCTAAACAATCTTGTAAATGTTTCGAGTCAAACACATTAAAGGTTTGATAAAATACAATGTATAGGGGGGTTTCTGTGAATGAATGAAAAGTATCCTGCATGCAATATGTGTTTCATCACGTAAAGCGTGTGTAATATTACTTTGAAGTAGGAAATTATTTCTTGAATATAATAAAAGAAAGAGGTACATTTTGATCCACCCGAGTGCAAGATAAATCTATCCTAATTAAATTATTCTTGAAAGCTAATTAATAATTACTCTTCATGTCCCATTTAAAATAGTGGAAATACCTAAATATAGTCATCCAAGTTAAGGAATGTCAAATTATAGCCACCAACATAAAATGTCAATTATAAATAGAAGTTGTTGGCTCTATTGAACTATTATCACCAAAATAATACCAATAGGGTTAAGAATGTCAATTATAGCCACCAACATAAAAATGTCAAATTATAAATAGAGTTGTTGGTACTATTGGACTATTATCAAAAATAGTCTAACAGAGTCCCATTGGTGGGGTGGCTAACCGGGTATCGGGTGATCGGTCTTGATCAGACCCAAATTTATCGGGTATTGGTGCCGATTACCAAAAATCGGATATACTGGTCGGTCGGTATTATATATTTATATTGTCGGTATCGGGTATCTGTCGGATGTCGGTATCTTAGATACCCAATTATTTAATATAAATTCATTATATATATATATATATATATATATATATATATATATATATTAAACAGGAAGGACAAGGACCTTTAATAAAAAAATAGAAACATGCGCGCCAAAGGGATCGAACGCAGGACCTGCCGGTTTACAAAGCGGCAATAAAGCGCCTGAAACCAGTAGACCAAGTTAACATTTGATATATCAAAGGCTTAATTTTATAAATAAAGGGTAATTAGGGTATCCGAATACCCGACTCGGGTACCCGAGTCGGGTATTCGGATACCCGACTAAAAAAATCGGGTCGGGATCGGGTTTTATTTTTGCTGTAAAATCGGGTCGGTGCCGATTTTTTCGAGATAAGTACCGACCGACCCGATTAATACCCTACCTATTGGTGTTATTTTGGTGATAATAATCCATACAGTAAACAACTTATTATAATTTGACATTTTATGTTGGTGGTATAATTTGACGTTCATTAACTTGGATGGTATATAAAAACTTACCTCTTTAAAATATCCCACTTTCTTTTTGAGTTGTCTCATTCTATTTATGAAGTAATTATTTCTTCAAAAGTGTGGGTCCTACTTATTTTAACCACTTTAACTATTTTATGTATTTTTTCTAAATCTTTGGTGTCAAAAGAAAATGGACACTTTAAATGGGACGGATGGAGTAATTAATAGTACCTAATTATAACTTAAAACGTAATTGGGGATGGAAGCACATGAGTTTTCGCCTAAAGTAAAAATGTATGATTAAATCAAAAAAAAGAAAAAGAAAAAAGAAAATATGTTTAGGTTTGGTCAAGTCCATGAGATAAGGTGGAAAGACAAAATTTTGATAACATAAATTTGAAACGTAAGAAACTAAGGGGCTGGCTAGAGTATGAAAGCAAAAGCCAAATGAGAAGCTGCAGGTCGTTTGCACTTCAAAACATACCAAATTGTGGCCTTTGAACAAATTAAGTCTGCCAACTTGGCTCCCTTTACTTTGGAATTATATCTCAATATAATTCATGTACACTTGTCCCTAGCTCCCTCTTTCTCTCTCATCTGATACAAGATTAATAATAATCTAATAACAAGAGGTTAGATTTCGAAGGCAGAAAGTCGAAAGTAATAAATGTTAAAATTGATAATTGTGTAAATACTGCTTTTTGCCCTTTTATTTCAACGTTTTATAATTCGGTATTTATACTACCTTTTCCTTATATATACCTTCTGGCAGCCTAGAGTTGACTTATTGATCTGAAAATCCACATTGATAAGGATGTGGACAATTCATATTTAATATTTAAAGGTAAAATATGACTTTTTACTCGATTCTATGATATTTTTACATAAATATTCCAGGGTATGAATTATTACAACATCGTACCTATACTGTAACCTTTTCTTTTCAAATGTATTATATGCAACTATTTATGGTAATTGGAAGCTAACTAGGTACGCCAAAAAATCATGTGAATAACCACATGAAAATAAATGAAAAAGGAAAAATTATGTGGCAGATGCGACATCGTATGATTGGTACAGAATTAGGAAACAGAGGCAAGAAAATTTAAATATGTTATTTGTGCTCACATTCTCAAATATTATTAAAATAAACCTCACCCCATTCACAAATTGAATAGAAGAAAATAACTAATATTCAATAGGGGTGCATGCACCACCCATATCTCATAAGACATATGCATATATACCCAATGAGATAAAAACATGCGAAATCAGGTAGATTTATATTGTATGGACAAATATACCCTCAAATGTGGACAAAAGTTGTCTTTGTTTTCTGTGTAAAATAACGAACTACGTCCGGAATCCGAAATATTTGAGCTCGGATACGATCGGATTCATAAGACGGTCGGATTCCGATCGGAACGATCGGATTCCATATAGTTTAGTTAGGAATCCGATCGGATCCGATGGGTAGCGAAGAATCCGATCGAATCCGATCGTCCGATTGGATTCCACACTCAGTCAAGAATCCGTGCATTGACGCTGCTTTTTCAGCTTTAAGTCAACTCGTTCCCCAGCTTTAGTCATTCGGAGATCAGACAATGTTTTTTAAGGCTATTTGGGTATCTCTTCCTAATTTTGCATGTTTTTATAATGTATGGGTATTTGTTCATACATTTTATGGGATTTGTGTAGTTTTACCTATTAACACTATTCAATATATTTCTCTCTTCTTAGACCACACACAACATAGCAAATTAGCAATAGAGTAGAGTTTGTTTGGGGATTGTAAGCGGGAATAATAATTGGATTTTTTTCGACTTAACTTTTTAATTCTAAAAAGATCATACAGCGCCGTTATTACTACATATTTTTTTATCCATGCAGATCTCCAATTTACTGAGATAACTTTTAGCTGCGAGCAAAAAATATAAATGATACATTCTATTTTTTATAGCATGACAACAGGGTTGTAATTATTCATATTGGGATAATTATGTGAAAATACTGAAAGAATAGAGTTAAAATGATAGTTTTCTTTTAAACTAGAAGAGAGATTTTTTGTATCGTTATCCACATGTATTTACAATATACTAAGTCAACTCTTAATGGTCGCAAAACAATAATTACTTAGTGAATTTTTTCTTAAAAAAATGGTACTATGAGAATCATGTTATGAATATCTATGCATCTTACAAAGAATAAGTAAAAAAATGGTAATTAGAAGTGTCCCTTTTTGGGTAAATAAATTAATAGTCTAACTAGAAAAGTACAAAATACTAAGGATGTTCAAGAGAGACGAACAACTGCAAGAGATACCCTAGGATTAGGATTGAGTGGATGGTGGAGCTCTTATGGTCTCACTAAAACATTGTGAGTAAATCTCCTTATCGGAAAAGAGTCTCACAACTGAAAAAACTCCAAAATCCCTGGGATAAGTAAAACACAAACTACACAAAGAAAAAAGCAGTTGTATTCTACCAAAAAGCAACCCTAACTAAGGTAGTGATGTACAACTTCAATTGGATGTAAAACATATAAGATCTATAAAGTTGTAATCTTTATCTCTCGTACAAGCACTAGCATCAAACTACTTGTTCTCAAATTGCTTCTCAATTCTCATCATGCCTTACCCAGATAACATCAACTGTTGCTATAAAAGCAATCCTTCTTGCTTGTTGGGTAACCTTCCAACCTCGTCCAACTAATGGCGCTACTATGTATCATGGTTTATTCTGGCCCAGCAATTCATGGGCCTATTGGGCTTCATGGGCTTTTTTGAGCTAACTCTCACCACATTTATTTAGCCCATTAACCTCTTTTGCCTTATATATTATCACAACTAGGGATGTCAATTGGTGGGTTTTATCCGGACCAAAACCAATAAATAAGTGATGATTCTATTACCGACCCATTAGATACTGGATCCGGACTGGACTCGGACCATGAACTATGAGTCTTAAGCGGTCCGGATCCGGCGAAGTCTGAACCGGCTGGAACCGAAACCGTTTCTTTATAATTAAATGGGTTATGAGTGATTTCGGATCGATATGGATAAAACTAGCTCAGTGACAAACCTATTTAAACTTAGGCTTGTCAATATACGAGTTTTACTCGCACCTAAACCTATAAAGAAGTATTGGTTCTGGTTCTATAACCGGAATCGGATTCGAACCGGACCGGACCATCAAACTATGGATCTAAATGGTCCGGGTCTAAAGTCGATCTGGAACCGAAACCGGAATCAGAACCGTAACTGCTACTTTAAAATTTAATGGATTTTGAGCAGTTCGGATCGATCCCAGAAAAACCCATCGACATCTCTAACGGTCACCACCCCCGCACAACTCCCTCTATAAAAGGCGCCTTCAACCTAATTCTTCACGTCATCTAGATTTCCTATTTTCTGGTTTTAATCTCATTTGTTTTAGCTAGTGACTGCAAATCCATGGTGGCAAAATTAATTTTTGCTAATTTCGTAAATTGAAATCTTGCGATTTCAGTTTAAATTACTCTCACCGATAACTTCCCATACTGATGATTGGGTTAATGCATTGAGAGTTAGATTTATTGGTAGCAGATCTTGGATTCGTCTCATGTCTTATATCTTGATCAAATTTGGGCTGAATTGGTTCATTATTTGATTGAAAATCTTGGTTTGTCTCATACAACTATCTTGATCAAAATTCATGATGCAGGATCTATAATCAAATTTGTGTGGTAAAATTTTCCTATTTTCGATTGGGATTTTAAGTCCAATTCTAAGCTGTATATTGAACAATCGGAGCTTAAGAACTTTGATGAGGAAAATCAGCGGTCGTTTTACTGAATAAATTCTGCTGTCGTGCAATAGTTTATTTTTGCCAGTTTTGTTTCTTGTTTGAAAAGAGGAGGCTTTTCCCGGAAGCCCATGTACCCCAAGCCTTCTGAGAATATGAATGTATAAATTATATTGATTTAGTAATTAAGAAATTATGAAAATTTTGACTAATATCAATAAAAAGCTACCATAAAGGCGGTAAAATATTTATCTTATATTCTTTAGAATTCGATTTATTGATCTTTATTCCAAATCTATTAGTTTTTAACCAATTGAGTTAAGTTAGTTGGGGCAAAAGTAGTTTAGTTAGAAAAGAATCACTTTTGCCCTCGGGTTTAAATTCAATTGGTTAAGAGCTACCAGATTTGAAATAAGGACCAAGAAGTCGAATTCAGCATTTCTGCATGAGAGTTTGGTCATTTTAAAGTGGTTCATTATGACACTAGAAAATCTTCTTAGTTTAACCGCTGATCATCGTGATTTATTCTTATATTACTCATTATGGTTGGGGTGTACTATATATTACCGTGGGGTTGGGGTGTGGGCGATGAGAGCTTCCCATGTTGGAATAAGAAAAATCACTTTCGTTTCTTAATTATTAACCTTAGCGAATTAATTTCAAACAAGCTATTATCAACTTAAATTGAACTATCGCTGCTTCATCATCTTTGTAAATGCTAACCTAATACCTACAAATTAATAAATTCACATATTAACCAAATACCTAGTAATTGATAAATTCTCTCATGACTTTAGAAAATTTCACCTTCAACCTCAAAAATCAAAAGTATAAAGGTAATTAGCCTACTTTCTTGGATTTTGATGTTCAACAATTTTTTTTTTCATTAACAAAATAATTTGTTCACTCAACCTTTTTTAGCTATTTTAATTACATTCAAAACATTATAAATAAATCGTTAATTGTTAACATGAACGTCTTATCGACTATTCACTCCCTCTACTAACTGGTCCACCACCTCCCCATCTTGCCTTAATTTAGGACTCTTTTGGCTTGATTAATTTATGACTCTTTTCAGTTTCTGTTGTGTTATTTCAGAAACTATTTTTCCTACCAGTTTTTTTCATCATATGATTACTATATCCCATTATTTAAAAGTATTAGTTTTGGCACTGTTGTACATTTAATGGCTACTATGCTAAAAAATTTTAGATGTTTAAACGAATAAATAATCATTTATGAAAATAAAAACTTATTTAAGATGTTTATATTCGAGCCCTTTACTCGTTGGGCCTAGTGTACTTTATGACTTATGACCCAAGTTGACAATTTTTCCAGACCCAAATCCAATGAATTTGAATTGTGAGAGTAAATATACTCGTTCATAATACCGTACAGGTTTGTTTGTTAGAGCATCTTCAACTGTTATTTTACAATAGAGTAAAACTATCTTGTGAGTGTTTTGTTCTCTAATAACATACTTCACCTTAGTCTATTCTATATTAGAGAAAATAAATAATATCATTCACTATATAAAGTGACATTACTCATCCCTCTAACTTTTTAGTCTAGGCTCTATATTTGCTTTAAACCTTACTAATTACTATACTGAATTGACCATTGTTTTGCAGAGAATGATGATCATAACAAGAGAAAATCAAACCTTTCTGTTGAAATTAATTGTCTATCTAATTGATCTATTTTTCAGTATAATGTATAGGTTTTGACATCATCAAAAAGGAAAAAATTGTTGGGAAAATTATGTCTTAGTTGTGTGTTAATTAAATCCTAAAATCTGCTAATGATCGCCTTACTGATGTAACATAGTGCTACTTAGAGAGTTACCCTTTTGGTTCTGTGTTTTAGCAAAAATCTATCGATTTAGACGGACCAAGACTAATGGAGTTTGAGTATCTTGAAAATAGTCGTCTTGATAGAGTATCGCACAGCATAACCGAATAGAATCATCTTTGAAGATCGCATCTTGAAGGTGAAGATTGAAGTCGATCGATCAAGACTAAAGATTGATGTACAGTGATACCGTTGAACAATGCTACTGATGAGTAAAGTCGAAGACTGATATCGGAAGACTGAAGACTGAAGATTTGAGACCGAAGACTCGGTGCTGCTGAAACCAAAGAAATCAGATATATGACTAATTATCATATCAACAGTTGGGTAGCCAAAACTGTTGATAAGATGTCAAAGCAGTTGATAGAATTCAAAGCTGGTGATGACAAGTCAAAGTTGGCTATACCAAATCGAAGATGGTAACAAGAAGACAAAGCTAACTGATAAGAAATCAAAGTTAGTTATATCTACGTTAAAACTGAAGCATCATACTGACTCAGGTTCCTAAACTGATAAAAGACGAGTCGAACTGGCGATAAAGACGAGTCCAACTCGGTAGCTCGATCTCAAGTCTACGTACTGATAAAACACGGAGTTAATTTAACTGAAGAAACACATATATATTTAAGCGAGTGTTTGACTCGCTATGTGTCATAGCGCATTTGCAGAAGATCCTGATATACAAGGTTACCGAAAACATTATGCATTCAAGTATTCTTAAGTATTCAGAGCTCATATCTCAAGATCTTTTAACCAACGCTTTCGAAGAAGGGAGTTTATAAGTATTATCAGAAAACCTTCTGAGTTTAAATATATCTATTAACTCAAGATTTCAGTATACATTCCCTTAAGTTTTAGGATATTATCTTGTATATCTTAAGCCTAGACATATTGAGTTTGTCGCATGTGACAACTCAACTCTTAGTTGGAAATCGCTCTACTCAAAACCCGTAATTTAAGTAGAAGTTTGGCAAGTAGACAATAAAGTGTTAGTTACTGAAAGTTTGATTATCTTGTCCTTGTAAGCAAGAGGTTAAATCGACTACACCCGTAAGTGTAAGTAGTCACATGTTTCCTAGTACCAGTAAGCATAGGAGGAACGCCCAATTTGGCTGCATATAGAAAATATTAAAATCTGTATCTAGGTTTATATCTTGTACCCATAGATAAGACCAATAATCTCAGTTAGTGGATTGACTGAGCAATCAGTCCGTTGATGTAGGAGCTGATCTCCTCAAATCACATAAAAATTAAGTGTTCTTTACATTCAATTCTTTAGTTTCAGTATAGTATTTACTTTGTATGTTATTAAACTGAACATCACCAGCACATGTAGTACAATACTGTTTTGAAACACTCTATCAGTATCAGTTTGATATTGAAGAGGATAAACTGAAAAATGACTAATCCTATATTTGACTAAGTGTTTTACATCACTTTGAGTTTTCAGTAAAGGTAAAAAACGTAACCACCACATTACGCAAGCACATTAGTGACCAACTACCTCAGATATGACTCTGAACAAGACTTTCCTTATTTGAACTGATCAACAGTATTGATATCAATACTGAACGGACACATCTACTGTCACAATAAAAGGTCCAATCTTGAGAAAATATTTTTTTTTACTTTGCCTTAACTGATGTATTCTCCCCCCATACATCAATATGTACCTCCAGGGAGCATCACGACATGTCTTGATTTGTAAATCAAAGACTTTGCCCTGGACCATTGCCAGATTTTGATTAACAAGCTCAAGCAAACATTCTACAGCAAAATCTTCTACTGGGCGAATTAGGTTCGAGAAATCCCTCAGCAAAACACAGATTACTGAGGTTGGATGTGCGGATCTCATATTTTTCAAGAAAAACTCCCATGTAGAGAAAGTATGGTTTCAGATGTTGTGGCAACCTCTGGTAGCTCGGAAGCAATGCCTTAGATATCTGATGATGCGCATTCATGAAAACTGATTTTTGTTTACCTGAGGTCTTCAGACATGTCGACTTTGAGTAGTTGCTCTGCCACTGTGATGATTAGAAGAGGAAGACCACCACAGTTTTCAGCAATCTTTGGCCCGTCTTTCTCTAATTGAGGGGGGCACAACTCTTCTCCACCAAACATCTTTTGGCAAAGTAAGACACCAACTTTCTTCTATATCCAGTAACTTCATTTACATGTCATAATCATATTTTCCATATTTGGCTACTTTTGCTAGCCTAGTTATGTTATGTCAAATATCTTTGTTGAAAACTAGCAAGATAAAAAGGAGTTTATTAGTCTAC
Organism: Salvia rosmarinus; assembly: GCA_036937905.1. Lineage (NCBI taxonomy): Eukaryota > Viridiplantae > Streptophyta > Magnoliopsida > Lamiales > Lamiaceae > Salvia > Salvia rosmarinus. The sequence continues at coordinate 137,123 of JAODLM010000233.1, forward strand.
ATGAAGCCATGGAAGTTTTTAATAAAATATTATATTTCTTCTTATTTTTGCTTCTAATTTGAAGTATGTGCGGTAAATAAGGTACCTCTGATAATTCATCTGCAACCATAAAATGGGATTTTCTTTGTCTACTGCTAGCTTGCTCCACTGCTCTACTGTCTTCTCTGATTTCAGTATAAAGAGTAAAACTTTGGCTAGTGAAATTAAACCTCGACAATTCTCAGTAGTTTCCTCGAGTTCTGGAGAGATCGACCCGTTCTTGCCAAAGATAAGATATTCTAGTAAGGGAAATCAATCTTCATTGTGTGTTGGAAATTTTTTATACTGATCTGGTGTCCACCTTCTAAAAAACTCCACTGTTTGCACGTCGAGTACATCATCCAACACGATAATGTATCTCCCATTCTCCAATTTTAATCAAGTGAAAATTAAATACAGGTCTTTGAAATTTTCTGAGAACCTCAACATGTGCGATCGTTTTAAATATTCTTCCAAATGTTGAAATCAAGTACAAGTAGCACTGTTTAGTTTATATATTCGTCTTAGGTACACCTAACACCCACACTTATATTCTCAAATGATCAAAACTGCTGATGTTTTTACAAGAATCGATCAATAAATATTATAGTTCATTATCCACTGACATTTTATAAATATTGAATTACTATAGATTACGTATATGACAATCGACGTTGCAGATAACTTGTTTGAATAACTCTCTTATACTAGTTGCTTTGATATCCCTACGTAAAGAAAAGGAATGTATGAGTTTCAATCTGAGATGCACAAGGAAGGAGACAAAGGTACTCTTGCCAATGCCTGCCATCCAGCTTAAACATATGATTTGCATTTTAGGTAAAAACATTTAAGATTGCATCTTTTTTTATTTTTACCACACTAGCAAAAAAATAATCCATGCTGAGATCAATGTAACAATAAGTAGTCTTCTCTTTGGTCATATCCAATTAGTACAATTCACTCGTAATGCTACTTAATTTGGATATTTCTAAACTTGTGCACATACATATAGGAAATTCTAGGAAACAAGAAATGCAGTGAAAATGCTTGAATTATTTGGAAAAGGCAGAAAATATATCAAGAATTAACACGCTATAAAATCTTTGTAAAATGAACAGGTTACTACTGATTTTTTTTATTTTTTTTCAAACATTTGTGTTATATCTTTAGTCATATTCCTTTGTTGATGAATTTACTAGGAGGAAAAAGAATAACAAAATTTTGTAGTCTATATATATGAATAAGCGGGCACGATTTTGTTGATAACAAGATATAACACAATCACAAAACCAAGTTTCAATTTCTGAAAGAAATGTTGTAGGCACACTTAATTTTACACAAGGACAAATACAACTCAAATTCTCAATAAAGAAATTGCCGAAAATGAAAATGATCACATAAAAGGGAACCAAACAAGAGCCGACACTCTCGGTGCAACACTGAAAAGCCAACTCCAAATATTTCGAACGAGCACTTCAATTCTCATTCTTCGACATCCCCTGCAACATTAACTAGAAGAACCGAAAATCCATTGATAGGGGTATAGAGAAGAGATAAGAAATTTTGTGCAAAAAGTAAGATGTAAAATATAGCATAAAGATGTAGGTTTTATTTCGCTACCAATAAACGACTTAAAAAGTTTTTTATTTCAAGTCATACAAAACCCGACTTTTATGATATTCCATAGAAAAGATTACAAGCATAATAAATATGTCTATTACTAGTTTTCTTTTCTTTTCTTTTCTTTTTTTCCGGCGTGGCAACCTTAGTTAATGCATTCTTTTGAGATCACTCACATTAACTAGTAAATGAGAAATACCCCATGGATCATACAAAATCAGACTTTTATATTATTCGATAGAAAAGCCACTGATGAGGGCATAAGTGCAAAGTATAGAGTAAAGTTGTAGGTTTGCACTTATGATGGATCATGACCCAGACATGGCTTATTAGTGTTTTACTCCACCAGTCATATAGAAATAGACTTTTAGGCTATTTTCATCTATTTTAGAATAGATTAAAGTACATATGCCTCTAATAATGTTTTATTTCCATGTGACACCTCTTACTTAGTACATCTGTTGGTATTACTCACATTAACTAGTAAATGAGAAATAGTGGTATATAGGGATATGCACGTACAATTTATGTTCTGATCATATAAATTATCATTTAATTAATTAGTATGAAAATAACTGTAAATCTATCTTTGTGAGATGTATGTGGATTATATTAACCATCCTATTCTCTCAATATTTCTAGAACGAAGACACCACAAGCTAGGAAAGGAGAAGCAAAGTCGCGCTAGAAATTAAATCAACTTAAAATGAAGTTACTAACCTTACCGGGAATCCTTCTTTTGGGTTTTAGCAATCCATGATAGATGAGCTTTAACTTGAGTATGCACCATCGGCCGTCCCATTTATCGGCCCAAGTCACAGTTAAACGGTTGCAGTCGACAATATCTATATTTTTCAAATGACTTGGAAGCAACAAGTGGGGGTTCTCTTTTAGTTTGTAGCAATGTTTAATGCATAAACGCTCTAGACATCTGGTGGATAGCGGGTAGACTTTCCAGTGCACCAGATTTGTATCTTCTACTTGAAGAAATTTGAGTTTATGAAATTGATCACGATGAATATCCATTTCCCACTCTGGTCCTTGAAAGGCATAGTGTTTCAATTTGAGCACTTCAAGATTCTTCAATTTATAAATTTCTCTCATATATTTCAGGATATCCCAGCCCACTTAAACTCAACTTCTTAAGGCTTGGTGGGAACATCGAGACGGGAGCAACAACATCAGATCTAATTCAGTTCACCACCACACATTTGAGCGATTCTAGTCGACTAAGATAATGAATATTATTCAAATAGTCGAACTTACCATTATCATCAGGCGCCAATTCAATTCGGATGCCTAACCTTTTCACATTAGGAATCTGTTTAAGAACTTTTTCTCGACAACTCTGAGCACTCACATCTAAAAGAGTAGAGAGCTTTTGCAAAGCAGCGCCACTTTTAGGATTAGGTAGGCATCCTCCCATGACCTCAAGATGTTTCAGTTCCTTCATATCCCAAATTTCCATCGGCAAGGCCCAGATTTTCTGAGATGATAAGATGTTCATGTACCGTTTCACAATCAAGAACTGAAGCTTCCGAAGATTGGATATTGTTGCAGGGAGCTTCCCATTACAAGTGAGGCCAAGATATCTTAGATGGACGAGTCTCACAACTTCAGCTGGGAACTCGTAGAGACGAACCGTAAGAGCATTCATCACTCTGAGCAACCTCCACTCAAAATTTAAGAGGACAGGGTATTGGTGAAGTGGACTAACACATAACAAAGAATGTGCACTTGTTATGGACACCATTAAGTTCTGCACATCTTTCATGCCCAATAAAGTAGTATTTCGAATGCATAATCTTCGCTGGTTCATCATGCTTTCTATTGACCAATCATCATAATTATTCATGGCATGGAAGAATTTATTCTCCACAACTTGACTATTAACCAAATGCCAAAAGACAGAATGAAGGCGACATGTCTTGATTTGGGAATCGGAGACCTTGAATTGGACCAGAACAAGACTTTTATCAACAAGCTCAGACAAACATTCAGCCACAAAATCTTCTATCAATTGGGGCGATCTTGGTTCGAGAAATCCGTCAGCAGTCAACAGATTAGTGAGCTCGGATGTGCGGATCTTATATCTTTCACGAAAAATTCCAATGTAGAAAGCATGATTTCAGATGTTGTGGTAGGCACTGGTAGCTGGGAAGTAGTGCTTTGGAAATTTGATCATGTGCGTTCTTGAAAACTGATTTTTCTTTACCTGAGGCTACATTGTTCCAGTACTCACTACTACAAATATCACTTTCTCATTATTTATGTATCACGCTTTTTCGTAAAAGCGTGATGCATATAAGTATAGATTACGCTTTTATCAGCGTAGTCATGTGCGAATTTTTGAAATATGAGCTACGCTATACTTAAACGCGTAGTCTATATGAACTATTAACCTGCTTAAAAGCGTAGTCATGTGTATGTTTTTTAAAAAAGCGTAGTCTATATGCATACTTTTAAAAAAATAAAATAAAAAATTCAATCCTCAATTTCTCTCCTCCCCTACCGCTGACTGAGCTGCTCTGTCTCTCTCTCTCTCTTCAATTCATTCAGTCCAGCCGTTCCCAATTCGTCGGCGTTCTCCAGTCCGGCCGCCGCTAACGGCGCCGAGCTATCTCGCGGCGCACCAGATCTCGTGCTCCCATAGCTGGCCGAGGTCCTCATTCAGTCATTCCTCTTCCCTGCTCGGAGGGCTCTTAATCGTCGTCCATAGAAGGTGAGCTTCGAGCTCTTCGTCTCTTCCTCATTCCTCTTGCCTGCTGAAGATATTTGATTTCGATTTCGATTTCGAGCTTGTTGTTTGGTGTAAAGTCACGATCTCCAAAGCTAACACTTCACAGAGGAGCGCCGCTCAGTCTTCTTCTGTGTTGTTGTTCTAGAGAGAGAAAGTGAGAAGAGAGAGAGATCCTTTCTCTACCGTTTCCGTCGAATTACAGGTTAGTTATCTCTTCAGATTTGGTGGTTTTCCTTTGTCATCTATTGAGTTGTTCACTTTAGTTTCTTCAAAAGTTTAATTCCCTGGATGCAAATTATCGATTGGGCTGAGGAACAATTGTATTTATGAAACTGGAAGAATGAGGTCAGATCCTGTTGGATCACGAACTCTGTTGTGGGCGGAGTGATTTTAGAATAGGAAATCGCATTTTTTCGTTTTGTTGTTTTGTTAATTTTGTGTGATTTGATTAATTCGATAGAGAACATTCATATCTAGCTTGATTTCTGTGAGTTATCAAGAAATGTCAGTTAAATGATTAAAAAGAGTACATGGGAGTGAAGAGATATAAATGGTGGGAGGAAAGGAGAGTTTTGACGAGAGAGGAAGACCAAAATCATTAGAATAGGACTTCGTTACTCATTGAAATGAGAGAAATAATCTATCGTTCTTCCTGTGGCTATTCTGAAATGAGAAAAAATAGTCTATTAGGTTCTTGTGATTTTACACATACTAACTATAGCCTGTATATTTTCACTTAGATATTTAGGCCCAAAACGGGGGACTGGTAAAGTTGTTTGGACCGTGAACTTTGATATGTTTGTTTCAAAGTTGATGAGCCCATTTAGTTTTAGATCAACACTATATCACCTCCTCAAGTGAGATTTGATATTTATATTGAGGAAGCATGCAATTGTCTCTTCTTGAAGGACTCTCAGCTGAATATTAAAACTAAAATTGCAGTAAGATATAGCTGCATACTCAGATGGTGTAAAAGGCTAGTAGCCATTGCAAAACTTTTAATTTGTTATGTGTTACCATAGCTAGATTTGTGAGCTTCAGTCTTGCATTTTCTAGTAACCTAGGATTCTCTTTATCTTAGTTGCTATGCAGCCTAACCTTGTGGCTAGGGAGTTATGAACTACTGCATTGCTCTTGAGGACGTAATCTCCCGAAATTTTGCTATCCTATATTACTCAGTGGCATTTCCAGCTTAACCTCCATTTTACTTATTACTGCTCGCTTGTTTTTCCGTAGGATCCAACTACTCTTCCTCTCTTATTAATATTATCTACGTGGGTGATCCTTGATCTTCCTTGGAACTTAAAGAGTTTCGACTCTATTAGATACTGATTGGCAGAACCTAGAATAACAGATCTATTTCCACTAACAAAAACGTCTGTTAGTTGTCATGTCTACTCACCTCTGGAATTGTTTTTTGGTGCATCCATTTATCATATAATCTCATACTAATATATAAGTTTTTTTCCTTCATTAATTTCAAATTAAATGGATCTAGTCCTCTACACAACAAGTTGAAGTAAACCTAGTTCAGGGTAACCTGTTACGCACAATGAACTCTATATAAATTATAATATAATCTTGTGAAGAAGGATAATAACCCGGTAATGTCCTGGCTATGATCACAAAAGGTCAAAAGAGCAGTTGACAAACATTGGCAATTATCTTAACATTTCGATAACAAAACCCCTTCCAGATTTAAATCTAGGTAGTAGGTTTGTTCAACATTACAGCTAGAACTTTGAACATGATTTTGGATATGAGATTGATTATCATCCAAGGAGCTGGTAGTTTCACCTAATCGTTTCTCGATTTGTGAGACCCTGAAGTGGTTCTAGTTTTATGGTCAGAACTTATCCTTCCTACTCGTTTGTTGCATTTTGAAACCTTAAGTTTCCTCAGTGATAACAAATTAACAATTAGGGTTCGATAAAACTATAGTTAAGAGATAGTGGTTTTTTGGTGTATTCTGGATTTCTAGGTTGATAGCTTAGATAGACATGTTGATTGTTGATTGGTGGATTACTGATGCATGCTTGGATGCACATTAAGTCTTTGGTATCATTCGTCTTTAGTCTCTCGACTCATTTATGTGGCTGAGACTTGTAATCTGAAGCCACGGTATATATATACATATATTAGAGAGAGAGAGAGAGAGAGAGAGAGAGAGAGAGAGATTTATCGTCTGTGTGGCATGATCTTTTCCAGTAAGGATGATGTTTTTTAATCAACTGGTCAACATCCTTGATGACGTGCCTGTGCTGTTCCAACCAATGCAAGTTTCTTCAACTCTGTCTTCTGTAAAGTTTCAAAACTTACATAGTGATTCATAATTCGTGATGTGTTATATCAGTTAACTTGATTTCTGTGAAAGTGCAAAAGTGAAAGAGCTAGTTTACCTTTATTAGGCTTTGATTTTAAATATTTATTAGTTTTATATTTTTACGCTTTAAGTCAGCTGTATTAGTTTTCTTTCTGCTATATATAATTAACAGCAGATATGTATTTTCTACAGTAACTTTTTAGCAATATAAACATAGGAGAAATTTCTTCAACTCTGTCTTCTTGCTTTCTTTGCAAAGCTTTCGTTTATTTCTCCTGCATTTTTTTCAACAAGTAACAAGTTCTTGAAGCAATGCTTAAATTAAGGACGAAAATCTCATTGAATCGACTTGTTTCAGGTTTTTCAACTCCTTCGCGAGCAAGTTTGGTACAAGCCATATGCTGGTATATACGTCAAGCTCATCACCATGTTCGGGAAATGTAAGCAACCCGAGATAGCTCATACCTTATTCCAGGCAATGATTGATGAAGGGTGTGTGGTGGACTGTGAAGCTTACACTGCTCTTATGTCTGCCTACAGCCGAAGTGGCCTCTTTGATAAAGCATTTTCCATTCTTAACCAAATGAAGACGATCCCTGATTGCCGACCTGATGTCTTCACTTACTCCATCCTCACAAAGTCGTGCTTGCAAGTTTACGACTTTGATGCAGTTAAATCTCTCCTCTCTGAAATGGATATGCAGGGAATCAGACCGAGCACAGTGACGTATAATACTCTGATCGATGCTTATGGAAAAGCAAAGAAGTAATTCTCTCTTTCCCTTGACTGATTTACTCTTTAAAGCGAGAGAGAGAGTGAATGGTATCTGTGCTTGTTACAATTGCTAGATTTGATCCGAGATATGAATTGCGAAGATCTGTTACCGGGTACATGTATAGACATGACTATGATAGATGTAGAAATATAAGTCTTAGTTTATATGCGAGAGACTGCATGTGCAATCTTACTTGAAATGTGTGTATATGCTGTTATATATGGCTCTATGATGATTCAAAATATTGACACCAAGTACATTGGGCACAGTAATTTCTTTCATCGTGGCTGTGTGCCTAGGTACTTCTTATTCAGAAAATAAGGCTCAAACATTAAATTTTGTCTAGTATAGAGAGTGGAGAAGTTGATACTTATTGCCTTGTTGGAGTTCACCACAATAGTACATTATTGATGATCTTCATCAAGCTGATGTTAATTAGCATTCTTATTTTGCAATCACTGTATGCATTCTAATGAAGTATTTGATTTATTTTTCTCTTTATACATACTTATTCTACATTTTTTCCAGGATAATATAATAATGTTGTGTATATGTGTATTACGCTGTCAAACTCTCACATTAAGTTTGATGATGTGAAGATTTTCAGTACCCCAAGAAAGCTCATTTGCTCGCTTCAGGATCTAGATGATTTTGATACAGGCTTATCTGGATAAGGTGCAAATACACCCTTAGGATATTCAAGGTCTATCAAGGTAGAAACAAAAAGCATCACCTATAACTATATATTTCAAGTTAACAACAATATGGAACAGACTCCAGAGATCCACACTTTCATAAACCAAATTATAATCAGCTCTCATGAAAAAATTTGTGTAATTCTTTTCATCAGTATATATTTTAACCATAAATGCTTGTATCAAATGTTATTATATGTTTGCATTTGCTTGTATCTAACTACTATTACTTGCTTGAAGGACAATTTTTATGTTTAATGCAAAATTGAAGAAAAGAGGCAAGAAGCAACCAACTTGGAAAATTGTAAAGGTATTTTCATTTATCAAATCACGTTTGTTTTATGTTGGATTTCATATACATCTACATGTTGCTAATATTTGATATTTTAAAAGTGTCAAGACAACCCGATTCCAAGCAATGCGGGTTCTTTGTACTACGCCATGAAAGATATAATTGAAGAAGTTATGAAGAGTGGTTCCATTTCTTTACATTCACATGTAAGATAAACATTTCATTTCTTTAATATAATCATTTTTTTAATACAAGAGTGCTAATATTCTATTTTGAATTGTTAATAGTTTAAAATCGGTCTTACTCTCGAGGACATTGATGAAGTTCGCGTAAAATGGGCAAATTTCATGCTTCTTCACATATAGTCTTGTGATGTTTTAGTTGTAAGTTATTGATCTTTTGAATTATTTTGTCTTTGATATGGGATACGGTTTTATTGTTTTGTTATGTGATGTGCATAGTATTTTGTATAGTGATTTTGTAGTCAGTAATGAAAGCAGTTGTATATTTTTGTATAGTGATTTTGTAGGTGTAATGAAAAGCAGTTGTATATTTTTAATAGTGATTTTGAGCGTAGTCGCAAGTATATTTTAATCTCGTTTGCTTGTGCGTTATTAATTGTATGAGTTTAAATAAAGAAATTAACTACGGTTGAAATTGAAAACCGTAGTTGTTATTAAATCGACTACGGTTGTAATAGAAAAGCGTAGTAAATTTGGCATTAAAACCGTAGTTAATACATATAGACTACGCCGGAAAGCGTGGTGTGTGCGAAATTTTGTGTAGTCTGTCGGTATAGACTACGTAAAAGTGTAGTATATGTGCGGCGTAGTCTATAAGCGGTATAGACTACACATAAAAGCGTAGTGTGTGTGCGAAATTTTGTGTGATGCAGCCGGTGTATAGACTACGCGTAAAAAGCGTAGTCTATGTAAGAGCGTGTAGTCTATACATGGTATAGACTACGCTCGAAAGCGTAGTGTATGTGCGAAATTTTGTGTGATCGTTTATAGACTATGCGTAAAGCATAGTCTATAAAATGCGGCGTGGTCTATAGTGGATATAGACTACGACAAAAGCGTGTGTGTCTTGCGCTTTATTTTTCTCAACACCACTTTTCTATACACTGAACGCACATGGACTACACATATAACGCGTAGTCTATCTTGATTTTTCTAGTAGTGACTCTTCTGACATGTCGTCACTCACGAGTGGTTGGTGCTGCGATGAGGATGAGGAGAGGAAGACCGTCGCACTTTTAGCAATCTTAAGCCCGGCTTTCTAACTTAGGTGGGCACGACCTCCAGAAACACCTTTGACGAAGAAGAAACCAACTATCTTCTTTGTTCAAGAATCGCATTTCAAAGACACTATCATCTCTTCCAAACTCGCTACTTTTCCTATCCTTGATGTCACCAGGTTGTACCTTTATGTCCGGGAATAGATCCTTCAAGCAAAACAAGGGCTCTTGGCTCCACAAATCATCCAACATAATAAGAAAATTTCTTATTGGATTGTTGTAAACCTGACTCACTCACCAATTTCTCATCTTCTTTCATACGCAACTTATAACTGTCGGGATATATTTTAGCGAATATCTATCAAAATTTCTTGATTGATATTTTGGACCTAAAGTGATCCGCATTGCGATGGTCAAAACGCGCGAAATTGATTCATCTTCAAAACTTTTGTGGCTAAGGTTGTTTTACGATGCCCGCCATCCCCAAGAAAGTTATAATTTGCATTCTAGAAAAGAATCTTCCAGGTGCATTATCATCTTGATATCTTTAATCGCGTGAGCAAATTCAACCAACTTTGATATCGCTTTAACATTCATTTCTCTTGTTTCGTCATCCATATCCCACTTGTGTGAGTATTCCAACTCTCTTTTGACTTTACGACCGCAAAAATGATGAGCGCGGTAATTGTCAATTTATTAAACTCAATTGACTACTTCAAAGTCGAGAAAAGATATTTAATGGAAATGATCAAGCAGCTACATCATCAATTAAAGGGGGTGGAATTAGTGGGCAACATTTGATCTCTTCATAATTAAGGAAATGGCAACATCTTCAAGAGTGGTCGAGAGAGAGCGTGGCCAAATTGTATTCTTTAACTAGTAAAAGTCGGCCACTTTTACCGATTTTGTATATCTATAAATAGGCTTAGTTGTTGTTCATTTCTGGAATCAATATTAGAATTAAGAGAGCTTAGAAAGAGTCAAGCTCTTAGATAGTGAGAAGAAACATTATCGTCTTGAAACACGTGTTTTTGATTTTGTATTTTGAAAAGGTTTTATGTGAAATACTGATTTTCACTTATCCTCCATATTTTATTTTATGAGTTTATATATTTGTATCGTAACATCCACATATTGTGGTATTAGAGCCATTCGATCCTATATATGACGTCGGCGTTGAACATGGTTCGAACCCAATTCCCAATTGAGAAACATAATTATGGGAATTGGAGTATTAATCAGTCTTGTTGCGATCACAAGACTTATGGGATATCATCGAAGATGGTTATACTAAACATCGTCCCAAGAAGTCAAGATGCATTGACCAACAACTAGAAGACTACTAGAAAAACATTATAGACTACACATAATATGTGTAGTCTATGTGCTGTTGGAGTGTAGACAAAAGTGGTGTAGAAACCAGGCGGCATAGACTACACTTTTTGTCGTAGTCTATACCCACTATAGACTCACGCTTTTCTCACATGATCACGCTTTCTGCGTGGTCTATACCGACAACTACAAAATTTCGCACATAGACTACGCTTTTTGCGTGGTCATACCCACCATGACTCGCTTTTCTCACATAGACTACGACTTTTCTGGCGTGGTCTATACCCCATGCACTACACAAAATTTGGCACATAGACTACGCTTTTTATGCGTAGTCTATACCCACCATGACTCACGTTTTCTCTCATAGACTACGCTTTTACGCGTAGTCTTTCATAACAGACTACACAAATTTCGCACATAGACTACGCTTTTGTGTCGTGTAGTCTATACCAATATAGACTAAGCTTTTCTCACTTAGACTACGCTTTTCGCGTAGTCTATACCGCTTTAATGCCAAATTTACTACGCTTTTCTATTACAACCCGTAGTCGATTTAATAACAACTCTGGTTTTCAATTTCAACCGTAGTTAATTTCTTTATTTAAACCTGTATAATTAATAACGCACAAGAAAAGAGATTAAAATATACTTGCACTACGTTCGAAATCACTATTCAAAAATATACAATCTGTTTTCATTACATTCTGTAATCACTATACAAAAATATTCATCTGTTTTCATTACAATGCCTACAAAATCACTATATCTGAAAATACTATGCACATCACATAACAAAACAATAAGACCGTATCCCCATATCACGATGACAAAATAATTGAAAAGATCGATAACTTACAACTAAAACATCACAAGACTATATGTGAAGAAGCATGAAATTTGCCCATTCAATGCGAACTTCATCAACGTCCTCTTGAGAGTAAGACCGATTTTAAAACTATTAACAATTCAAAATAGAATATTAGCACTCTTGTAACAAAAAAAATGATTATATTAAAGAAATGAAATGTTTATCTTACATGTGAGCGTAAAGAAATGGAACCACTCTTCATAACTTCTTCAATTATATCTTTCATGAAGCATAGTCTGAAAGAACCCGCATTGCTTGGAATCGGGTTGTCTTGACACTTTTAAAATATCAAATATTAGCAAGATGTAGATGTATATGAAATCGAACATAAAACAAATATGATTTGATAAATGAAAATACCTTTACAATTTCCCAGTAGGTTCTTCTTCTCTTTTCTCCAATTTTGCATTAAACATAAAATCGCCTTCAAGCAATTAATAGTAATTAGATACTACCACAAATACACACATTTCAAAGCAATCATTTGGTAGGCGAGTTCATCGATGGCGTCAACCTCTTAAGGAAACACCATTGATCCACGGTGATGGGTTATTCTCAAAATTGAGAATCGGAATTCATCCATAATGTTATGTTGCACCACATGTAATGCACATACAAGGTTTTAGAAAATAGAATAAGCGAATCTTGGGAGAGTGATGAAGTGCAACTTACTAATTATCACCATACTCGACAAATGCGAGAAAATGTAAGTGCAAGTCAAGATTATATTACTAATAGTAAGAAAACAAATATGACAATGCTAGAATCTTCTATTCCTTAAGCGTATCGTCCCATTATATTTTCAATCACGGGTAAAACAACAATAATAGAATTCTTGTTATAAAGATAATAAAAGTTTTGGCTTTGATGATGGCGGCTAAAGGTAAAGGATGGAAATCATTGATCATTTTGTTTGTGCAAGAAAATCACATTCTTCTGATTTTTTTATTGTCATTGATTTATATTTAGCGGATATTCTAGCAACAAGCTGCAGTTGGGATGTCGAACTATGTCAAATATTCAACAACCAAAAGAAAATATGTTCTCCAAAAGAAGACAATAGATTCACGGGAAGACGTAGATTTTCCTCATCGGTTGTTTTAGCGTGAATCTTGAATTATTTAAGTTATGCGTGCTATGCGAGAACTTAGTGGTGATAACTATCGCATAGCATTATCAAGTTGAAGCAATGAAAAATACGAATATATGCATGGAAAAATTACCACAATTGATTCTGGTCAATGATCTAGTGTTCTAAGTAGAGCTCTCGAGGATTGTACATTGAAAGCTTCCTATGCTATTAAATGCAAATATTACGAATTGCATAACAATAAGACATCTTTCTTGAGTAGGCATAAAATAGATCAACTGGATTAAAGATTGAATCTAAACTATGCAACAATCTGTTTGAGACTTGAAAAAATGTACCCAAAAAAAATACTTTCTTGTGATATTTACCTTGGTTGATCAGTAGAATTTACACCTACTGAAGAAAAGACAAACATATTAATAGAAAGACGTACTCTCACAATAAAAACAAATAACAATAGATGCTATACATAAACACCACATCAAGATAAATACATCCACTTTTAAACAACATTGTTTGGATATATGTGCCTTCTCGATACTATATGTCATCAACATAATTAATTATAAATAATAAACTACACTGGTTAATGATAATAACAATAAGGTAAATCTTGAAACAAAAATGTGAATACGTGCGAATTTGTTCTCTCCTTAAAATGTCCATGACCATGGTGTCTGTTTCAGATGATTCATTCTTTGAAGCGACTTGGAAGTTCAATACCAATATCCCCAAAATTTCCATGTCCTTCACTTTGTTGGAGGCCCAGTTGGTTGAAGCTTCACTCCTCTAGCTTGAACAGAAATGGATCATCGGATGAGTTTCCATTCATTTGAGCAATTAACCTTCTAAAGCATCGCTTTCTTGACACACCGACATTAGTCTTTTTGTGATCACCAGTTGTGAGTTGTGCGAGAATACTTAGAAAACCTCCAGTGTGGCTTCTATAGAATCCATAGTAGTGCATATTCGCATTGTCTCATGAACACCCTCGAAAATTTCGAGGATAGCGGTCGTAGCATGATCGGGACACCTACATTCGATCTTCTCTTGAGCAATGCATTGAGTCGGAGGCGATGAGGTAATATGTGAAAACTTCGCATCCACTGGGACCAACCTCGACCAGATTTCACCCGATGATGGTTATCCCAAATTATATCTGCGATTGGGAGTGCTTACGCGGTGTTCTTGCCCGATTATCTTGATCTAGTATACGCAACTTGATTATTGGAGAATGTCTACTAATTGACGGGCACACCACACCTTTCCTTTGTCAAACTTGTATCTTTCAAGGTCATGATATGGCACTATATGTGTTGGAGGCTCAACAAATATTTCACGAGAAGGAAGTGAAGCCAAAGAACTTCTTTCATTGGCGAGAGAAATGAGTTTTCACACGCTCGACCGATTTCTTTGAAGTGTCATCTCAGCTAGAATCGCAGAGGATAACTGAATTTCATTAGGGAATTGGCCGTGTTTTATTTTAGCATTGCATTTCCTTATCGCGAGCCTTTGAACTCGTTCTACAACTTTCAAGATTGTCCTCTATTTTCTAAGATCTTGGCGGACTATAAGCGTCCATTTTCATATGATCATCGCTACACACGGTCAAGATCCTTATCCCTAAGCATCATTATCTCGTCTCTCTCGATGTTCTCATCCAATGAGCCATCCAAACAGTGATAAGATTGCACACTCTTCCCCGTGCTATCATTGATCGACCGCATCACCGACATGCTCAAAATAATCGCATGCATTCATCAAATATTTAAGCAATCTTAGCCCAAAGAAATAAAATTAGAAAAGACAACCATCGAAAAACAAAGTGAGCGAAAAGAAACTCAAACCAATAATATACATATTTTTCGAGAAAGATGCAAGAACAAAATAAACATATCATTTTTATTCATCATAGATACGCGATTTCATTAGAAACATAATACACTTTATCGAATTTCCATTTCCACTTCAAATTGAAAGAACTCCGTCAGTTTAATTGAAAATTAATATAATTTTTATTAAAATACGAATAATTCTGCGACCCAATTAACTAGCACGACAAAAAGCAATTAACTAGCATGCATAAAAGCATAGCACTACAAGTTTCATTCGGTAAAATAGCTACCCTTCATCGAGCACACACACTACATGACAAAACATGCATCTTAAAGATTAGACAAAAAAATCATTTACATAGTCTAATTCTTGGTAAGCTCGTGAATCACTTATTCATGTGATCCAAGATATAGATTACGAGAACAAACTTACCCCGAATGAAGGTTGGAAGTCAGCGGGTGCTCCACCTTTTCCCCACCAAATTCACCAGTGGCCCTCTTGGTCCACCACTGTATCCATCCCGATCACCAAAGCGGGTCTGCCTCCATCAAATCTTGGAGGTCCACCGTATCGTTATTAGATCAAAAGAATGCATCATTAGAATTAAGTAAAACTTAATTCTAACTTAATTATAAGTTGCCAAAAGGCAAATACCACAAATTGTAATCTCTTCAAACACATCTATTTGTTCCCTAAGTACAAATTCGGACCAGTTAAACAACTAATTAGGCTCTTATCCGGATGTTGCAATTGTGAAAATCGAATTTACAAGCTTTAATTAAAGAAGGGGCTAGGTTTTTATTTAAAATATAAAATCCAATCATATTACGGTCCTTTGAATTACAACTTAGCTATAACTACCTTGAAATGGTTCACTAAAATAAGATATATCATCTTATAACCCCAAACAAACACCCTAAATAATATAGGAGAGTTCCTTGTTTATTAAGCTTCACCAAGCACACACAAATCAAAAGGAAACCTATTTCCTATAAATCCTTCATTTTCCTATAACGATAGGCATAGTGGGTCATAATCTCTCAAATTTCTTATAGCGACCACAAGATTTCACATCTTGAGCAAGAAAAATGAGCGATAACTACATCCAGCGGCGATTGAACAACAAAAGAATAAAATAAACACATAAACTAATATCCCTACTAGATTTTCCACAAACTATTATGCTACTAAACATATAAATTCCAAGCTCACATAATTAATGTGCCAAATAGATTTTCCACAAACTATTATGCCTACTAAACATATAAATTCAAGCTCACATAATTAACAGGCGAATAGATTTTCTACCGTTAAGATCCATGTTCCAAGATTATGGAAAGCAAGCATTTCTAAAAGTTATAGTGAGGAAAATGTTCATTACCGAGGCGGTCGCGAGAGGTCCACCCATGGGTCGGTGAGGGGCTTGGCCAACTTCTTAGCGTGGCGGGGCGATCTCGATGGAAGGTTGAGGTATGTTCAACTGAAAATTAATATAATTTTTATTAAAATACGAATAATTACACTGATTTGCGTAGCGAGACTTTCGGATGGGATTTTTGGAACCACCGATTGGAGAAATCACGGTCGGATCGTCTTTAGATTGGCGGTCGGTAGCTCAAGCCGTCGGTGATCGCTTGTGAGAGAGGTGGTGGTGGCTCGGGAGGTAGACGGAAAGAGCAACCGTGGCTGAATCGAGAATGAGAAGGCGAGAGAAGATGAGAGAAGGAAAAAGTGATGTTCAGGAGAGAGAAGGAAAAAGAGGCGCTTAATTCTTTTGCCCAAAATTCTAAGTCGAAAATGGTTAAGTGATATGAGAGAGATTTAATTCAGGGGGAGTCTGCAGAATTCAGTTCACCTTATAATATAAATACAAATAAAGTCCAGATATGAGAGGCGAAGACTTGTTGGTGAAATGGTTAAGTGATATGTTAACAAACTCAATGTCGTGAGTTCGAATCACGGAAGCCAGTTTTTTTTTTTTTAATTTATGACATAGACTACGCTTTTTATTGAAAACACGCACATACACTACGCTTTTTAGCGTAGTCTATACCCACTATAGACTACGATTTACACTACGCTTTTGTTAGCGTGGTCTATACCCACTATAGACTCAGCATTTACACCACGCTTTTGTTAGCGTGGTCTATACTCAAAAATTCGCAAGCACAGACTACGCTTTTGATACAAAAGCGTGTTCTGTACTATAGACTACGCTTTCACGAAAAGCGTGAGTCTATAAGGTGTAGAGAAAGTGGTTTTGTAGTAGTGAAGAATAACCTCAAAGACCTTGAGAAAACGAGACAAAGGCTTTGTTCAATATCTATCAAGATATTGATGAAACCACGTTCGAGAAAGTAAGTGCAGCCACCATGCCAAAACAAAGCCTGGGAGATTTTAAAGAATTCTTACACGGGTGTTGATAAGGCAATACGAGTTCGACTTCAAATCCTACATGGCGAGTTTGAAAGTTTGACCATGTCTGAAATAGAAAATATTTCATACTATTTCACAAGAATTTTGATTATTGTGAATCAAATGAAAAGACAAGGGGAGAATATTGAAGATGTTCGTGTTATTGAGAAAATTCTTCGTTCCTTGACATCTAAATTTGAGCACGTCGTTGCGGCTATTGAAGAATCCAAAAATCTTAATACCATGTCCATTGATCAGTTGCAGAGCAGCTTGGATGTTCACGAGCAATGTATGAAGAAAAAGACCACTATTTCACTTGAGCATGAACTAAAAGCGAAGATGTCATTCAAAGAAAACAAGAAATTTGAGCCAGTGACATCTCGTGGTGGATATAACCGAGGTTGAGGCCGAGGTTATCATGGTAGAGGAGGACGTGGCCATAATTATCAAAGTGAGGGAGGACATCAAAATTTCACCTACCGAGGTAGAGGTCGAAGTACTTATGGTCAACGAGGACGAGGAAGAGGACAACATAGAGGCGGTTATTCTCTAACCTCTAATCAACAGGGGTTTGGTAAAATAAATGTCGAGTGCTATAAGTGTCATGAGTTTGGGCATTACAACTATGAATGTCCAACAACAAAAATAACGGACAAGTCGACAAGTCGATTATCTTTGAAGGTGGAGGCGATAATGAGCGTGTAACATCAACTTCTCTTTTATTCATAAAGGACTTGAAGGTGATCGGTCACGACGTGGTACTTGAATCTTGGAGCAAGTAACCACATGTGCGGGAATAAGGAACTCTTCGTGGGTGAAGGAGACATCTTATAGGATGTTACTTTTGGAGATTCCTCAAAGTTGTAGTACAAGGCATAGGTAACATCTTGATAAAGTCAAGAATGGAAATCATGGTTTTATATATGACATCTATTATGTACCTGCCATGAAAAGCAATATTTTGAGTCTTATTGGCAATTGCTGGAAAAAGGATTTGATGTTAGTATGAAGAATTCTTATCTTACTATCAATGATGATCGTGGTAATTTGGTTGCACGTGTGAAGATGTCTAAAAATAGATTATTTACGTTGAATATGAAACATGATATGTTGAAGCGCTTGAAAGCTATTGTTAAAGATGAATCATGGTTATGGCATTTGCGTCTTGGACATTTGAATTTCGGTGGTTTAAAGCTTCTATCCAAGAAGAATATGGTAAAAAGTATGCCACATATTGATCATCCTAATGAAGTTTGTGAATGATGTATACTTGGCAAACATCATAGGCCAAATTTCTCTAATTAAAGAAATTAGATGGAGAGCATCACGCCGGTTGGAGATTGTTCACACAGATGTTTGTGGTAGTATGAAGCCTATTTCAACTAGAGGTAATCAATACTTTCTAACTTTCATTGATGATTATTCTAGAAAGACTTGTAATTCTTGAAAAGGAAATATGAGGTGTTTGAAATTTTCAAAGAGTTCAAAACTCTTGTTGAAAGACAAAGTGGGTACTATATTAAAGTTTTCAGATCCGACCAATGTGGCAAGTTTACATCTGATTTGTTCGAGAATTTCTGTAAGAAGCATGGAATCATTCATTAGCTTACACCTGCATATACACCCTAACTGAATGGTGTTGCAGAAAGAAAAAATCGGACGACTCTTGATATGGCGAGAAGTATGATCAAGGAAAAAATTTACCTCGAGAATACTGGGCTGAAGCTGTAGCAACAACAATGTACCTTTTGAATCGATGTCCCATCAAAAGTGTTCGTAACATGACACCCGAAGAAGCATGGAGTTCATTTAAGCCCAGATGTTGCACACCAGAGTTTTACACAATGCCTATGCGAAAATTCACGAAGCTAGAAGAATCAAGCTTGATGATAAAGGTAAAAAATGTATCTTTGTGGGATATGGTGATCGAACAATGGGTTATAAATTATATAACCCACTCACGAAGAAGGTGATTATAAATCGTGATGTTGTGTTCGAAGAAGATCAAACATGGAGCTGGGAGGATAAGAAAGCTGAAAGCAGGCTAGAAATTATACCAGATCAGCCAGAAGGTGCACGTAAGATTGAAGAAACATAATCACCAGCATCATCTTCAAGTGCAGGTGGAAAGCCAAGAAGAATACACAATTTGAGTTATTATATGAAGCTACCAAAGTAGTTGATGAAACTGAAGAAGAAAATGTGAATCTTATTTGTTTCTATATGGATGATGATCATGTGGCTTATGCAGATGTTGTGCAAGATAGGAAATGGAAGATTGCAATGAAGAAATTAATGCAATTGAGAAAAACGATACTTGGTCGTTGATAAAGCTGCCAGAAGGCCGAAAAGCAATTGGTGTGAAATAGGTATATAAAACGAAGAAAAATGTCAATGGAGAAGTGCAAAGGTACAAGGCGAGGTTGGTGGAAAAAAGATACAGACAAAAGGCTAGAATCGATTACAATGAAGTATTTGCTCATCTTGAGACGATCAGATTGTTTATCTCACTAGCCGTCCAACACAACTGGAAGATCTATCAGCTTGATGTGAAGTCAGCCTTTTTAAATGATTTTCTTAACCTGAAGGTCATGTGAAACGAGGAGATGGAGATAAAGTTTACAGATTGAAAAAAGCTTTGTACGGGCTTTAGCAAGCACCACACGTATGGAATTCCGAATCAATGAATATTTTCTTAAGGATGGTTTCGTGAAGTGCCCTTATGAACATGCATTGTACTGAAGAAATATGTTACGGATAACATGTTATTTGTTTGCCTCTATGTTGATGATCTAATTTTTACTGGAAATTGTGAAGAAATGTTTGATAAATTCAAAAAGAGTATGATTAAGGAGTTTGAGATGACCAACATTGGCTTGATGACGTATTTTCTGGGAATTGAGGTAGTGCAAAACAAAGTTGGGATATTTGTTTCGCAAAGCTCCTTTGCAAAACAAATTCTGGATAAATTTAAAATAGATTCTTGTAATCCTATTAATACTCTTGTAGAGATTGGACACGAATTGAGGAAGCATGATGGCGAAGCTCAG
The DNA here is from genome assembly GCA_036937905.1 of Salvia rosmarinus. Taxonomy (NCBI): domain Eukaryota; kingdom Viridiplantae; phylum Streptophyta; class Magnoliopsida; order Lamiales; family Lamiaceae; genus Salvia; species Salvia rosmarinus. Next base: position 157,420 of record JAODLM010000233.1, read on the forward strand.
GTGGATCCAACTTATTTCAAAAATCTAGTTGGAAGTCTAAGATATCTAACGTGCACTAGGCCTGATATTCTTTATGCAGTTGGACTAATCAGCAGGTACATGGAAACACCGTCACAATCTCATTTGAATGTTACAAAGAGGATTCTACGCTATATTAAAGGCACTCTGAATGAAGGTATACTTTATCCTTCTAATCAAGAAGTTAAGCTCATTGGTTACTCGGATAGCGATTGGGGAAGAGACTTGGAAGAAAGAAAAAGTACTACAGGCTACTGCTTTTATATTGGAGATGCCGTTTTTACTGGTCGTTAAAGAAGCAAGCTATTGTAACACTCTCGACATGTGAGGCTGAATATGTTGCAGATAGTTCTACAGTGTGTCATTCTATTTGGTTGAGAAATTTACTAAATTTTCTGGGATTTGCGCAAAAAGGACCAACAGAGATATATGTTAATAATAAGTCCGCCATAGCACTTGCGAAGAATCCGGTGTTCCATGAAAGAAGCTAACATATTGATACTCACTATCATTTTATTTGGGAGTACGTGAACAAAAATGATGTGGAGTTGGTCTACTGCAAGTCACAAGATCAAGTTGCGGATATTTTCACAAAGCCATTGAAGCACGACATTTTTAGAAGATTGAAGTTCATACTCGGAATGAAGTCCTTGGAGAATTGAGTTTAAGGGAGGATGTTCAATTTATTAAACTCATTAGACTACTTCAAAGTTAAGAAAAAGATTTTTTTTAGATAAAGCTCTTTAATGGAAATGATCAAGCAGCTACATCATCAATTATAGGTGGTGGAATTAGTGGGCAACATTTGATATCTTCATAATTAAGGAAATGGCAACATCTTCAAGAGTGGTCAAGAGAGAGAGACGTGGCCAAATTGTATTCTTTAGCTAGTAAAAGTCGACCACTTTACCGACTTTATATATCTATAAATAGGCTTAGTTGTTGTTCATTTCTAGGAATCAATATTAGAATTAAGAGAGAGCTTAGAAAGAGCCGAAGCTCTTAGATAGTGAGAAGACGAGTTTTGTATTTTGTATTTCCAAAGGTTTTTGTGAGAAATACAATTTTCACTTATCCTTCATATTTTATTTTGTGATTTTATATATTTGTATCGAAACATCCAACAAGAATGAGCCAAATATATACATTTGTCAAAAATGGAACTATTTTGTGCTAGCTCCGTCGATCCGTGACTAGCTAATTGGGTTACTTATTAAACAAATACATATATGGGGATTTCTTTGAAACAAGAAACATAGTGAAAATATTAATTTTATTAGGCAAATGAAATATGCCTCCTTGAAGTTGTATTTCTTCTTTTTACTTTTGCTTTTAATTTTGCTTCCGAATTTAAGTATGTGTGGTGAGTAAGGTACGTACCTCCGATATTTCATCGGTAATCATGACAGTGGGATTTTCTTTGTCTGCTGCTATCTCCCTCAACTGCTCCACCGTCTTCTCTCTTTTGAGTAGTGATAAATATAGTGTATGTTAATATACGAGATTTGTGTAAAGCAGTAAAGAACACCAAGGTTTTTACGTGGTTCGATCGAGAATAAGATCTACGTCCACGGAGGAATGATTCCTCAATACTTTCACTATGATTTGATTACAGTGAGTGCAACTAAAAGCTCTTAGTATTCAATAAGTTGCCAACCTTTCTACCTTCGATCTAACTCCTATTTATACATATCTGAGGACCCCTAAGGCGGGATCTGATCCCCTCCCATGTAGGGACTCTTCCTCTCGCATGTAGGGACTCTAGCCTTCCGTGTAGGGTGAGGGCGATTAGGGTTTGGAGGTGGTTAGGGTTTGGAGGTGGGCCTTTGGCTTAACCGCGTGGACCGTTATTAATGTTAGGCCCAGCTCGTTTAGGCCTGTCAGTGGGCCTGAGCGGTTGGACCATATCCCATCATAGCCCCCCCCGAATAGTCAAGTAACAACCATGCCGAGGGGAAGTGAAGAATGCGCTTCGCCGAGGTGGGATGTTGCTCGGCTGAGGTTGTTGTCGAAGGTTTTTAGATCTCTCTGACATCATGGTTTGATCTGACGATCTCGGTTCGAACTGAGTTGGGCAGTCAGCCGTTCTGGGTATGCATCACTTGTCGAAGACCGACCTGGAGTCGCCTGTCGTTGGACAAAGATGTCCGTCAGAAGGATGTCGAAGTCCGACCTGGATAGCGACACCTGCGTGGGTAGTACCGAGGTCTGATCTGGGTAGAGATATCCTTCTGGATGATACCGAGGTCCGATTTGAGACGTCTGATTGTTTTCCCAAGGTGCGAATCGGGCGGGCGACCGCCTCTGGCTGGAACGCATGGACTAGAGCCGTCCGTTGCTTTGTCTGAGTGTCCGTTGGAAGGATGCCGAGATCAGACCTGAATTCCCTATTGGTAGGGGGCGATGTCCGTTGGTAGGACGCCGAGGTCCGACCTGAGTGCCACCGCCCTTCCGGAGGTCTGACGCCTATCTGAAGGATGCCGAGGTCCGACCTGAGTGGCGCCTCCTGGAGGATGCCGAGGTGTGACCTGAGTGGCACGCCTTCTGGAGGATGCCGAGGTCCGACCACAGGTGGAGCCGCCCGGGGCGACGCCGAGGTGTGACCTGAGTGGCACGCCTTCTGGAGGATGCCGAGGTCCGACCTGAGTGGCGCCGTCTTCTGGAGGACGCCGAGGTGTGACCTGAGTGGCGCCGCCTTCTGGAGGATGCCGAGGCCCGAGTGATGATTGCACGGTCAGACTGGCGGTCTGTTTTACCCTAGAGTACGTCATACGTGCCAGACGGTAGTTGGGCGCTCAAATCGTGTGCGCGCGTCAACTCCACATCAAATCGTGGATAGGCACGTGTGAAGTTGAAATGACATTTTTAGGCGCCATTTGTTCCATAAATAGGCCCAAGTAAAGGCAACTGCTCACTTTCTTCTTCCACACCTTGTTTCAGAGAATACGCTTTGAAATTTCCCAACTTTTTCCACACTTGTTGAAGAAGCGGATATCTCGTCGAAAAGTAAGTATGTATTCTTCATCTTCGCCCGTCTTCTAGCTCAACATTACGAGTCTCGCAGACTCCCGGCCGTCCGCCTTCCTCTGGCCATCCGTCTTCCTCCCGATAGTGCCATCGATATTAAGGATTATATGTGCTATAATCTTTGGGTAGGTCGATAGGAATTAGTGCTAGGGTCCACTTGGTATCATCGATATGGGATGGATACAGGAAAGGGTTTAGCGAGGTCGAGTTTGACGTGGAGGACCTTTTGAAATGGCGAAGGAATACCGGGATCCGGAGGAGGCGTGGTGGTGCTGCCGCGATCGATGATAGGGCGCTATGGCCCTCGAGGTATTATTACCGTATATGTAGATGCCTTGAGAGCTGGCCTTAGGTTTCCCTCGCCCCATTTTCCTTAGTATCCAAGAATATTTCCAGATCCCCATATGTCAGCTGACCTCGAATTCCATTAGGTCGGTGGTGGGGCTAGGGCTCTCCTGCCATGGCATTGCCGATGAGTTCTCCTTCGAGGTCTTGATGCGCTTTTTTAGTGTCAAGACTATGGGAGGAGTGTATTATCCGCCTCGCGTAAATTTAAGGTGGCGGCCCTCTAAGGTGTCCCATCGGCAAAATAGATATTTCTTCTTCGGTGATGGGCATCCGAGGTATGAGTGGGGCCTTGGTAAGATGATGGACGTGAAGGTCAAGCCCCTGGGCTACATGGAGAAAGAGCTCAACAACCTCGGTGAGATATTATCTACTAATTTCACCGAGGATGACCTGAACAACGCCGGGCCGGCGTTTATAGGTCGAGGCGTCGGGGCTGGGTCTCGATCGGGGTGAGGGCATCCCATATATATATATATATATATATATATATATATATATATATTTTTTATTGCTCATATGTCCGACCTCGTTGTCTGAACAAAATTTTTCTCTTTATCGCAGGAAGCTCGATCATGAGAAGAAGACTGGCGCCGGCCTCGTCATCCCATGCGCCATCTCCGGGCCAGGAGCCACCTACAAAGAAGGCGAGGACCGAGCACGCCGTCGGCCGCCTAAGGTCGTGGACGACTGAACCAGCCTAGTGGTCTGTCCACCACCGACCTCGAGTCCGTCACCGTGAGGGGACTCGCGCCAGACACGCTTGAGGTGCCGATCCCCGACTCTCCTATATCCTTCCCCAGGTATAAGCCCCGCCATATTCCCTTGTACTTTTTGTGTTATGTGATCTTGACCGTTGGGTATGCACGGGACGTGGCGCTCGGTTGCGGTGAGCCGCACTGCGTGGCGGGTTCGTGGTGGAGAGCACCTCCGTGCGAGGCACCGAGGAGGAAGGTTGGCTGCCGCCGAGTCTGCAACGGCCGCGCGAGGCGAGGCGGAGACCGTGAGGGCCGCTGCCGAGGCCGCCATCAAGAAGAACCAACCAGCCTGCGTGTGGCCCGTGCCGGTGCTGAGGGTGCCGGTGAGGAGGCGGCCGAGGAGGAGAAGGCGAACTCGCCGACCGCAGGCCAGTGCCTTCTTGCTGGCGGGCAAGGACCGATCATCAAGGCGCTTCGCCAGTAAGCTCATTGAGTCGAGACCTCTCCTCCTTCATCTCCGATCCGCGCGATGACTCGTGCCCCGGTGGTGTCCTCCTACACGGAGGGATTGGCGCCTCGATGCCTAGCTTTGACAAGGTCGAGCACGGTTGGGTTGAGGTCGCACCTCGGTGGTGCAAAAGGATTACTCCGAGTGATCGCCGAGGCGGCCCTCTTCCCGTGGTGAGGCTCTATCATCCTCCGCCTCTCTTCGACGGGCCGAGGCCGTGGCCCGATCTGCAAGAGGATGAAGACCGGAGCCAGGAACTCTCGGTGAGGTGCGAGCCGAGGTCGGAGGTGGGGCAGTGGAGGCCAAGAGGGGAGAAGGTGGTCGGCGACTCGGACAAGGCAATGAGGTCGGCGAATTCTAATGTAATAGGTTAAATATTCTTTGGGATCATTAGGATCCTAAGCCTTGTACTGGCATGTTATCAATAAAAGACACCCTTTTTGAATGTGTTTGTCCTCTTTTTTTTTGTCTTTAGCATTCCGCTTCTCAATATCTCGGGCTCGATCATGATCTGTTGACCAAACTGAAAGAGGCCGGAGGTGCCTTAGCTGAGAAGAACGAGGAGGTGCTGTTTTGGAGGAGCCGCTCGGCCGAATTGACTCGTGTTTGGTCAGTTTGGATGTCACCAAGATCATCACTTACCGAGGTGAGGAGTCAGATGAGGCCGATCATGGTGGCTCGTCTCCTGGCTGAGAACGAGACTCTCAAGCTAAGGATTACGTATCTCGAAGTCCAGGGGGCTGATCCATCTGCCGACGTGATTCAAGGGCGCTTAATGTAGTGCGAGGAGCAGCTCGAGTTGGTTCAGGAGGAGCTGGCTCGGATCTCGGAGGAGCATGCAGAATATGAAGAGATGATCCACCGATATGGTGGCGTCACCATATCCGAGGCCGATGACCGAGTGCAGAGCTTACTTGCCGAGGGTATGGTGCTAAGGGATGAGGAGGGGCCTCACAGTAAGAATTTCAAAGATTGCCTCGAATCCCTTGTCAAATACCTCCAGATGTACGGGCTCGTCCGGAAGCGACGTATGCCCCAACCCCGCAGTGAGCCTACGACCGGCCCCGGTGGTGCAATAGTTGAAGAACCCGAAGAGGGGGGTTATGCTGACCATCCCGAAGTGCTTCGATTACTTGGTCCGAGCACGACGGGAGTGACACGGGGTCGGCCTTCATCGACAGGAGCGAAACGGGCGAGGCCATCAGGTCGGCAAGGAAGGACGGTAGGTCGGGCACGGGGTGGCAACCCTGGTAAGGCAACAAGCTCACGAGGCCGCAGTTCGACCTTGGTTCCGGGAGTGCCCCCTTCAGGTCGGGGCTCATCTGTGCCGGCTCAAAGTGTACCCGGAGCAGGCCGTGGTGGTGCCGGCCTCATTGATTGGGTGGAGGGCACTGAGTTCATTCCGGTATTCATCACCGACCCGGAGATTTTGTTCAGAACTGGTGCAGCTTCAAGGAGTCCCAGGGTGGAGTTCGAAGCCAGAATGAGTTGTATATAACAGGACTTTGTATTTAGTCGTAAATGTATTTAGGCGTAAAATCAAGTGTATATTTTCCCCTCGAGAGGTACACATATAGCTTAGGACTTGGTTCTTAGTCGTAAATGTATTTAGACTATATACGTAGTGTATATCTTCCCAAATAAAGGGCATAATTTGTGAGCTCCGTTGTGGACGTCGTTTGCATGTAGATGTTTCAACTTAACGAGTAATCTGTATGCGTGCATGTAGCGTTCAATTTAATGAGTAGTCCGTATGCCTTGCAAGACGTTCAATTCAATGAGTAATCTGCGAGTGCGCGCTAGTCGAGTACCCTACTTAGTGGGTTTGTCGTATTCGTGAGGCATCCCTCGGGAAGGTTAATTATGTGTTATCCGACTTGAGAGCAGATGTGCACATAAGCATAAGATGAGACGAAGTGAAATACTTATTCAGAAAAACAAATGTTTTATTGAGAAGTAAATAACATCGCACTTCGGCAAAGCAATAAGAGGACTAACATGATGTTGATCTGAAATCAAAGCTATGTAAAGTACCTCCTCAAATGAGTGATGTGCTGTTAGGGGATAAGTGCCGGGATAAGTGAGCAAGCTTATAGGCCCCTTTGCCGAGGTCCTCGTGAGCGCGGTATGGACCTTCCCATGTCGGATCTAGCTTGTTAAGGCCTCGGCTCTCCGGCTTCATTATTTCAGTAAGGCGAGGTCGCCTACTTGGAGTGTGGCGGCTTTTACCCTTTTGTTGTAGTACCGTGCGACCTGGCCCTTGTATTTGGCTTCGTTTATGAAGGCGAGCTCGCGTTTCTCCTCGAGAGCATCAAGGTTAACACGCAGGTCTTTCTCGTTCCCGTTCGGGTCGAAGTGAAGAGTGCGTGGGCTCGGTGCGCCGATCTCAGCCGGTATGACAGCCTCGGTCCCGTAGACCAAGCTGAAGGGGGTTTCTCCGTGTGAAGTCCGAGGTGTCGTCCTGTAGGACCAGAGGACATGAGGGAGATTTTCAACCCAATCACCCTTAGCTCGATCTAACCTCTTTTCAATCCTTATGCGATCGTGCGGTTCGTCACCTCGGTCCGACCATTTGCTGGTGTGCGGCCATCGAGGTGAAACGTTGCTCGATCCGGAGCTCTTCACACCATTCCTTGAAAGTTTTGTCGACGGCTGGGTGCGTTGTCAGAGACCAAAATATGTGGTATGCAAGTGGCGAACTAAGTTTTTCCACACGAAGGTCAGAATCCTCCTGCTTGTGAGGCTCGAGAGTGGCTCAGCTTCGACCCATTTTGTGAAGTAGTCTACAGCTACGACTAAGTATCGAAGCTGACCTGGTGCTCGGTCAAATGGACCAATGATGTCGATCCCCCACTGCATGAAAGGCCACGGACTCGTAGACCGCTTAGATCGGTGCGAGTATCTTCTTGACCGTGGGTGAAGCGCACTTCTGAGACTTTTGACGAGCTCGGCGAATCTTGGATGAGGTGGGCCAGTAATATCCCGACCTCAGCGTCATCTTTGAGAGAGCTCGCGACCCGATGTGACTTCCACAAGACCCTCGGTGAATCTCATTGAGCACGTGGTAAACTTCCTCGGCCGAGGCATCTCGGGAGGGTTGAAGATAAGACTTCCTGTAGAGAACGCCCTCATGTGTGAGGTACTTTTGGGATTTCACCATCATCTTTTTGGCTTCGAGCCGATCTTGAGGCAGTGCGCCATCTTCCAGATAGGCCTTTATGGGAGACATCCAGTTCGGCTCTATCTCGGTGATGATGCCGATGTGGGACTCCGCGATACTTCTGGAATGAACTTCCTCCACTGGTGGATTTGTTGATGACGCAGCTAACTTACTGAGGATATCAGCTCGGCTGTTTTCCCCTCGTGGGATTCGATGAACAACGAAGTACACGATGAGTCTGCATCTCCTTCGCCTTCTCAAGGTATTGCTTCATTCGATCCTCCTTGGCCTCGTATCTGCCTAGGACCTGGTTTACCACGACCTGGGAATCTTTGAAGATCTGTATTTTGTCCACTTTCAATTCCTTTGCGAGACGGAGCCCTGAGATCAGCGCTTCGTACTCCACCTCGTTGTTTGTGGTCGGGAAGGTAAATCGGAGGGCGTAGGTCACTTCTTGTTTGTCTGGGCCGAGGAGGAGGATGCTCGCTCATTGCCTGCTTTTGCTTGAAGCTCCTTGTTTAGTATGAATTTGTGCTGATTCTTGGTATTGTTTTACATGTCGTTTTAGTGGTTTTCCTATTTATGCCGTTGGTTTGATTAATATTTATCGACTCGGACTTATTTGGTTTGTTTCGATGTTTTACAGAAAATGACATTAAATAGGATGAAATTTATCTATCAAAATTATCCTATAATGAAGAGCATCTCGATAGGAGTCCGTGGGCGCAAACGGATCTCAATTCGAGTTCGTATGCGAGAGAACGGGCGAAACACGAAGTCGCGCATGCGTCTTGTGGCGCTAGCGAGGCCAGCGCCCACTCCACACAATGCTGCCACGGCCGCGGTCTTCACAACGCGGCCACGGCCACGGCCAAGGTCTTCACAATGCGGCCACAGCCGCACCGCGGCCACGGACACGGTCTTCACAATGCGGCCACGGCCGCTGATAAACACATATTTCACGCGTTTATTCATGATATTTAAAGATGTTTTTAGATCAATAAAGTGCGTTTATGTCTTAGATCTTAATGATTTTATCTATTTTAGAAGATGCTGCTCTTGGGTGTTATTTTGGTGTTTTGTAGGTCTTTGTGTTGAAAATCGAAGCAAGGAACGAAGCACGAGCCAAATCGCATTCTGTCCAGTTTCTAGCGACCATCCTAGCGGTCGCTAGGCTGGTCGCGAGGTTCATCATAAGCGAGCGCCCAGAGCAGCGACCGCGACCTCGTGCACGCGAGCAAGCCCGGCGCGAGAACTCATCGCCCAATTTTGCGCGACCATGGCTGGCGACCGCTAGCGAGCGGCGAAGAAACCAACAGCGCCACGCGACGACGCGGAGTGAAGAGAATGCGGCGCGTTACTAGCGATCGAGCTAGCGACCGCGTGGGTGGCATGCGAGGAGGCGGCAGCGCAAAATTAGGTTTTCACCCTTATCTATAAATAGGCAAGAGCCCTTGCGCCTCGAGATCAGCCCACACGCCCCTGACCTCTTTTATTCATTTTCCTCGGTTTTTACAAGCTTTTAGTCTTTAGTCTTCATTTAGTTTAATTCTAGTATTGATTTTCCGTTGTTCTAGTTTAGTTCTTAGCATTATTTACGCTTTGGAGCGTTTCGTCCGAAGAATTCCATCTTTTCAGGTTTTTAGTTGTGTTGGATTTGACCAACGATTGTTCTTGAGGCGTCTCCTACGGGTTTTATATATTTATTTTCCGTTTCTATGTTTTATCGTATTTTTATCCGTTAATTATGTCTAGCTAAATTCTGTTCTAATCCTAGGGTTTGCATGATTCGATCCTATATGTTGTGATTCACCGCTATTGCTATTTACCTTCCGGCATTGATTCATGATTCATGGTGCTTATTTATATGTGTTGATTTCGATCAATCTTGATGCATATCTAGTTGCTAGTTAATGACGTAATCATTAATTGTCAATCGATCTTGAATGCATGATACTAATAAGCCTTGAGTCGTGGCGAGATAGACATTCGTAGGAAGCATATTCTTAGTGATCCATTTGGGTTGCTTATTTTCCTCTAGAGGCGTAATCGTGATAGGAAAATTAGTAATCAACTACCATAATTGTCAGAATCAAGTTGTTGGTTATATATGTGATCTTCCGTCTTGTGCGGATTAAAACGATTAATAATAAGCGGGATAAACATCGTTGTGGATAGGATTGGTGCATCCCTAGGGTTAGTCTTTCTTCATAGTTATCTTTTGAAATTTCATTGCTTTATTTTTTTTCTGCATGGTTATCTTTGCTTTGGATTAAATTCCGAAGCCCCAAAACCTCTCATCCTTTATATGTGCTTGAATAATATTGAATTATCGTTGAGCTAGCTTCTATGTTTTCGTGATACAATCCCTGTGGATACGATAACTCGACTTACCTTCTATATACGCCTTTTACGTGTGAAAAAGAGGCGATCAGTCGCCGCGGCCACGACCGCGCTCTTGCATCTTCACAACTCGGCCCAGCTCGGTGCCCTTTCTTCAACGCACACGCGCGCATCTCATGTGTGCGACACGAACAATAGCCCCAAGTTAAGTTTTCCTTGAGAGGCGACTTGGGTTAACTTATCACGCTACAATTACCTCGTGCGATTGCGAGTGAATTTGAGTGTGTTTTAGCTCGATCAATTTTGGCGCCGTTCTTGAAAACTTTAAGCGTATTGTTTGTGTTGTTTATTTTTGTGTTTTTTATTCTTTTGTTATTTTCTCCCGGTGCGTGTGATCCTATTTTTGTAGTTGGTGTCTAATTAATGCGGGGTTACCAAAGAATGCGAATATGGGCAAATAGGTTGGGGAGAAAGGTCGTCAGATTGGGCAACTCCTTATGAAGAAGGAGCCCGTTAAACTATTCTCGAGGATATCCGCCGTTTATGAGCAACAATATGGTTGAGGTGGAATAACCGGCCCGATTTGGGATATTGGGATCCACATGATGTGACGCCTCCACAACCCTGACGGGAATATTGGAACCCACAACCCGATGAGCAACAAGCCTATGATCCATCTGGGACCAACCACCTCCATCGCGATGACGAGGATCAAGCCTACAATCCATCTTGGGATCAACCACCTCCGTCGCAATATCCGTACCCACAACCAACCCCTCAACCTCACTATTCATACCCGTAGCAGCCGCCTCCGCCTCCGCCTCAATATCCATATCCACAGCAGCCGCTTCCGCCTCCACCGCAACAGTAACCACAACAGCCATATCTACCTCCGAGGCCACCTTGGGAGGATGAGCTCACTGAAAAAGAAAAGCTGTCCATTAAAGAAATGGATGATCATAACTCCACACTTCATCTTGAGATTAAAATGGTACAATTGAATATCATGCTTAAGGAGCAGTTGCAAGAACGTGCAGAGAGTGAGCTTTCAATTGTCGAGAATGAGGTGGGAGAGACACCGGAAGAGCCGTTGCAGCCATATGAGGTGGGAAGCGAAAATATCAAGTCATACCTATCCCACACCAACCCGATCAAGCTCGGGCGGTCATTTCTCTTGAAAATGACCCAATTATTGAGAATGGGGTTGGAGAGGCACCGACAGTCAGCCGCAACCACGGGAGGTGGGCGAGGAAGAAAATGATGTCATACTTTTCCCACACCAACCAGATCAGACTCAGACGGTCACTTTTCTTGAAAGTGACCCGATTGTTGAGAATGGGGTGGGAGAGACTCCTGATAAGTTGCTGCAACTAGAGGAGGTGGAAAACGAGGAAGAGTGGGCAAATGAAGTTAATAGCATGCCAACGCCCACTCTGGAGGTGAAAGAACAATCCCAACGCTTGGAGGGGGATGAAGAGAGGACGGAGAAAGAGTGGGCATGTGAGGTTACAAGCATGTCAAAGCCCACTCTGGAAGTGGAAGAACTACCCCAACCATTGAAGTATATGTTCCCAGAGGAGGACAAAGTAAGGACAAAGGTTGAGGTAACATCTATAATATATCAACATCCTAATTCACCAAAGTATTGTGCTTTGAGAGTTGAAATTATCTATTTCTCTTTGGAAAATAGGATGTTTGATTTGAGCTTAACTGATTTACTATCTGCTGCCTTTACTGTCCTCTATGCTTATATGGTTCATACTGATGCTTTGGCCGAGATGGTATTCCTGCAGGTGAAGGACTATGGATAGTCCATTGTCAACCGGATACGTCGTGCTCATGACGTTAAATTGAGTACTACGTGGGAGTTAACCCACGGTTTTGTTTTTTCTTTTCTTTTTCTTTCTTTCTCTTTTGTTTGTTTCGTCGTTTCCGTTGTTTTCTTGCCCGTTTTGGTTCTTGTTTTCTTTTGGTTTTGTTTTTGCTTTTGTTTGTGTTTTCGTTTTTGTTTTGGTTTTGTTTTGGTGCAGGGTTTCGGTGTGAATTATTCTAGAGATTTGGGACGTCGTAAGCCGTGTAGTGAAGCAGTGATGCTCCAACTCTACAGCGCACACTCGTTATTATCAGGGAAGTATCATCCTCTATTGGCCTTTTTATGCTACTAATGTTTTAAGCACTGAGGACAGTGCTCGAATTAAGTGTGGGGGATGATTAATCAGTTTTGTGTGCGTATCTTATCTATTTGTATGTTTGTGATGTGCCTTTGTGCTTATTTTGATTTCTTGGAATCAAGTATTGCCTATCTTGAGTAAGTTAGGATTTTGATTTGTACTGTTGAACTACGTGGTATTGGTCAAATGATTACGAATTTTCGAGACTTTTGGTGATATATGATTTGAGTGTAATGTGAATTGACGAGATTGTGATTGATAGAAAATGAATAGGGAAAAATTGATGTGATTTGTCCGGCTAATGTTAGAAGCGATGTTAACATTGTGGTCGTCTATATACTTGTCTCCTTATATAAAATAAAATAAAATGGAAGAGACAAAGAAAAAGAAAAAGTATGAATTTGTTTTGTTGAGATTGTTGAAATGGAGGATGGGATTCTGTCCCTCTTTCTCGTAAATCAAGAAATGGACATGGGAAACCACGATAGGAGACTCGAGTTCATCGAGAGTTCACCTTTCGAATATTGTTCCAAAATATGTTAAAACATTCTTTGTGCTTTAAAAAGGAACTTGTTGCTAAAGATGACCACATTAGTTAGTTCACCCCTAACGGAGAGTTGGGTTTCAGCAGAGGTTACCCTTTTATTTATTGGAAATCAATTGCCATCCTAGATTTATTTCATATTATATTTGAATTCGTAAACACCAAGTGTGGGGGAAAAGCAATAAAGTTTGATTGATTAGACTAAGAGTGAAGTTGCATGAGTTATCTTCCCTATTCTTATTGGTATAGAATTTGCTTGAGGACAAGCAAATGGATAAGTGTGGGGGAGTTGTTTAGTATGAATTTGTGCTGATTCTTGGTATTGTTTTACATGTCGTTTTTAGTGGTTTTTCCTATTTATGCCGTTGGTTTGATTAATATTAATCGACTCGGACTTATTTGGTTTGTTTTGATGTTTTGCAGAAAAATGACATTAAATAAGATGAAATTTATCTATCAAGAATTATCCTATAATGAAGAGCATCTCGATAAGAGTCCGTGGGCGCAAACGGATCTCAATTCGGAGTTCGTACAAGAGAGAATGGAATGAAACACCGAAGTCGCGCATGCGCGTGCGCGAGCGCTAGCGAGGCTAGCGCCCACTCCACACAACGCGGCCACGGCCGCGGTCTTCACAACGCGGCCACGGCCACGGCCACGGCCACGGCCACGGTCTTCTGATGCGGCCATGGCCGCACCTTGGCCACGGCCACGGTCTTCACAATGAGGCCACGGCCGCACCGCGGCCACGGCCGCGCCTCTGCATCTTCACAACTCGGCGGCGCTCAAAGCCGCTTTCTTCAAACGCCCACGGCCGCATCTCATGTGCGACACGAACAATATCCCTGTTAAGTTTTCCTTGAGAGACGACTTGGGTTAACTTATCACGCTACAATTACCTCGAAATGCGATTGCGGTGAATTTGAGTGTGTTTTAGCTCGATCACTCCGATCCACGTACATCCGCCAAAGAACCATCGTGGGGTTGAGGATGATTCTCCGCAGATGGGGCGGGAGTTGGAGTGACCTCTTGGTGGGATCGACCTCGATGAATTTAGCCTCCACCGTGAAGTCGGTGAGCTTGCCCTTTTATGGCGGCACGGGGAGTATGAAATGTCGTGCTCGCGAGCTCTAGTGCCCACTGCTATACGTCCGGATGACTCACGGCTCGACAAGACTTGTCTCAAGGGTAAGTCGGTCAACACCGGACGGAATGGGCTTGGAAGTAAGGTCGAGGCGTCGCTGGCGCTCACTAGAGCAGTGCTACCTTTTCGGTGGTGTACTGCCTCCTGGTCCTTTGAGAGCCCGACTAATAAAGTAGATGGGAGTTGACGTCCCACCTCATCTCGTACCAATACAGCCTTGATTGCCTCGTCTCGAGGCGGCGGATATAAAGAAAGGAGCTCACCTTCTTCGGGCGGACGGTCGGCGGTCGACGAGATACTCTTTCGATTGCGTGAAGGCGACACGGTGTTCCTCCCGCGGTAAGTCCGAGCTCTCCTCAAGATCTTGAAGAAGGAAGGCTGCTTCGCAGGCCGAGATAAGAATCTGCTTGAGGCGCTTAGGCACCCCGTGAGTTTGTGGATCTCATCGATGGTCTTTGGCACCGCATGTCGAAACCTTTTTTCACCTTAGTGGGATTTACCTCCAGGCCTTCTTGAGAAACCCAGCATCCCAAGAATTTACCCGTCTTCACCATGAATGTGCACTTCTGGGGGTTGAGCTTGAGGTTGGCCGACCCGAGGAGGCGGAGGATAGTTACGAGGTCGTCGTAGACTCTTCGTTTTGACTTTTGACTATGATGTCGCCGACGAGACCTCGACAATCTTCCTATGTGGTCTTTGAATATTGCGCCCACCATCCTCTGGTAGGTAGCTCCGGCGTTCTTCAGGCCGAAAGGCATCTTCCGGTATGCAAAGACGCCGAAGTCGATGATGAACACTGTCTTTGGGGCGTCCTCCGGGCTCATCAGGATTTGGTGGTACCCTTTGTACAGATCTAGGAAACTGAAGACCTCGTGGCTACCGGTGCCTCCACCTTCTTATCAATGTCGGGGTGGGGTAACAATCTTTTGGCGGTCTTGTTGAGGTCGGTGTAGTCGACACATCGCCACCCCTCCTCGGCTTCGGACCACGATGGATTAGCCATCCGGTCGGGTGCTTAACCTCAAACAAGATCCGGGCCTTACGGGTTGAGTCACTTGTCTCTTATGATCTGGCTGCGCTCATGCATAAACACTCTTTTCTTACGCGAACCGGCTTAGTAGCCGGGTCGATGTTGAGGCGATGAGTTATGAGCTCGGGTGACACCGGTCATGTCGGCGGGGACCATGTGAACACGTCCCCAGATTCCCTCGTGTTGCACGCATGACATCTTGCCGAATATCACCGGGCCACAGACGCCCGACCTTGACAACTTTGGAGGGTTAGGTAAATCGTATAGCGGGAGGTTCTCACGATCGTCCCGGT
Source organism: Salvia rosmarinus (assembly GCA_036937905.1). Classification (NCBI taxonomy): domain Eukaryota; kingdom Viridiplantae; phylum Streptophyta; class Magnoliopsida; order Lamiales; family Lamiaceae; genus Salvia; species Salvia rosmarinus. The sequence goes on from JAODLM010000233.1 coordinate 172,701, forward strand.
GGCGGCGCTCGGGATTCTGTAATTACTATGCCCGAGGTAAGGCTACATCACGGGTTGAGACTCGTAGGCATTCTTTGGTTGCCGTTTGGTCACCCCGATGCTTAGCACCCCAGGGGCGGTATCTTGATCGTGGTGGTACACCGAGCGGGCGGCCTTGGTGGCATATAGCGATCTCGCCGGGATGATGTTGTATGGAGAGGGAGCCGTGCAGGAAAAATTGAATGGACTTTGTGACCGACACGGGAGCACGTCCTGCGAAGGAAGGTAATGACACCTTCGGGTTGAACCGCCTCTGGTGAAGCTCCATGGCTGGGATGGTGCGGGACGATTTGAATCCCTCCGACCTCAAGTTTATCCGACAGACTCGGAAGATAATCTTGTGGAGGCACCGATGTCGATGTAGACCGGTGGGCGTTCTTGTTGCCCACCACGGCTTGTATTATGATGGCGTCTTGGTGGGGCATGATTTTGGGCACCGGGTCGTCTTTGGAGAACACGATGTTCTCACCATCCCGAGTCGCTTGTTTTTGGCTCCTCGGGGCGATCTCTAACTTCATTCTTTAACGACAACCTAGTCGTTCTGTGAGCCCGTATTAATGGCATAGACCTGCTCCATAGCGTTGGGACCTTCCTCCTCGTCATCTTCAGGTTGGGTCGCCGTCGAGGTCGGCCCATGATTGTTGCCACCATTATTCTTTCCTCTGCGCTTGTTCCTTGGCCACTCGGCCGGTATTTCTTGAGGGCCTCCTTTGACGAGTTCGTCGATCTGCGAGCCAGTGTTTACGCAATCTTCGGTATCGTGAACATACCCTTGGGGATAGTCACAATACTTTTCCGTTGACCTCTTCTTAGATCCCCTTTCATGGGAGGGGCTTGGGAAGAGCTCGTGGAGCTCGAATATCTCCGCCCTCGATTTGAGCGGGCAGGCGAGTTACCGCTGAGGTTTGGCGAGGTCAGAGCACGGACTCCATCGGGCCTTCTTGATTCTCTCGAAGGCACTTGGCGATCGGCGCCTCGACCTCGGTCTTCGGCTTCTCTCGACCTCTACTCGTCCCGGATCTCTCTTCTTCCGATCGACTCGTCTCGCTGTGAAGTTGTCAACCAGGTTCAGGCGACTAGCCGTCTTGACTTTCACGGGTGATCTCTTTATTCGATCGTCGGGTCGGATCCGTTCTTGAGCGCATTGATGATGTAGAGGTCGTTACTCTCATCAATTTTGAGACTCCTTGATGAACCTCGAGATGAAGTTCGACATCGTCTCGCCCGCCATGGCGGATAGTGAGCGAGTCGGACGGAGGCTGGAGGTGGCATCTTCCGATAAGCGCCACTGAACGATCCATGAGATCACAGGCGGTGTATCTTGTTTTGGCGGGCGCGAGGTGAACCAACGTCGGGCGTTGGAGATCGGCACCTCGGGAAGATTTTGCATATGAAAATCTTCCTTTCCTTGATTAGCCATGTTGGTAGTGTGGCGAAAAGGAAGTCGGAGGGTCCCCAAGGCCATCGTGGCGGCGATGTTGGGTGCCATGTATCGGCTGAGGCGGGCGTGTCGAATCTCTCACGGAGAAAGGGAGATGATTCTTCCGTTCGGTCGAACCCCGGAGATCGTTGCCATCTCTCGGAGGGTGGGAGGCCGATAACGGCGTCTCATCGTCTCTCCGGGGAGTTCGGCTCGCCTCCTCTCTTCTCTTGCTTTGCTCGACCCTCCGGGCGGCATGCCGTGGAGGAGGCGACTGGCGGGCGGTCGGGGTGGTGCTGCGACCATCTTGGCGGTGATTGACCTCGGGCGGCGGTCGGCGTGCGCGTTCCCGATTATTGTGCGGTGGCGTTGACCATTTCGGTGGGACGAGCGACCTCGGCGCTGTAACCACCAGTTCGGGCACTCGAGAGTGCCGCTCCATTAAATCCTCCGGTGAAGGAAATTTTGGAATTGGCCGAGATTGGCATTGAGGAACTCGGACACGGCTCGGCGAGGCTTCGTGAGATCGGTGAACCGCTGCTCATGGCGTTGAGGTTAGCGTCTTCTTCCTTGTTGGGAGGCGATCCCGAGGTGTATAGGAATGTTTTCCATGTAGCCCTCGGTGTGTGACCGCTGCGGCGTCGCAATCTCCTTCCAGCGGTGACCACCACCGTGTCGTCTTGGTAGCAGTTTTTCTTGCTTCGCGGCGGTGCTAGCGTTTGCACGTGTTCTTGCCATTAAATTGTAGAAAAACGAAGCTTTTTTGTTCAGTGTTCCCACAGACGGCGCCAATGATAAATCTAGTGTATGTTAATATACGAGATTTGTGTAAAGCAGTAAAGAACACCAAGGCTTTTACGTGGTTCGATCGAGAATAAGATCTACGTCCACGGAGGAATGATTCCTCAATACTTTCACTATGATTTGATTACAGTGAGTGCAGCTAAAAGCTCTTAGTATTCAATAAGTTGCCAACCTTTCTACCTTCGATCTAACTCCTATTTATACATATCTGAGGACCCCTAAGGCGGGATCTGATCCCCTCCCATGTAGGGACTCTTCCTCTCGCATGTAGGGACTCTTCCTCTCGCATGTAGGGACTCTTGGCCCGCAGTGTGGGGTAGAGGCCGATTAGGGTTTGGAGGTGGTTGGGGTTTGGAGGTGGGCCTTTGGCTTAACCGCGTGGGCGTTATTAATGTCGGCCCACTCGTTTGGGCTGTCGGTGGGCTGAAAGGTTGGGCCATATCCCATCAAGTAGTATGAGAAATGTTTTGGCAATTGGAATACCAAGACCTCGACAATTCTCAGCAATCTTTTTTCCGGCTTCCTCAACTTCTGTGTAGATCGACTTTCCACCAAAATACATTCGTTTTTGCATTAACCAAACGGTTTCGTCGAGGGGTTGGTCGTTGGTCATACTTAAAATTACTTCTTTGTCGACCAATGGAGCTACTTCTTCTAAGCTGTTGGTGACAACGACAATGCTTCCATTACTTTGATCTGGTAATGACTTTCTCAAATAAATCACGACCTTCACGTCGCGTACATCATCCAACACAATCATGTATCTCCGATGCTCCAAAGTTTTGATCAAGTATTTGCGCACTTCCTCATCTTCTCTCGAAATAACCGATTCATAGTCGTCTGCAGCAAGTATTTGAGCAAGAATACACAACAAAACTTCCTTGAATTCATGTTTGGTCCCTATTTCCACCCACGCGCCACAGTCGAAAACTTGTTTTCCGCCCTTTCTTACATATTCATCAAGAATGGTCTTAGCAATTATTGTTCTGCCGGAGCCCACTTCCCCGAACAGTGATAAAAAATACAATTCATCTGGCCTCATTCCACGAAGCATACAACCTCGGATGGCGTTGAATTGACTAGAATGTCCAATCATCTCCACACCAAAATCAATATTTGATGGAACAATCGTTGCATCATCGTTGTCGTTTTGTGGGACGACTGGTTTGGATAATTCTTCAATGTAGTCTTCCTCCATCTTCTTCGCTGTTTCAAGAAAGGAAGTAATCTCCTCTCGTACTTCCTCATCTTCGTACTTCTCCACTTGTGAATTTAATTCACAGAATTCGAGAACGTCTTCTAATTTATGTGCGCGATCTCTAATTTCCCTTCCAAACCATCGAGCCTCTCGCTGCTGCCATCTTTCACCCTTTCGAGGACTTGTTTCAAGGATTCGGTCTGACTGTGTGCAAGTCTTAAGAAATTTTTAATAGAGGAGATACGAGAAGAATTTAGAAGGCCATTTATTGTGTGCTTCAGAGAAATCACAGCAGCATAAGCAGCCATCTCTGATTTCTCTCAAGCAAATTTTGCTCGAGCAGTAGGCTAAGGTAGTGTTTGGACTGTAGTAAGGCAGTTCAATTTGGAAGAAGAACACAGAATTGCAAATCTTGAATTCTGCCAAAGTCATCAATGACAGTTTGCCATTGTGGAATTACATGTTTTAGATCTATCATCAATAATTGAAAATATAGTTTAATAGCCAAAGTCATCTATGACAGTTTACCTTTGTGGGAGCACATGCTTTAGGTCTACAGTTGATTATTGAAAATAGTTTAATAGCCAAAGTCATTGGTGACAGTCTGCTATCAATTAATGTGGAATTAAATATATATGTTTCAGATCATGCATTGATTACCGAAAATTGTGTAATAATGGCCAAACTCATCAATCAGAGTCGTTTCTCGTCGTGGAATTAATTACAGGTAAAGTCAGCAACCATGGTTTTGTCCTTATGGAGAGCGGAGTTCTTTCATAACTGCTAAATTGATTAATTAAGTTTGATTAATTCAGCTGGCTTCAATTTATATTCCTAGTTAACGTGGATTGGTAGGTGGACTGTGCAAAAACGCCTTTGCAATCTTATTGACTAATTTCTAAGAATTTTGGATTGGTAGGTGGACTGATGCAATGACCACTCTTAGCGGCAGAAGCATGTGAATGCATGTTTTATCAATTAATCCCATGATGGGTGGAGAAAGTGTCTTACGCGATTTCTGCATGAATGTCATCTGAAGTTGTGCATGCACTCATTCATTTTACAAGTGCAAATTAAAGTGATCTAAAAGCAGTAAGGACATCACACGCTGTTGTGAGAATGCAGGGCCACAATGATGAACCAGTAAAGAAGGGTGAGCAAGATAAGAGCGAAATGCCTAGAAACAAGACAATTCCGTTGTCATCGCGAGGAGCTAGAATGAGGGAAGAGTTTCCGAGCAAGATTGTTCCGTGGGAGAAAATAACTGTCTCACTTGACAATTTTCCATACTACATTGAGTGATGTTGGGATTGTTCCTATTTGCGTAAACATATATATGTAGCTCCTTGTTGTTGGGACTCAAAGAGTTCATGCATATATATTCTGTTGCAGCGAGCACTCTAAAACCCTCCTCATGGAATGAGTGGCATCACACTTGAAGCAGAAGGAGTTGAGAAAGTATGGTGGCTGCCTTAAATCTTCAAGTCCGAGAATTCTGCTTCAGAGTCTTCCAGGTCAGTTGTTCATATATCTTCTTCCAGAGCGCTGTTTCTCGTGAAATTTATTTTGATTGCGATGGAATATATCACTTCTTCTCAGGTAGTGTTTACTTTGCATGATTAGGTTGGATAGATAAAATTAATCCAACCTAATCAAGTGTTTACTTTTAAGGATTAATATTTGAGGATATCCCAAAGCCCGGGATTATTTTAATCATTTGAATTGTTCTTCATTAATTTTAATCCAACCAATATAGGTAGGATTGAAATAATCATCCAAATAAAAGGAGAATTATTTATCTCATGTTTAATCCTTCACTAATCATTTGTAGTAAACACATGATTGATAGATAAAAATTATCTTATCACACATTTAATCCATCAAATAATCAATCCTTTAAAATACTAATCATGAAAAGTAAACACTACATCAAGGTATGGAATTATACGGGAGAGACTGGTGAGTGCGCTTGCATCGGAGATGCAGTTTCATTGTTGACGGTTGATCTCGTGACGATTTTGTTGAGGAAAAAGATAATGAGGTTTCTTCTACATTTACCAAAGGTAACACAATTTTCCACTTCTACTCCATAACTAAAATTCTATTGACAAACATAAAATGTTTTTCCCATTGGAATTAGTCAAATCTTTTGCCGAATGAATACTAAGCAAGGTAACTGCAAACATTTTTATTTCTATTAGTCTTGTATCTCGCTAAATGCTTCTGCTTCTGCTTCTGCTGACAGGGGATAGAGTAGAGTACGTTGGAGAGAACATTTACATTGAGGAAGTGAATAACAGGTTAGTGCATGTAACAATAGTTGCATATTATGGTATTTTTATTAATTCATGAAAATGTTGAGGCCACTTTCAAGTTGCTTCCTATTTGTTTATTACCCAAATGAACATTAATTTCTGCAGTAATTAAACATTTAATCCCACATTAATTGTTCATGGATAGGACTTTGTCATCCGGTCAACGAGGTGAGGTCTATGAAGTAAATGGTGATAGAGTAGCTTTAGTCTTCAATATTTGTGGTCTTGAAGCAAAGGAGGCAGAAAGGGATGAGCAAAACCAGAAACATTTCGACAAGCTTTAGTTGCTTGGTTTCATGGTATATACGTACATATATACTTAATTATTTATGTAAATTTTCCCAAGTCCCAAATTTTCTACCTAAAACATAATACTCCCTCCGTCCCGATATTATTGGCTCCTTTTTTTTTATACGTAGATTAATAAGAGTTGTGTTTTGTGTATAAAGTAGTGTGTGATACGGAATTAGAGACACTTTTTAGTGTAAAATTATTTTCTTTTTTGGAACGGACCAATAATAGCGGGACAACTTAAAAAGAAAAACAAGTCAACAATAATGGGACGGAGAGAGTACAATTGTACTCTCATATTATTTAAAATTAGCATCCTTTTGCATAACTTGTCTATCAATCCTTGAATTTGTTTGACAGTGAAAGATGTCAAAAGAGTTGGTAATACTCAAACTCATGACTGCCACATTGCTATGGAAGTCCTCTATGAGGTACTGCTTTTAGCCTTTTACATGAGCGTCGCATGATCAGATCATCCTAAATTAATTTAAGGATTAATGAGTTGCAACACTTGAAATTCTCATGCATATAATGATAACAGGTTCTGGTGTCTACAAAGCCAGTGATTGTCTATTTTCCGGATTCTTTTTTGTGGCCATCAATGTCACGCTATAAAAGTAACCCGTTTTTCGGGAAGGTGAAAAAGATTTTTAACCAATTGCCTCAAGGAGTGATTCTGATTTGTGCTCAAGACAAGCGGGAAGCCGTAGACAAAATGAAGAATAATGTAAGTCTTATGTACACAAAAAAATTGCTTTCTTACATTTATTTACTAGTAGCAGAGAGCGTTAGCATTGCAAAGAATTAGTGAATCACACTTATAAATATTAGAGTTGAATAAACGGTACGATATTTCACAATGATAGTAATTAATATCGAAAAATTTGAAAAACTACTCCTATAAACTTACATGTGTATGTTTACAGCAATTATATGCATGAATCATGATTAGTATAAGATTAGAACCGCAATCAAGTCAAATTAAGTCGACTACTGTCATTGATAGGATACGGCCCAACCACCAGGCCCATGCATCAGGCTCAATATAAATGGGCCTCGACATTAAGCTCGGCCTAGCAGAGTTCGGCCCAAGAAGACTCCTAAACCAGTTACAACTCGAATCACAAGTGGAGACGTAGAAGATTCAGATATATCTAAAAGAATCCTAGTTAGAGAAGATCTCGGATTAGAGTCAATCTCGATATAATTGTGTATAAATAGAGGCTAGATTAGATAGAAAAAGATCATCTACACTCTTTGTAATAGCTCCTCATATTATCAATACACATACACCCTCTCTTGCTCCGTGGACGTAGATCTAATTCAAAGATCGAACCACGTAAATCCCTCGTGTTCATTGTGAATTTACTTCCCTAACGAAATTAAGATCGATCACTGGCGCCGTCTGTGGGAACCGAAATTCTGTGTTTGCGATCAACTTTTGTTTACAGCAATCAATCACAACGATGAATACCGTGAAGTCATACATCCAGTCGCCGGGCAACGCGGCAAGAATAACGGCGATGTGGGTGCGCCGAGCTCGGCTTGGGAAGAACCCGTCAGAGAACCGACCGAAGAACATGTCCGTAGCCTCGACGAACAAGGCCATCCCATCCTGCATGAAGAAGCAGAGTATAGCAATGGCGAGGGAGGCCGCAATAGCAATCGAGAGAAACCTCCCTCCTCGGGTGAACCTCGACGAGGCCGTTAAAGTTCCCCGAGAAAATAAGGAAAGCTTCTGCAGACTATAACGGAGAACAAGGTCGGCCACATCACGAGGATAGAATGCGAAGCCTCGTCGAAGCACGAGCAAGACAAATGGTGTATCCCCACCCTCCGGATGATAGGCGCTCGTACCTCACGGGTTGGGGCCCAAACCAACCGTGCAGGGACAACAATGTGGGACAGAGACGCCGTGGTTACCGCGGGTCGGTCTCCATCATCAAAATGAGTTCGATCGACGAACTCCACCTCACTCTCCGGAGACGGGTTCGACGGGTGCGGAAGATAGTCACCCCGCTCAAACGAAATACTTGACACTCCGCTCCCAGACAAGTGCAGGTGCCGAGTATCGCCCCTACGACGGATCGAGGATCCGTAAAACTTCCTCTCAATTCCAAAGATAACATGATCAACCAACGCCTCAACACCGCCCACATGTAAACTCTTCCCGAGTTACCGATCGACAACGCCCGCCGGTGGTTCGACGGCCACCTCCCAGGAGTATTAGATCGCATCATGACCGATGAAGGCCTTCCATCGAAGGTTCTTCCAGAAAGCCGAGTCTAAAACAACATCGCACATCTCCTCACCTCGAGGCAAGACTGAACGAGTCCATTAGCGACTTTATGACCGTGTTCAATAAAGAGAGTCTGAAAGTCGAAGACGTGAACGATCTCTCATCATCTCGGCCTTCCAAAACGGCATCTTGCTGGGGGCCCTATACAAAGAGATCGTCAAGTACGAACCCCGTACTGCGACGGAGCTATGGCGCATAGCCGACCGGTTCGCCAAAGTGGACGAGGCTGATAGAAAAAAGCACGAAGCCGAAAAGATGGAGCCCTCTGACAAAGGGAGGAAAGACGATGGTCGAGGAGACCGAAACCAAGGCCGACGAAGTGCCACGAAAGGATACGCCTAATAGAGTCAGGCTCGCCACGAACAACTTGGAGCGACCCCAGTATACACCCTTAACAAAGCCAAGGGCGGAGATCTACGAGCTCCACATAAACATGTTCGAGAAGCCTCGACTAATGACAGGAGGGTCAAAACGCCGATCCAAGGACAAATACTGCTCCTTCCATGAGGATTATGGGCACGACACTGAAGAATGCAGAAACCTCATGGCAGACATCGAAGATTTGGTACAGGACGGAGTCCTAAAGAGGTACCAAGGGCATGGTCGCCGAATTGGTCAATACGAAGCCCCCAACTGAGGTCAGAAGAAGAGGAAGCAAGAGAAGAGGGGAAACTGTGCCCCTCACAAGAAAATAAGGCGTGACACTGACGAAGATGGAGATGACGAGCCCCAATATTACGGGGTCATCTCTACCATCACAGGACTCCTCGCAGTCACGAAGTCCTCCTCAAGACTAAAGCCCAAGTCCACATACCAAATAACACACAACAAAAGGTTCAAAAGGGACGAGGCAATCACCTTTTTCGAGGACGACCCCGTACCGGCCGTAGTGCCCCACTAGGATGCAATGGTCATCCAGGCAGTGGTCGCTAATAAATTGGTCAAACGCGTGTATATCGACAGCGGTGCGTCGGTAAGCATCCTCTTCAAGGAATGCTTCGACAAGCTAGGAGTTGAGGAGGCACGCCTCGCACCAGCTCCGCTACCACTCCGAAGCTTTGTGCAGGAAGAGATGCGCCCAGTATGAATAATCGAACTACCGTCACGGTGGGAAGAGCGCCGACGAGCTCCACCAAGGTGGTACAGTTCTTAGTAGTAAAGCATACTCGCCAGATAACATCATACTAGGACGAGATCAAGCTAAACGCAGAAGTATGGTATGCTCAACGCACTATCGACAATGAAGATCCCCACAAAGGAGGGTAGCCGTGATCCGGAGATCGAACGGGCCAAAGAATGCATGCAGTCGCCCCAAGAGGCACATGGACTTCGGCCCAGCACCCACAAGCATAGCAATTAAGGAAACCCGATGAGTTGAACTGAAAAGATGTCGCCCGTCCTCAACAGCCCGATGAGGAGGTCGCGTTGTATGAAGATGAGCCACTCAAGGTCGCCAAAGTAGGTTCTGGGAAACCTCACCAATAGAACGGATCATCCAACTCCTAAGGAATTCGAGACGTGTTTGCTTGGTCACCCTCGACATGACCGGGTCTCACCAAATATCATCACCACCGCCTCAACATCGACCTGTGTAAAACCGCCGGCAATCTTTGTAGTGAACGGAATCAGTCATCCATGACGAGGTAAATCAATTATTAAAAGCTCGATCTTGTCAAAGTCAAATATCCGACCGGATAGCCAATCCGGTGATGGTCAAGAAAGGAGGAGGGGTGGAGAATGTATCGATTATACCGATCTCAATAAGCATTTCCCAAAGGATCGTACTACCATCTTCCCAATATCGACAGAAGGTCGACACTTTGGTCGGATCTGAAGTCTTGACTTTTGGTTTATACAAGGATATCACCAAGTCTTGATGAACGATTTAAGATGCATCCAAGATCGCTTCATTACGAGACTTTGAGTCTTTGCATATAAGAAAATGCCATTCGACTCAAGAATGCAGGGCTACCTATCAAAGAATGGTGGACAAGATATTCAAGCCCTACATAGGTCCGAATGCGGAGGTATCGTAGATGACATCGTCGTCAAGCAGCAAGGAGGAAACCACATCTGCTGCCGACCTCCGATCATCCTCGGCTTACTTCGGAAGGTGAACCTAAAGCTAAACCCCCAGAAGTGTACATTCGCAGTCCGGTCTGGGAAATTTTTGGGGTGCTGGATTTCACAAGAAGGGTTAAAAGCCAACTCGTCCAAGGTTCAAACCATTTTGGAGATGAAGATGCCGAAGACCATCCATGACGTACATAGACTGACGGGCTGCATAGCTGCACTGAGCCGCTTTCTTTCAAAAACCGCGGATAAGCAGCTCCATTTTTTTAAAATACTAAAAAAGGCTCCAGAGTTCTTGTAGGATGATAGACACAAGTCAGCTTTTGAGGATCTCAAGAACTACCTCGCCAAACTCCCCACTTTATCTGTCCCGAAAGAAGGAGAGGTCCTTTCCCTATACCTAACCATCTCGGACGAAACCATATGTGCGGTTTTGGTACGAGAGGAGGACGGCACTCCATGTATTTCATCACCGAGCACTAAAAGGGCTGTAAACGAGGTATTAGCCTTTGGAAGCTCGCTGCTTTAGTAATGCCGCAAGGAGACTACGCCCATACTTCCATGCACATCCCATACAAGTTCTCACCGACCATCCACCCGCCAAGTGTTGACGGCCGAAGCCTCGGGAGAATCGCGAAATGGGCATTGAGCTAAGCGAACACGCTATATCATTTTGCCTCGCCAAGCCGTCAAGGGTCGGGCCCAGCGATTTCCTTATAGAGCCTAATTTAGGAGCAACCAAAACCCATCGAGTTTACCCCGACACCGGGCCGAACTCATCAAAGAAGTACCCGAGAGTTGCTAGCAAATCTATGTGGGCGGAGCTCGGAAAAAGCGGGTAGCAAGGCAGTATCCCGCTCGGGACCGATGGACAAGAGATCACCTACTCACCGGTTCACATTCAAGAATACGAACAACGAAGTGGAATACGAGGCCTTAATTGCGGGACTTCGCCTAGCTCAAAGTCTTCAGACACGAGCCGCAAGTTCATAGTGACTCTCAAGTCATAGTAAGCCACATCGCCGGGAAAGTACGAGGCAAAAGGCAACAGGATGAAGAAATACCTTGAAAAGGCCAAAAGCCTACAACAAACTTTCTCACACTTCAAGTTGGTTCGCATCCCAAGGGAGTAAAATAGCCGAGCTGACATCTTGAGCAAATTGGCTCGCCATCAACAAGCCCGCTTGAAGAAGTCCAAAATGAAGCATAGACGATATCGACATCGAGCCGAGGTCAACGTGGTCTCGATTTACCTAATCCAATGGATAACTCCCATTCAAGAATACCGAAAGGGCTTAACTACCCCACGACGTGCTCGAGGCTAGGAAAATCTTTAGCAAATCTCGTGATACACACTTGGAGGTGGAATTCTCTATAGAAAATCATACCTCCAGTATCTCCTAAGGTGCCTAGCCCAAACCGAATGACTACGTATCACGAGAAGACATGAAGGATCGTGTGAAATTACATCGACCCCGCCTCCTATCGAAGAAAGTCATGCGATGGGGATACTATTGGCCAACAATGTTCCAAGACTCAATTGACCTCGTGAAGAAGTGTCCGAAGTGCCAAATCCATGGAAACGTGCCGAGGCTACCTCAAACCGACCTCGCCAGCATGCAAAGCCCTTGGCCATTTATGCAATGGGGGATTGATATTGTAGGTCCCTTCTGCAAAGCTCCAGGGCAGTTTCAATTCCTGATTGTCGCAATCGACTACTTCACAAAGTGGGTGGAAGCCGAACCCATGGTGAAAATCACAAGCAAAAACGCCCTCAACTTCGTCTAGAAGAACATCGTGTCGCCGACGGCATCCCTCATATCCTCATTTCGATAATAGGACACATTCACGGATAAGGTATTCAAAGAGTGGTGTCACGAGCTCAATCCAACAAAATTCACCCGGTGGCCCATTGATCGCTAATATTCCTACCAAAATAAATTGATAGTAAAGCGGCAAGTATATTATATCGTATCCACGTGGATCATGACTCGAGAACACAATGAAGTAATTAATACGTAATCTTGATTATTATCCGTGCAACAATATCAAGAGAGAAGATTATAAAACTAAACTCGAAAATAAAGATAGGAATAAAATCGATATAAAAGACGATCCTAGGGACGTACTTAACCTAACTAGATTCACACAATTAACCTATTAACTGCTTACCAATTTAATCCGATTTAGATGAAGGATCACTAATGTAACTATAGTTTCCGCCAGACGCCCTATAATAGTAGGTTAGCCTAAACTCTATCTCCGCTGGTCTCAAGAAAGTAAGCAAATTACCAAAAGCACACAAAGATTTAACCTCCCACACCACCTATCTCCGTCGGTTTCAAGACAAAACTCAGATTATAAATTCCAGATATCGATTATGCAATTAATTCCGCCAGGACATCAATCACATAACTAACATGCATTAATATTGATCAGACACCAACACATGAGAATTAAAGCCAAGAATTATAAATCATGAATGGGACGGTAAAACAGTATCAACAGATTAATTATATAAATCTAGTTAGATATACAAACCCTAGGATCAATAAGAACTTTAGCTACGCATAATTAAAATACTAAAGCAATAAATAAATAAGAATAACATAAACTAAATTAAATAAATAAAACCGTAGGATTCCACGATGAATGATGTAACACTTGAATCCGGAAGAAATTCTGAAATCTAATACTAAACTATGAAATTGGAATGAAAACAACTGAAGGTAAAAGCTAAACTAAATTAAACGGGAAAAGAACTTGCAAAAGAAAATAAATAAGAATTTGTGTTCTGCTCTGGAATGGTATCCCTAAGCTACTGCTCTATCTCCCTATTTATAAAAACTAAGCTCTCTCGTGAATTGTGCAAGCCTCCTCCATCTCGGACTCTGATACGAACATATACACGGACTCTAACTCTGCCTCGCGAGATGCCTTCACGAGCGCAAGTCGGGATAACGGCTAGCGAGAGCTATTCGCGGGTCTTCCGTGTCGCCTCGTGAGCTTCCTTCGCGAGCAATGATCACTAGCTCTAGTCGCGACCCTCCTTCCGCGTGACTTCGCGACCTACCATCGCGATCCTTGGTCGCGATGCCGGGTCGCGAGGCGAGTCTTCATTTTCTTCGCGTGACCGCCTCGCGGATCTTCCTTGCGAGCCTCTTCTTCCCTCGCGAGGCGTGATTTCCTTCGCGAGAATTCCGGACGTCTTAGCTAATTCCTCATTTATCATGATCCACCCTTTTTGACATCAAAACCTGTGCTTAAAATAACACAAAATACCCATGGCATCATATCTTTCAAAGAAATTAAATGAATATAAAAATATAGCTCAAACAATCATTTATCAATTAAAAATGAGACAAATATATCCATATAAATCATGTAAAAATGAGGCTTATCAACTCCCCCAAACTTACTCTTTTGTTTGTCCTCAAACAAATTAAAACACGAGAGAGACAACCAACGATAGGCAAAGAGTCGAATGACAAAAGCAATAAGCCTCAGAGCAATGAGCAATAAACGATTCACTCAAAAGAATCAAATCACAACATCTTTCGTTAAACTCCACATATCATAATAATCATAAGCACAAGCCTTCTCAAACTTGAATCCTCACGACATGGATATATATATATATATAAGTAATCTCAAACACTCAAGTGTATCGAGGAGGATGTATACTCTCAAATTTTAAAACACATGGAATCTACCATAAGCTTGCAAATCGCCTAATTCTCCATTGCTCAAATATGTGCTCAAGAACTAAGATCAAAAGGTCTTATAAAAGGTTATAATGTAGGCTCTTTGATAAGGTAGGATATATTTAGGCTAAATGACTCATAATCCCATAATGAAAAACACCATAAGTATCACAAGACATAATTTCAAATTTTCACAATTCATTTCAATTCTCTATACCAAGAAGTCATTTTTTTTCTTTAAGAACTCCATAATTATCAAATAAGTGATATACTCATCTCAAGCACTAGCTACTTACCCATTTATGTTCTTTTCACACACTTATGCTAACTCTTTTTTTTTTTTTTTAAACTTATATGGGTGAGCAACTATTTTTAATAATCACTTTCTCATTATCTATTTTCTTTCTTTCCTTTCTTTTTCTCAACCCTCAATTCAAGCAACCAAACATCACACTACCAACATAACCCAACCCACAGCTATATGAAAGAATAAGGTAGGCTCAAACGGGCTCATCAAAGGATAATAAAATAACAGGTTAGTGTTTAGATAGTGTATAGGCTAAGAAAAGAATGCCTAATATCATCTCATAATTTTAAGCACATCAATGCAACCTCGAAAAAACCAGAGCAAGTTCTAGAGAAACACATGTTATTTCAAACTATTCACACAGAAAAACAAGATCAAGAAGTATACCAAAAGCTCAAGCCTCATGTGTTTCAAAAGTATGATCAAATTCTCAAAGGCTCAATACTCACAATAATCATAACATGCTTCGCTCTCACAAAATCGCTTGCAATAAATTTTCTAATAAAACAATTTCATCATCGGAGTTCCATGCCGAGTCCATCTCTTCTTTGTAGCACCTTGTCAACTGGTCGGTCGACATCCAAGCTCAAGATTCGCTAATGCATAAGGGTGATTGAATGACACTCTTCATGCTCTAGACTATCGTGTCGCGGGATGGCGTCATAGATTGAAAATTTTAGCTCCTCATCGTTGACATGAAAAGTCAGATCACCTTCCTGCACATCAATTAAAGCACGACCAGTTGCTAGAAAAGGCCGACCCAAGATTAGTGGTTGATTTTTAAATTCAGGAATGTCTAAAATAACAAAATCAGCAGGAAAGACAAAATCCCGAATTCTTACCAACACATCTTCAACTATTCCCTTAGGATGTGCAATCGACTTGTCACCATCATTAAAGAGATCGAGGTCTTCTTAATTTTGCCCAACTTCAAGCGATTGAACACGATAAAGGCATCAGATTTATGCTCGCCCCCAAATCGCACAACACATTGGGGAAGGTATGCTCGGCAATCTCACACTCCAAAGTGAAGCTCCCCGGGTCTTTTTGTTTCAAAGGGCAACTTTCTCTCAGAAGATAGCACTGTATTCTTCAGAGAGGTTGATCTTGTCAAATTTCTCCAACTTCTTCTTATTCGCCAATGCATCTTTGAGAAATTTAACATATCCGGGCATTTTTCTGAGCACATCAAAGAGACGAAAATTGATTTCAACCTTTTGGAATATCTCCTTGAAGCGGGCGTACTCCTCATCATATTTTGTCTTCCCGATGCGTTGAGGAAACGGAGCGAGAGCTTTGGCTTTTCGATCCTTTTGCGCTTCACTCATGAGTTTTCTCTCGATTTTCCTCACGAGATGCCATCGCTGGACTCCCTCACGACGAGCTCCCCGCCTTCCTTCGCGACCTCTTGTCGCGATGATTCATTGCGAGGTAATGGTGCGACGTGTTTCGCCTTTGTTCGCGACCCCATCGCGATCCTTCCTCGCGAAGATTTGTCGCGAGGTAATTGTTCTTCTCAGGTGAGGCTTTCCTCGCGTGCTGGGCTCGCGATGCTTACTCGCGAGGCGAGAATTTGGCTCTCCCCTCGTATGATTCTCTTCGTCCCTTTCGCACTCGGATGATTTATGTAGGATCCTCCACTTCTCAAATAAATAGCATTACACCGATTCGAGACGATGATTCTTAGGATTCATTCGTTGTTGCTTGGGAATCGCCCTTGCTGCATCCCAGCTCTCATTGGCCATCCGCCCCACTTGGTTTTCCAACATCTTCAATTGTTTTCCCATGGCTATCACCGTATTGTTGATGGCGCTGACCGTGTTTCCGGGCGCTCATCCTATTCCCAAGTCTTTGGATCTCGAATATTTTGTCGAGCCACAATTTGTTGGTGACTTGTTGCTATTTGTCGATTGCTCGCCAACAATTGTTGCATCATATCCTCGAGGCTCGGCTTCTTGGGCTCCACAATCATTCCATTATTAACAAAGAAACCGTGGTGGTTGCCGAGCATTCCTGCATCGCATAGGAAAAAATTGGGATGATTCCTATTGTTGGGATGATAAGGCGGGTCCCACTTTGATTCCTCAAAGTTGTTCCTTTGGTTTACATATTGAACCTCCTCCATATTCTCGCACCATGGCCACAGCCATCTCGCCTATCCTCTCGGCTTACAGACTCTTCCGCAGAGTTGTAAATTTCTAATAGATCATCATACTTATCATCCAACTCCACGCCAGCCACTCTTCCGATCGGTTGTCTCTCCATCGCCATCGATAACCGCTGGATGCCATCTCCTCAATTATTCTCAACGCTCATCTATTCCTCTATTGAGAAGGCATCCTCCTACCGACGATCAACAATGCTCCGGTGTTAGCATTGAGTCCACTATAAACCGAGTTATTTGTCGCCGGTGAAAACCTATGTCGTGGACACTTGCGGAGGCGTTTCAATCGCCCCGTGCTTCAAATAATGACTCATCACCCAATTGTGAAAATGGAGATCTCCGCAATGATCTTCCGAGCCTTAGCGTGGAAAGTATTTGACAGAATTTCTCACGTAGCTGCTCCCACGTGGTAATCCGTGATCCGCCCAAGCTTCAACCATTCTTTCGCCGACTCTCGGTGAAAAATCCGAACATCCGCATCCGGATGGCATCACCGGCACTCGCTCGCTTGATAGTATCACGTATATCCGTGAACGCCCAAGTGTGCATTGGGGTCTTCAACACCCTCCCCAAACCGCTCGCTTGTATCATGTCGATGAGGGCGTGCTTTAACTCGAAATTATTCACGCTGACGCTCGCCCCATCCTCCACCTTGAACCGATCCGCTTGTGGCTCGTATACGTGGTTTAGCGGTACGGGTTGTGATCGCCCACCCATCCGCCCATCTCGATTATTCAACGCCAGCTGCCGCTGCATTGCCGCTAGCATCTCCTCCATCTCGCCATTCTATCATGGTCTTGGGCTGCTTTTCACCATTGTCTCGTTGTCTTCTTTCTCGGCTCTCTCTCTTATGTGATCTTTCAATCTCAAGATCCAAGGGAATAATTTCTTTCCTTTGAGATCTTGTAATCATGCACTGCATAGAGAGATAAAAACAAAATCAGATCTGAGAAGCAACACAGGAATAATAATTTTTTTTCTATTTTTTTTAAAGCCTGAATTAATAACTACAATCCAGAAAATTATCACTATGCAATCTAAACAGTCCCCGGCAACGGCGCCAAAATTTGATCGCTAATATTCCTACCAAAATAAATTGATAGTAAAATGCAAGTATATTATATCGTATCCACGTGGATCATGACTCGAGAACACAACAAGTAATTAATACGTAATCTTGATTATTATCCGTGCAACAATATCAAGAGAGAAGATTATAAAACTAAACTCGAAAATCAAGATAGAATAAAATCGATATAAAAGACCGATCCTAGGGATGTACTTAACCTAACCGATTCACACAATTAACCTATTAACTGCTTACCAATTTAATCCGCATTCGATGAAGGATCACTAATGTAACTATAGTTTCCAGAGATGACCTATAGTAGTAGGTTAGCCTAAATTCTATCTTCGCTCGGGTCTCAAGAGAAGTAAGCTAATTACCAAAAGCACACAAAGATTTAACCTCCCACACCCACCTATCTTCGCTCGGTCTCAAGGAAAAACCGATTATAAATTCCAGATATTGATTATGCAATTAATTCGCCAGACATCAATCACATAACTAACATGCATTAATATTGATCGACACCAACACATGAGAATTAAAGCCAAGAATTATAAATCATGAATGGACGGTAAACAAGATCAACAGATTAATTATATAAATCTAGTTAGATATACAAACCCCAGGATCAATAAGAACTTTAGCTACGATAATTAAAATACTAAAGCAATAAATAAATAAGAATAACATAAACTAAATTAAATAAATAAAACCGTAGGATTCCACGATGAATGATGTAACACTTGAATCCCAAGAAATTCAAATCTAATACTAAACTATGAAATTGGAATGAAAACAATCAAGGTAAAAGCTAAACTAAATTAAACGGAAAAGAACTTGCAAAAGAAAATAAAGAAGAATTTGTGTTCGCTCGAATGGTATCCCTAAGCTACCGCTTCTATCTCCCTATTTATAAAAACTAAGCTCTCTCGTGAATTGTGCAAGCCTCCATCTCGGACTGACACGAACTTATACACGGACTCTAACTCGCCTCATGAGACGCCTTCACGAGCGCAAGTCACGATAACGGGTAGCGAAAAGCTATTCATGGTCTTCCATGTCGCCTCGCGAGCTTCCTTCGCAAGCTCTAGTCGCGACCCTCCTTCCGCGTGACTTCGCGACCTACCATCGCGATCCTTGGTCACGATGCCGGGTCGCGAGGTGAGTCTTCCTTTTCTTCGCGTGATCGCCTCACGGGTCTTCCTTGCGAGCCTCTTCTACCCTCGCGAGGCGTGATTTCCTTCACGAATTCGGACGCCTTAGCTAACTCCTCATTTATCATGATCCACCCTTTGACATCAAAACCCGTGCTTAAAATAACACAAAATACCCACGACATCATATCTTTCAAAGAAATTAAATGAATATAAAATATAGCTCAAACAATCATTTATCAATTAAAAACGAGACAAATATATCCATATAAATCATGTAAAACTGAGGCTTAACACCCATGCTCAAGCAAATGGTCAAACCGAAGTCACCAACAGACAATTGTAAAGGCTCAAAACTCGCCGACCGAGTCAAGGGCGATTGGGTGAAAATTTACCGCAGTCTTATGATCGCATCGCATAAACACCTCGGACATCGAACGGAGAAACACCCTACAGTTTGGTGTATGGAACCGAAGCAGTAATCCCTGCAGAGATCGGAATGCCGAGCCCCCATACTATCCACTTCTCACCAAACAAACGGGAGAATCTACGAACCGACCTAGATCCGCTGAAGAAAAGAGAGCTCGCCACATTGAGAAGCTCGGCACAAGCAACAAGTAGCTCGGTATTACAACCAGCGTGTCAAATATCGATAATTCCAATTAGCGACCTCGCACTTGAACAACGAAGTCAAGAAGCCGCAAAGCTCTGAAGTCGGAAGCCACATGGGAAGCGGCCATACCGTGTTGAAGAAGTCCTCGAAAAGGCTCATATAAGCTCGCCCACATATCCGGTGAGCAAATACCCAACACGTGGCACATCACTCATCTCAAGAGATATTTTGCATAAGTGTCAAGGGTTGAGTCTCAGTGGTCGTGTCTTTTTCTGCTTTTACATCGTTGAGTCCGTATGATCATGCCTTTGTCTTTTACGTCAGACAATAAAATTTTATCAGATATTTCATTTGTCACTTATGCGCACTATCTCTTCCACATGATACAAATATACCCTCTTGAGGACTAACTATACCTTCTTCTGAGGACTAAATAACCTCTTCTGAGGACTAACCAAACGCGTGAGGGACCATCCCTAGCGATAAAACTTGCAAAAAGGAACCTATACCTTCGCTTATTTCGAGGAAGAGGACCACCCCTAGCAATAAAACTTGCCAAAAAGGAACCTATACGCTCGCTTATTTCGAGGAAGAGGGACCACCCCTAGCAATAAAACTTGCCAAAAAAAGGAACATATACCTTTGTTTATTTCGAGGAAGATGAGACCACCCCTAGCAATAAAACTTGCCAAAAAAAAGGAACCTATACCTTCGTTTATTTCGAGGATGAAATGTGTATAGCGTTTTCAACACACGGAAAAAAAAATTCATTCTTATTTCCAAAGTATGCAACGATACATTACAAGGACGATGAAGGTCCGTGAGGTCGAAAAGCTAAGCCAATCCCTAGCGAAATCGTGGTTCAACGGCTCATCTATGCTAACCCTATCCCTACCTCGGCCTCGTCCTAGGTCGATGCCGGTTCGACCAGCCTTTGCCTCTTTGAACCACCTCGGCCTCCTCGATGACACCGACCTCGGCCCTCGAGGACCCACGCCTCTGGGCAAGAAAACGCCTCTCGAGCTTGCCACCCGAGAAAAAGGCCCGAGGCAATGGCGAAGTCCCGCGCACGAAGAAGCCCCGCAGAAAAAGAAGCCTCGGCAGCCTGGTCAAGCAGCCCTCAAGTCGTGGTTGGCAAGCTATGACGGTCTTGTATAGACCTCTCATCTTTTCGTGTCAAGAACCGCTCCCGAAATTGCCGAGTTCGACCATACTCACGCATGTACCTCGCACAACGAGCAGCAGTCTCAACAACTTTAGCTTCGACCTCGGTGATAGTCATCCCACCACTTGGGCAAATGACCTCCTCATACTCGGAGTGCTCCTCAGCTACTAATTTAGCCTTCTCTAATGCGATCTCGTACCTCTCCTCCAACTCCCAAAACAAAGCCTGAAGCTCGTCAAACTTCTCCTGAGAAGCCCTGAGTTTCACTTCGGCATCTTCCCGCAGATGTCCGAGCTGGTCGTCCAAATGAGCGACCTCGACTTGCTTTTCGTCGAGAGCACGATTCAAGGCTTTTATTTGGTCCACCAGTGAGCAGTCAAAAGACGCAAAAACAGGCTGAAGAGAAAACAAAATAAAAACACTTCGATGAATTGAAGAATTTTATTAAAGTCTTAAAGGCAAGTCAAAAACGACATCCTAATGATGACGAATTTACATTTGGTCTACAAAAAAGGAGAAAAGAAAGGGATCAATCGACCCTCCAAAGAGCCTCCTTCATCGCCTCGCAAGCTCGGCCTCCTCCCGAATTTGAGCTTTAGCCCTCCTGACTCGAGCCGCTTGGCCTCCTCCCGAGTTCGAGAAGTTTCGCCTCGAACCCGTGCCTCGACGCCCAAAGCCTCGGCCGCCGCCTCCCGATCCCTTAGTCCGATCAGCCATCGAGCTTCGATCATGGGATCTCGGTCCACCGGCAGCACGAATCGACTCGCAGCAAGAAGACCAAGACGAGGTCGACTCTCCAAAGAAGGGCAAGCTCTTCAACCGCGGCAAGGACCTCGGAATAAGCCCACAAGAAGGCGTGGTCCTCCGTCACCTCATACCCATACTTGACTTATCCAACTCCGGTAATCCTCGGCAACTTGGCCGATAGCATCCGAGACTCGCGCTTATTCAACACTCCGCCACGCCACCGCCACCCCGAGAACCCCCGACAGAATGCCTCTCGCAGCGCACGGAGCATCTCCCTCAGTGAGCTCGCCGCCCGCCTCCCGACGCCGTGCCCTCCACTCGGCCTTCAATAAGCCGACTGACCTCCGCCTCGCCTCGCTGCCTCGCCAACTCACCGCCTGCCGCCTCGCCACCGCCACGGCCACTACCTCCTCTCGCCGCATCCCGAGCCTTAACCTCTACTCAGACACCTCTTGAACGAGAGAGTCTTCCTCCTCCATCTCCCCGGCATAGCGAGCCACTTCTGTCGAAACGGGCAACGGCGCCTTTCAAGTACTCCGTCACGAGGACAGACGCCTTGGCCAGCTCAGCCGACACGCCCTCGACCCCCTGTGCAATAACCAACCAAGTCAGAAGGACACAATAATTACATTACTTTATAATGTATGCAAACAGATACACTACCTCGGGAAAAGTACGAGGTGCAGATTGAGAACCAACGATCACGCACTCCGGATCGTTGGCAACCGAGGACTCGAGGATTGCACGCCTTATCCTCTTGAAGCGTTTGAGAGGCACGGACGAAGGAGACTTCGGGACATCTCCACTCTTCTCAGAAGAATCCTCGGCGGCATCCTTCAGCCAAGGCGGGATCTCGCAATCGAGCTCGGTCCTTCCTTTCTTCTTGTCTCCGAGCAAGTTCACTACAAGAAAGTAAACAACAAATCGTAACATCAACACGTAAAATAAAAGCAACGATATGACGGAGTATTGAGTTGGGCCTCACCCCTCACTGCCCTACCATGGTAATGGGGTCATATGGCTCACCGGAGGCAGCGAGCTCGACCTCCAGAACACTTCACAACCGTGATCGACCTTGTCCAACGCCTCCTCTAGGCCACCGAAACTTTCATCGGTGGCCACATCTGCTAACTTCTCCGGATTCCAAGGGAACTCAATGGACTCATCGAACCGACATAAAAAGAACTTCCTCCGCCAGTTCAAGATTTTCGACTTCGTCTTTACTTTGAAGCCGCGATGAGGTGATACATAATACCACCCCAAGCTAGATTTTAGCATGAAAAAACTCAGGACGAGCCCAATGGTAAAAGGAAAATTATGCCGATGGGCATAGACACCAAGACCCGTTAAATGCCGAAAGGAATTTGGCGTTAATCGGGCAAGAGGAATGCCAAACATTTGTTGTAATTCGCATATACGAAGGAAAGGGAGACGAAGACCACACCAAAGGCTATCCTCAGAACCGTGACAAACCCCTGAGGAGCACTAGCCCTATCACCCATTCGAGGGAGCAACATACTCAAAGGATTTCGGATATAAAAAGTAAGCAAGCTCTAATCTTATGGATGCTTCTAAAATCGAAGAAACGAAGAAACCCTACCAAAATCCATTAAAGGCGGAAACAAACTCTACGCATGAAAGGTGGGAGGGTATCAAAGGTATATACTTCTACATCCACCGAATAATTCGGTGGTGACACAGATACAACGCGGCCTTCCTGGCCGTGAGAATCCTCAGAATAAGAAGGAGATGAAGAAGCCATAAAAACTTACTGGTTTTTGGTGTTAAGATCGAAGAAGATGCGATGAACTCAAACGAGGAACAACGATGGCTATGAACTCTGCGTTTTTCAGAAAGCAAAACACCTTTTCTTTGAAGTTTGAAAGTTGGTAACGGATAAAGTGATACGAGAAAAGGCGTATCAGGGAAGTTATTGCCAATATACACTTTATCGGGAACCCAACCGCCGTACACATTAAATGCAGATGACAGACCCCGTGTTCGACATCGGCAAGACATCCCGTATTCGACCTCTTCCTGACGTTACGCATTCAACCACAACGTCGGCATAACGCCTCGGCAAGGTGAAGCCACTGACGTATGACTTCGGCACAATGCCTCGGCAGGTGAAGCCAAGTAAAACATGCGACTTCGGCATAACGCCTCGGAAAGGTGAAGCCAATCAACATGCGACTCGCATAACGCCTCGGAAAGGTGAAGCCCGAGCAACATGCGACTTCGCATAACGCCGACAAACGAAGCCAAGCAACATGCGACGACATAACGCCGACAAACGGCCAAGCAACATGAGACTTCGCATAACGCCGACAAACGGCCAAGCAAAATTCGTGAGACCTCTACAGATCATCGTCGCGCCTCTAATCCAAAGGATGATTAGAGAGAATCGAGCTCGAAAGTTGATTACAACACATTTAATAAGAATAATCAAAGACTTCAAAATAATACTTATAGAACTTCGATAATCAACCTTATTTACAAGGTAAAAGTAATTTACGTATATAAGGCTACAAGTCCTTAAATGTAAGGTTCGATAACTCGATGTATTCAATCACAACATTAACATACAATAAAATTCGTAATATGCAATGAAAGCATGTGAATGCATATATGACTATATGCACCCAAGGGTTCTTTCTTTCAAACATAAATAAATACCAAAAGACTTCTGACTACTCAACATCTCTCTCCATCACCATCATCAGCTCAATCTGCACATTTAAAACAAATATGCGTATCGAGTACAAGAATACTCGGTGGACTCATGCCAAAATATTTTATCGCTTTAAATTACATCGCCCATCATGGTAAGACACAAGGATTTTATTAGAAATGCCTTGTGCTTACTAAAATATTTTCATCATTTTCATAAACGTCACTCGCCGTGCATTTTCCTCATATGTATGATCCATATCCATCACAATAATTCATCTCACAAACACCTCTACTGGAGTGAGGCCTCTCACAGACGCCTGACCGCCGAGCACCCTTTCAAAGACACAAACAATAATCGCACAAAATCGCTTATCTCAAGATAGGATACGATTCTCCATCATCCTTGTGGTACTTACAAGGATACAATTCAAGCATGTCATAAAGTGGGAGCTATCCAACATTATGCATCAATAATCATGGATTGGATACATACACAAAACATAAATATTTTGGGTAGGTAATTAAATAAATCAGTTCATAAATATTGCTTGTAATAAAGCATCATAAATAATCATTTGACAAAGATTTATCAGTTCGAGTATAGTAAAGCCCACCTCTACTTTCGAACGTAAATTCTCGATGCGCGTGTTCTTTCCTTGTTGCTTGTGAGTCTTCACGTCCCAACTTTACGCAAAATTTACGTTTAGTACGTTGGCACGCTTTTCGAGATTTTCAAAGTTTATTCAACTTTGATAAATAATAATTCGAAGTCTTAATAAATCTTAATACGTCGTTTCAACGCGTATTTCAATAAAATAATTCTCGTACTTCGAGAGAGACGTAATATGATCTACAGTCTCATATTAACCTTTTAGGTTAAATAATTAACGTATAATAACGTTATTTGATAAAATGATTTCAATTATGAAATCTCTTCTCACAATTGAGATATTCTTATAAAAGCAATACGTTTTTCACATATTAGCGTATTTAACGAACATATTTCGTACGGCAATTTCGAAAGTCAACCATTTTGACTTTTCTTAATAATTCTTTAATAAATCGCATTTTTAATATCTAAATTCAATATAAATCGATTTTCAATCGATTTCTTTTCATAAAGCTTTAATTGTCGATTTTTCACGAATCGATAAACTTGATTAATATTTTCTTTCAATATTAATCTTTTAATACTTTAAGCATTATTTTATGCTTCTAACGTTATTTAATATAACATTTCACGTCGTAAACATAATATACTATGTTTAATAATTTCTAATTTCAATTATGTCTAAAATAATTTTAGACATATAATATATTATTATTCTTGATTAAAAGGATTTAAAATCCTTATTTTCAACACTATAGCTCACTATCATGAGCTAAAATTTCCAAACTTGTTCCAAAAATTTCTCTAAATTCATATAGTGTATTATTTTACACTATGATCATTAATATGTATTAATATCACTCTAGAAAATTTGGAACACACCTATATCAATACTATAGGCCTCTTGTTATTTTCAAAAATCAACCAATAAATTTTCTAAAATTCAATAAATTCCTATAACACTTAAACATTATCCTACAACATTATTCAACCATAATACACAACCTAATCAAACTATACACCAAAGAATAAAACCATGAAGCTCACGGTTATCATCAAGATCATACCAAACAATTTTATAAAAATCCTATAAAATTACATTATGCTTAAATACTATCATGTAGCACTAATACATCATAATATTATATAATAACACATTATAAACCATTAAATCTAAGGCTATAGTTCTCGGCTATTTTGAAGAAAAATAGCTATACTTATCCAAAATTGATAATAAATTCCAGTATCACCTAATTAATACCCTAGATCAACAATATGCTATTACATTTCTTAAATTAAAATTGTACATCAACTTAGCAATTTCTACCTATTTTCGGTAGTTTTAAAAACCAAGCATAAGATTTTTATAAATTTCCTAAAAATCACAATAAGCTTCTACTTCATCATAAATCATCAATCCATTCTCAAATCATTCATTAAAATTTTCGACCATGCTCATATAATTTCATAACATGATAAATTTAATTTTAAACATGCTATATACATCTACAACATCATACTACACATTATTAATTAACAAGCTATCGTGCTAGCATTATTTCATTACAACACATGCTTGAAAAAAATTAAATTGAACCATTGGATGATTTAAACACTTAGGTATAATCGAAGCTCGTTCGATATCTAACCTTTTTAACGGTGTCGATTGGTTGTAGGGTAACTAAATATCAAACTTTTGGAGATGGAAAATGAAATGAACCCAAGATTTTCTTTGAGCAAAGCTCTCGGTTCTTAGAGATAAGAGAAAAGAAATGTAAAGTGTTATGTGTTTGTGGAGTTTTCAAGACTATAATATACTTATGTACAACTAGACAAATGAATTAAAACTCTCACAATGCACAACTCTCTCTCTCGGCTCTCTCAATATAGCACAAGACAAGAAAAATTATTTGATGATAGTCAATATGCTTAGGTCACAATTAAATATCTCTTACAAGAAGTAAGTGTATGGAAAAAGTTTTTGGAAGAATCAAAATGATTTTTGTCTCTCACATGCATATTGCCGTCGGCAATGAGAGAAAGAGGGAGAGAAATCAGATTTTTTTCATGTAGTATTTAGTATGTAATATGTACACTCTATCCCAAATATATTATACATCATCAAATAGAGTTGTAACAAAGCTTCTTTCTTCATTTGAGAGACAATATACACGGTTCCATCATCACAATTACACCACTTGATTTTTACTTGGTTAATGTGTACAATTAATCCCACTTGTATCAATTAATACACAACATAGAATTTCAATTGTAAAACTTACGTGAATTACCTATTGAACAAAAGAAGCTCACGGCTTCTTCATTTTACAAGCGGCAATATTTTATTTTCCATGCTAATTATACATATATATCATAATATATGTTTTAGATGATAAATTATATCATAGAAAAAATTATTGGAATTAATCCATAGGTAGAAAACACCAATTCTCGATTCTAGGGTTTTTCGAGAACTAACATATGTTCAAATATTATTCCAAAATTTTCTAGCATTATTATAATGCTAATTAATATTCTAATTATATAAAATAATCATAGGAATTTAAATATCATAATTCCTTGATCACTAGACTTGATTCTCAAGTCATCTCTAAACGTTAACGTTTGAAACGTCTCAAAACGTTAATTATCGACTCATCTCCAAATGGTCGTAATAAAGTCGTAATCACTTTATTAAATTATTCCAATAATAAGGGAATTAAATTTCAAGCTTAAAAACTTAGAAAATATCACGAGCATTTAAATATCGATACGTAATCGACGTAGAAATAATACTGTTGAAATACGTTACATATTCGTATTTCTCAATTCACATTCATTTGTGAATAAAACATAGGAATTTATTATTCCAACAATAATCGAAATTAGTATTCGATATATTAATAATCAAATTATCATAATAAAACTCTAATTTACGAAATTAATATCGTAATTGTGCTTTTAATTAATCGGGTATTACAATCACGCAGCCCCACTTAGTCGGATAACTAATACAAAGCGAACCATGGTCCCCATCCATCACTTCTATGTCTTTTGGGGGGGGGGGGGGGTGATAGGATGCGACCCAACCACCAGGCCCAAGAATCAGGCCCAATATAAATGGGCCTCGACATTAAGCTCGGCCTAGCAGAGTTCGGCCCAAGAAGACTCCTAAACCAGTTACAACTCGAATCACAAGTGGAGACGCAGAAGATTCGGATATATCTAAAAGAATCCTAGTTAGAGAAGATCTCGGATTAGAGTCAATCTCGATATAATTGCGTATAAATAGATGCTAGATTAGATAGAAAAAGATCATCTACACTCTTTGTAATCGCTCCTCATATTATCAATACACATACACCCTCTCTTGCTCCGTGGACGTTGATCTAATTCAAAGATCGAACCACGTAAATCTCTCGTGTTCATTGTGAATTTACTTCCCTAACGAAATTAAGATCGATCAGTCATCAAACTCAAGCTTAACACTCATTTATCAACTAAGTTATTCAAGTTTAATATTGTATAAGCTAGTTTCTTAAATATATATTTGAATTTAAATATTCAGTAATTCTTTTATATATACATCAACTTTAAAATTTTCTTATAGTTAAAATGGAAACTGAAAAATTGGTAGCACGTGCTTATGGTTGAAGAGTTTCAAAATTAACTTAAATTTGAATAGACACTTGATGTTTTTTCTTAATATATATTAAGTATTGAACACAACAAAGTTTAATGATATATTCATTTTTGTCCAAGTAATTTTCATCTACAAAGGTTTGTAGAAGGTTTGACCCTTATATTATTTTGTGTTACTAATAGAAATAAAAATAGAATATCCCAATAGAACATCTAGTGGTAATTAAAGTGGATTTCCTTATTTTAACCAAGTGAACTCTTTCCCAATTCATGCTATTCGATAAGAAGTATTTATTTGCATTAAAATCATAACATTCCTTTGTGTGTTTACTTTTTAAGAATGCAGCTCCGATATGAAAGAGAAAATTAAACAAAAGATCAGAAGCCATATCAACTCTTACAATGCCTATATTCTAACATTCAATATGATATTTTTAATTAGAGTTAATTTATCATAGTAACCATTTTTATATTAAAAATAAAAATATCCACAAAGACAAAAAAAATAGGGTTATTGGTGCATAAATATACCAACTTTGAGTCCATTTTAATTTTTTCCATGAACTTTAAAAATTATCACAAAAATACATAAACTTAATCACTTTAGTGATTTTACCATGATTTTAAATTCAAGCCAAATTAAATCTGACTTGGTATCTTGAAAATTTACTATAGAAAAAACAGTTAGTGCTATAAACTATTAGATTATGCATGCATACGTACGTACATGTAGTTATTCTGTTTTGTATATAGGTTTCTTTTCAGAATATATTAGTGCTGTTAGGTGTTTGTTATAGGTGCTCAACGCCGTCATTAGGCGGTTAGGAATATGTTTTATGTTTGTTACATAGTTAGCTCTTCCACGCCTAACTCAATGATGTATATATAACTTTGTAATACAGATGAATAAAGTTGAGTTTCACGTTTATATCTTTTGTATTTTTCTCTATCTTTCCTTCAAGTTTAATATGGTATCAGAGCAAGGTCAAAACCTTCAAATGATCTGATTTTTTCCAGATCTTCTTCTTCATCGTTTTTTTTCCAGATCTTCTTTTCACCATGGATCAGATCACCACATCTCAAACAAACCTTCCTTCCATAAACCCTATCAAGATAAAACTAGACGAAACAATTATATTTTTGAAAACTCATATTTTGGCGTGAGAACAGCGTATGGATTTGAAGATGTTCTACAACAAACATCTACTCCTCGGCCAGCTCATACGCGAAACCATTCCGAATCCGTAATATCTTGTTTGGATACGCCGGGATCAACTTGTGTTTAGTTGGATTCTCTCACTATTTCTCAATCTATGGTCGGATACATAGGTCGCCGTACAAAGAAACCGCTTATGGAACGTGTTTGAAAATCTGTTTCAATCACAATCGAGCAACATCAACTCAACTACGGTTTCAACTCCGAACTATGAAGAAGGGGAACTCAATGTTGATGAGTATATCTTAAAGTTCAGAGGAATATTAGACCAAATTGCTCAAAGATAGGTCATCAACTATCCGATTCGATGTGATAAACTTTGTCCTTGGAGGACTAGGACCGAATTTGAGAGCATATCGTGTTTCTACAATCCAAGAGCGAGGATCTCACTCTTGATGAAGTTCAAAATGCTCTCCAGATTAATGAAATCCGTCGCAAAATCAAGCCTCATCCACAATCACCGGCGTTACATCTCATCTTCCACAAGCAAATGCGACTTACTTACATTCTTCCAAATCGAGAGGTCATGGCGTAGTGGTTTCGAGAGGTTCAAGCAATAGAGGAAGAAGCGGTGGCGGGTTCTACAATGGTAACAACACCAAAATCATATGCCAAATATGTGGTAAGCCAAATCATATTGCTCTCAAATGTTTTAAAAGGTTTGACTTAAGCTTCACAAGCATAGACACTCAAAATTCTACACATCAAGCACATTACACCGCACAATACACAATTTCCGATAACTGAACTACCATACTCGCCACACCTACTTCCATAACTCACTCACAACACCCCAAGCTGCTACTTACGCCACACCATATCCACGTAACCTACTATCTCAGAGGATCGATTGGTGCCTTGACACCGTGCCACAAACTCATGTAATCATGGATATGAAAAATCTGCAAGTCCACACACCTTACCAAGGGCAACAATCTCTCACCGTAGGTAATGGATCTATCATTCCTATCTCTCACGTAGGTTCTACTTCTTTACCTACTAACTCTTCAAAGTCTCTCATCTTTAGAAATATTCTCGCATGTTCCCAAATCACAAAGAGTCTACTTAGTATCTCCGAATTTACAAATGATAACAAAGTCTATTTTGAATTTCACTCATCTTTTGTTTGTGTCAAGGACAAAGTTACCCACCAAATCCTCCGGAGGGCACTCTTAGAGATGGTTTATATCACCCATCCCCGCCACATCTCAACAAATTTCTCCAAAGGTCTATGGAACAAGTCTCACTCAAACAAAGTTCACGCTCATCGCATCCGTCCCAAGTTTGCACTTGTGGCATCAAATGATTAGGCCATCCTTGTAACAAGACTCTGACAGCTAGCATCGAATAACGAAGGTTTGTACTTAAACCGCCACAAAAAATTTTGTGATGCGTGTGCAATCGAAAAATTCACGCTTTAGTTTTCCTTCGATACTATCAAAACGTACTTACCTTTTCAAATCATTCACACCGATTTATGGGGCCCTAGTTCTACCCCTTCCATCAAAGGTTACAAATACTATATACACTTTGTTGACGACTATACGGGATTTACTTGGATTTTCCCTCTTCATAAAAGTCTGAAGTGTATAAAGTGTTTGTCAACTTCAATGCTTATGTCGAGAGGCGCTTTAAAACAAAAATTCAATGTCTTCAATCGGATTGGGGGTGAATATCGTAGTCTCAAACCTCTTCTTGACAGCCTAGGAATTCAATTTCGACACCCTTGCCCATACACTCACCAACAAAATGGGAAAGCCGAGCGCAAACATAGACACATAACTGAGATGGGATTAACTCTTCTTGCAATGGCGCAACTCCCATTCTCGTTCTGGTGGGAGGCATTCTCCACCGCTGTTCACCTCATAAATCGACTGCCATCTCCAACAACTAATCACACATCACCTTTTCAACATATCTTCAATATCCGCCCAGATTACTCCATGTTAAAAACGTTTGGTTGCAGCTATTTTTCGTTTCTTCGCCCATACAACACATCTAAACTCCAATTTAGGTCGGATAAGTGTGTGTTCATAGGGTATAGTTCATCACATAAGGGCTATAGGTGTTTACATCCGTCAGGAAGAGTCTACATAGCGCGTACAGTCTTGTTCAACGAAGTCGAGTTTCCTTACTCCGTGCTATTTCCAAAGACTGAAGCATCGCAAACTTACCAACATCCTCAGTCAAGTCCATTACCAATCTCTAATCCTCCTGAGATAGATCAATTCCCACATCCCACACCACCACCATCTAATGCACATCCAAGTTCAACACCTTCTGCATTATCCTCTCATGATTCTCATGCTTCATCAACCATACTCTCTCCTATTCCTCACCTTCCATCTCATCTGTCGCGTACATCTACATCATCAACGTTGCCCTCCACATCTCATTCTGATAATTCCTCACCTCCGAAAAATCAACACCATATGCAAACACGGGCTAAGAGTGGTATTTTCAAACCCAAAGTTTTTATAGTCCACACCTCCACACCTAGCGTTACCACTTTCACTGTTGTAGAACCCACCACCGTGTCTGATGCTCTTGCTCAACCCGAATGGCAAAAGGCAATGACACAGGAGTTTCAAGCTATAATTTCAAAATCCACGTGGGAGTTAGTTCCCTATGCTGATGACCAGAATATCATTCAATGCAAGTGGATTTTTCGTGTAAAATCTAATGCAGATGGTACAATTGATAGACTAAAAGCACGGCTTGTCGCGAAGGGTTTCCAACAGCGTCTTTGGTGTGGACTTTCTCGACACATTCAGTCCGGTTATCAAGCTGTTTCGTAAGGCTTATCTTCTCTCTTAGCTACCTATAATCGGGATATTCAACATATCGACATTAATAATGCATTCCTCAATGGAGATCTTGAACATCCTGTTTTATGGAGCAACCAAGGGATTTGTCACCCCGAATTTCCATCTCACGCCCGCAAACTCAAGAAGTCGTTATATGGGTTGAAGCAAGCGCCTAGGGTGTGGTACGATAAACTCAAGGCATACCTGTTACAGTATGGTTTGAAGAAGTCTTCGTCTGATCACTCACTGTTTCACATGCGCAAAGCGGGCAAAATTTTGCTCGTTCTTGTGTACGTCGATGATATTCTTCTCACTGGAGAAGATCATACTCTTGTCTCTAATCTCATACATTCTCTTTCCACCATGTTTGCTCTTAAGTCGTTAGGTACAATGAATTATTTTCTTGGTATTCAAGTGGTAAGGAATAAGTCAGGCTCATATTTTCTGAACCAAGCCAAATGCATACGTGACCTTCTGTCCAAAACAAAACTAATCGAGTGCAATACCCATACTTCACCTTATGATTTAGGTACTAAACTCCATCAAAATGACAGTCCCTTGTTTTCGAACCCCACCTTATTTCGTAGTGTCATCGGCACACTTCAGTGGAAAGCTTGTCGTAGGGTCCTTCGCTACCTCAAAGGCACTCTCAATCATGCTTTATCCTTTCATCCATCCTCATATCTTCATCTTAAAGCATTCTCCGACGCGGACTGGGCGGGTTCCATAGATTATCGCAAGTCGACGGGTGGATTTTGTGTTTTTCTTGGTTCCAATCTCATCTCTTGGAGTTCAAAAAAGCAGAATGTTGTCTCCCGGAGCTCAACAGAATCTGAATACCGCACACTTGCAGAAACAGCAGTCGAAGTGGTCTGGATTCGGTCCCTACTTCACGAAATAGGTTTTCCAGTATTGCCAACACCGGTGATTTGGTGTGACAACAAGAGTGCCGCAGCTATTGCTTCAAATCCTGTGTATCATGCGAGAATGAAACATATAGAGATCGATACTCATTTCGTCCGTGACAAAGTGCAAAAGAAGGAGTTGGATGTGTGTCATGTGTCTACTGCTGATCAAATTGCGGATATATTTACCAAACCTGCTACCACGGTTCGGTTAAATCATCTTCTTAATAGCTATCCGATTGAAAAAGGATAGTCGTGCTTGTAAAGGGGTTGTATTAGATTATGCATGCATACGTACGTACATGTAGTTATTCTGTTTTGTATATAGGTTTCTTTTCAGAATATATTAGTGCTGTTAGGTGTTTGTTATAGGTGCTCAACGTCAAGCTGTTAGGCGGTTAGGAATCTGTTTTATGTTTGTTACATAGTTAGCTCTTCCACAGCTAACTCAATGATGTATATATAACTTTGTAATACAGATGAATAAAGTTGAGTTTCACGTTTATATCTTTTGTATTTTTCTCTATCTTTCCTTCAAGTTTAATATAAACGATATCGTAGAGAGATGACATAAAACATTGATGTTCCATCAAAATAAATAAGATTTTTGTTTCATTACAAAAATCATGTCTTCTCATTTGTTTCATCGTCTGGTTCTAGTTGGGATCAAAACAATGATATCATCTCTCTACGATGTCGTTTATATCACTGACCGCTTTGTCTTTGGTAAATTTTTGATATGTCAAGTCAAATTTAATTTGGCTTGAATTTGAACTTATGGTAAAATAACTAAAGTGATTAAATTTGTGTATCTTGTGATAATTTTTAAAGTTCGTGGGAAAAGTCAAAATGAGTCTAAAGTTAGTGTATTTATGCGTCAATAACCTAAAAAAAATATAGTCATTTTTTAGCTTAAAGTATTGTTTTTTCTTTAATTTACATATATTAGCCTAAAAATGGCTCTATTCACGAGTTTGGATTTGCAATAAATTCAAAAGTTTGTAGCTGAAAACTCGTGAATTCACATTGAAATTTGTGTATTTTGCAGACTCGTGGAATGACATCAATTAGCATGCAGTTCAGGAGTTTGCAATTGCAAACTTATTTCAATAAGAATTCACAAGTTTGTTTGTTGCCGCAAACTCGAGAATTGAGGTGCAAAATATTTCAATTGGTGAATTATCTGTCTTAGAGTACAATTTTTATCTGATAGTAAAATTGTAAGAGTGACTATTTTTATCTTTTGTATCATACTAGTTAATTTTTATCTTTACCAACTTAAAGTGACTATGTATCAGTTCACTCTTTTCATCAAGTCAGGATCGGATAGTGTAGTACTTGACATATCTTGGTTATATATATAACTAGAAAGTTCTTGTGTCAGCTTGAGTCTCTGATGAAATTATGTACGGAGAGTCTGATGAAACATGATCGAGTGTCGGACATGCAAAAGCTATTCACTAATGTTGTTTGCATAAAACCCCCAAAGGTAATTGTTCTTTCATCACAACTTAAACAAATATATAAATCTAGGTTATTGAACAGTGTCACCTTATGATCTTGGCTCAGGATGAAGATCTCCTCAACACGTTTCTTAGACAGATTGAAGAAGACAAGTTAAAAGTGATATCAGAAGGCAACTTTAGTACAATGCGTAAGGTACAAAATAATATAAGAATTATGATTAATCAAATCATTATTGTTCCGCTTATAAGCAATTCACCCAGTGCGGGTTCTCAAGGAAGGATCATAATTTATCATGCATGAACTTGGAGCTTCCAAACCTTGAAGATATGATATTGACAAGAGAGAGTATGAAGTCACAGAATTATTTCTAGAATAGAAACAATTTGCCATATTCTGATCTTTTAATTTGTTCATGGGTATAGAAGTAGAGAAGATTGTTGGCTGGGCTACAAATCATTACCTCTCATCGTGCCCCTTTCCTTGTGTTAACGACGAAAAATTGCATATTCCTAATGAGAGGTAAATATTCATCCATAAGTATAGGATAATAAACTTTTCTATATAATTCGTCAAGTTTGACGCATCCAATTATCATATGTAGCATAGGACTTGCGATTTCGAGGTTAATGGAGGAGGAAAACCACACGTTTTAGATCAAAGAAGCAATCAAAGAGTATCGAGGTTTTCTAATATTTTTTTATCCTATATATGATTTGCAATATCTAATTAGTAATTTCATTGTCCTAAGAGAAAACATAAGTCGCTTGCATGCAGGATCTTGCTAGTGATTCCCATGAGAGAAGCCTTGTCTCAGCAGTAGTTCGTTCAGAAGATATTGGCGTGAAATTTGATGATGTTGGTGCCCTTCAAAATGTGAAGAAACTATTGTATGAAACTGTCATCCTCCCAATGAGGAGGCCTGAGCTTTTCTCTCATGGAAACTTGTTGAGGGTGGGTAGTTAGTTTGCCATATTTAATTATGGCCTTTCCTTTTTCCTATTAATTTCTTAACAATGCCAAAATGTAAACATATGTTATAAACTCAACTAGCCTTGCAAAGGAATACTGCTGTTTGGACCTCCTGGAACCGGAAAAACCCTTACCGCGAAGGCGCTTGCAACAGAATCAGGGGCTAATTTCATCAATGTTACGGCTGCAACAATTACATCTAAGGTTGGCCAAATAATATATGGCAGTAGCAACGATCGAATAATGCCTGAAAGCTTTTTTCATTCGATTTTTTCTGTGTTGTCATGCAGTGGGTCGGAGAGACTGAAAATATGACAAGGGCACTCTTCTCCTATGCCAGCAAGCTCGCTCCTGTAATTATTTTCGTGGATGAGGTCAGACCTACCTACTGCATTCTTTGTGACAATGGTCTAAATACTTTAAATGACTGGTTTCAAAATTGGTATTTCAAAACAAACTTCATATATAGAATGTGCCAGTTTCTAAATTAGTAGTGGTTTGATGGAAGTTGATCATGATTGATGTGGCAATCAAGCATGGTTCAGGTAGACAGTTTGCTCGGAGGTCGTGGCCATGATAAGTATCAGACAAGTAGGTTGAATGAGTTTATTTCAGCTTGGGATGGACTGAACTCGAAAGACACCCAAAGAATCCTAGTCGTAGGTGCCACTAATCGGCCATATGATCTAGATGAAGCTGTTATTCGCCGCATGCCAAGAAGGTGTGTGTATATATAGAGAGAGTGGGCCGGGGTTCGTATAAGAATCATTTTTAATGTGAAAATTAAGAACCATGAAATTCGCTATGAATACATCCACTGGAAAAATTACTATATCCAAAAATTTGAAATTTTCATCCAAGTTCGAATTTCGTGAATGGCGAATATTTCATTTTTTTGGATTCAATAACTTTTCAAAAGGATTCATCAACTTTCACAATCAATTCATCATTTTTTTGGTTCTCGCATTCTCACCATAAAAATGATTCTCACGTTAACCCTCTTACATATATAAATATATATATATATAGTCTTCTGATAAACACATTCAATCAAGATAATTGGAAATCTGATGAACATATATATTTGTTTTGCTGTTAGGATTTACGTAGGCCTACCGGATGCAGAAAATCGTTCTGAGATACTCAAAGTACTCCTAAATAAAGAAAATCTAGAATCTGGGTTTTCATTTAAACAACTTGCAAAGGCTACGGAAGGTTATTCCGGGAGTGATCTCAAGGTGATCTCAAGGTACTATTGTATTGAGCTAGATTCAACCAGGGCCGGTCCTGATAAATAATGGACCCTGGGCGAAACAACAAAAATGGGTCATTTTTCATTATGGAGATACAATTGAATATATCTAAAAAGATGCACAATATATCATTTATAAAAGAATTATTTTTTTTACAAATTTTGGGCCCCAAAAATTTATAACAAAATTTTGGGATATGGAATATTTTATTTTTTGAAGAAATATTTATATTAATATAAGAGGATATATAAAATTTTGGACCCTCCTAAAATGATGAGCCCTGGACGGTCGTCCATGCTCGCCCGCCCTCAGGGACGGCCCTGGATTCAACTTCAAATAGATTAACAACTCACTCTAAACATCTTGTGATGTATCCACTTCTCAGAACCTCTGTGTTGCTGCTGCATTTAGACCCCTATAAGAGTTTCTCAAACGAGAAAGCAAGGTAATTAACAAGTAGAACAATTCTACAATAGTTTTTAATAATTATGCTAACTGTACCTTCCTTCTAAGAGTTTCTGGTGGTTATTTTCTTGCAGGGTGAGACATCTGATGGAAATCCAGTGGTAAGACCGCTCAACTTAAATGACTTCATTCATTCTAAAGCCAAGGTACATTATCTGAAACTCCCTAATTTCATATTAGGACAATCCTGTAGCATGGATATTCCTAGAGACAAAACTACTAGTTTCATTTTGTCTAATCTATAAAGGGGCATTGCATTTACTTGGGACGATAGATTAGAATGGTAAAACATATGACTGATTGTTTGAAAGAATAATAGACTGTCGAACAAGTTCAATTATCTTATTATTTTATCTATGTAAGCTATCACTTAACATGCACCCCTTGGAATAATATATATAATTGGACATTCCATTTCTGGTTTCGTAATTCTTGTTTGACATTAATAGCAATATGCAGGTGAGGTCATCAGTTGAACAAAATGGAAGTAGCATTACCAAGATGAGAGAATGGAACCAGCAATATGGCGAGAGTGACTGCAACGAGCCATCACCCTCGCCATATTGGGAGGGAGAAAGCCAAGAAAAGCAGAACCTAAATTGGTTGTCCGATGAGACTTACAATTGAGAGATGTCAATAGTTATTCCTCTGCACGTTACTGCAGCTGAGACGACACTTCTTGTCTATCCAGTAAATTCATCTAAATCATGAAACAAACTTATTTGTACTGCATTTTGATACGATCAGGATATACTTAGTTGTTTATTTCTGTTTATGCCAATTAAGATATTAAGTGGATTGTGTTTATTTAATTCATATTTAATTTTTCTATCTATTGCGTTCTTAAATTTGGCTGTGGGCATATGATATAAAGCCTTAGTCTACGGGATATTGTTTCCTTTTTTATCAATCATCAATATTATATTTGTTAGCTAGATTCAGGTTTGATTGAATAATATTATTGGATTTGTATATTGAAAAAGATTGGTTGAGTTTGTATATAATGTTTTTTGTTATCATTATTTCGATCTCCTATCTGAATTGTTTGCTTGATTGCATATATTGTGCCATTATCTTGTACAAAAGTTAGATCATATAGTATATAGAAAATCACAGAAGTCTGTATTATTTGTCAAGCTAGTTGAGATATAAAAAAGATCATAGTTGAGACAACTTGAGAATAAGTTGTTGGTATAAACTGCAGTATAGATTAAAAGTAACTTGACTTTGTTGCTTGTCTGTGCTGGTACATCTTAACTTATTGATGGATCACAATGAGATGGGTTATTCTATCTAACTATCATGATGAACCTAGATCTCAGTGACTTTACATTGATCTAAACCTCGATAAGGTTTCGGGTGAGTATGAGTTGCTGACCATTACTTTGACTTATTATGGATGATTGTTATATGAGATAACCCAATATTCTTCGCATCTTAGGTTGTGATAGTGCTTGTATGTCATGTTGGTCACCTTATCGAGTCACCTTATCTTTTTAGGATGATGACGTCCCCTTAAAGAGCTCGAAATATATATTGTACTAAATCTTGCAGGTTGAGTTAATTCAAATACAATAATAAGATTGAGTAGTACTACTTAAGGAATTAAATAGATTAATTATTTTAAACAGTCAGAGTGTTAGTTTTGTATACTGAAAGTAGAATGGTTGAGCTTATATACAATATTTGCTATTATCACTATTTCAATCTTTTATCTGAATTGTTTATTTGATTGCATATGTTGTCTCATTATCTCATACAAAAGTTAGATCATTCACAGAAATTTGTATGATTGGTTAAACTAGTTGAGATATAAAAAAAGATCATAGTTGAGATGACTTGATGACGAATTGTCGGTATAGGCTGCAGTGTACTCTTGATTCTGTGGAGCACAAAGTTGTAGGAGACAATTTAAAATAACAACTCGGAGACTGGTTGCTTAAAACAAAAAATGAATTTAATTTCACTAATCAGTAATCAAACTGAAGGAAACTGACCGTTTCATCCAAGGATCTCGCTTCAAATTTTCCATGATGAACTGATCAGAAATTGAAGATAGAAATTTCCATAAACCTCTGCTTCCTTTTGTATTTGCTGGGCAGAAGCCACAACTGAAGGGCTGCAGTCAACTACCTCTATCGTTTTCAAAACTTGGATAGATCCAATTTGCGAAGGTAGCTCCGCTAATTTGTAGCAGTTTTGAATGATTAGGCGTTGCAGACTCGGGAGCCACTCATCACCATCAGTTGTCCAGTGCACCAGATCAATATCTTCAAGTAGCAGAAATTCGAGCCTTGAAACTCCTCAACTTTTGTTTCCCATTCTGGTCCTAGAAAAGCAGAGCATTGTATCTTGAGCACTTGAAGGTTCGGCAACGAACCAATTACACTCATGTACTCCCAAGAATATCCTAAGCCAGTCAAGCTCAACTTCTTCAGAACCATAGGGAGACTTGATAAGTGTTCAGGTGGAGCAACAACTTGAGACCTGAGTCGAGGATTCACAACAACACATTTAAGCGACTCCAATTCATGGAGAAAGGAAATATGCTCGAAGCAACTCAAGGTCTCCGCAGCATCGGGCTGTAACTCGATTTTAATTCCGAGTTTCTTCAAGTTAGGAATGCTTTTGAAAACATTATCGCTACAACTATGAGCATCAGCATGGAATGTCAAGAGATTCTGCAGCAGTCCACCGTTACTTGGATTTGGTAGGTTGCTTCCCATGATCCGAAGATGCCTCAGTTCTTGCATATCCCAAATCTCGTTTGGCAAACTAGTTGAATATTTTAGCACTTTGATATTATGGTACCGACGGACAATCAAGTTCTGGATGCTTTGGAGCTTGGATATGAGAGAAGGAGTTTCCATTCATAGTCAGGGCAAGGTACCGTAACTGTAATAGTTTCAGCACCTCCGCTGGGAACTCGTATAAACGGATTGAAAGAGCATCCAACACCTTGAGCATCATCAAATTGAAACATATGGGTACTGGATATTGATGATCTTCACCGGTACATAGCAGAGAACGTGTTGTCAAAGTGGCTGCCATTGCACCATACACCTCTTTTATGGCAAATAAAACGTTGTTTTGGACGCACAAACGACGATGGTTTTCAATGGAATCCTTGGAACCATCGATCCAAGTATTTAAGACATGGAAAAACTTGTTCTTCCTAGCTTCTTTAACGCACACGTGCCAATACGCAGAATGAAGCTTGCAAGATTTAATTCC
The DNA here is from genome assembly GCA_036937905.1 of Salvia rosmarinus. Classification (NCBI taxonomy): domain Eukaryota; kingdom Viridiplantae; phylum Streptophyta; class Magnoliopsida; order Lamiales; family Lamiaceae; genus Salvia; species Salvia rosmarinus. The sequence continues at coordinate 213,304 of JAODLM010000233.1, forward strand.
ATAATCAATGCTCTGATTGCAGATGATAAGAAGACTCTGTGAGACAAGCTTCTTCAGACATTCCATAGAAAAATTCTCTAGAGTTTGAAACTGATTTGGGTCAAGAAAGTCCTCGACAGTCCACAAGTTAATGAGCTTGGCAACATGAACCTTAGAATTTTGAGGAAAAACACCCATATACAGAAAACAGGCTTTCAAAAACTGGGGCAAGTACTCATAGCTAAGCAATAGTTGCTTTGAAATGTTTTCATATGCATCTGGAAAAGTAGTAGTTTTATTGTTTGCTACCTTGTTCCAGTATTTTTCGGTCTTCTCGCATCCACAAAGAATGTTGGCAACCGCAAGGATGAGAAGAGGAAGACCTTCACAATTCTCGGCAATCTTCCTTCCAGGTTTCTCGAGTGCGGGAGGGAAATATCCCTCATCAAACACATTCTGCCAGAGTAGATTCCAACTTTCTTCACTATTTAAAAACCGCAGCCGGTAAACATTGCTGGATGTGGTAGGATATTTAGCTGCTTCTTCTAACCTAGTCGTCAGCAAGAGTCGACTCCCATTTTGCTCGATGGGAAAAAAACTCTTGAAGTCATCCCAGGCCCCTGTGCTCCATATATCATCCTATACGATGAAATACCTCTGACCGGACAAACTATTGTACACAAGATCGGTTAATGTTTTCTTATCTTCTTCCATGTACACATTCCTTGACGTAGTACCATTTATCTGAGCAGCAATATCCGACAAAACCTTCTTTATTTGAAATTTGGGGCTTATGCTTGCCCACACTCGTACATCGAATTCTTGAGAAATGAATGGATCTTGATAAATTTCTTTAGCAAGATGGGTCTTGCCGATACCAGCCATTCCAAAGACGGAGACAATTTTGAGTGTCGGCTGAAAATCAATAAGCTCATTTATGATTTCGTGGAATTGATCAGATAACCTGACCACCGCCGTTGACTTATTTCCCTCTGTTGGTGAAACAGCGTCATCTTCTTGTTCTCTAGGCAACCGGTTATCCAGCTCCGTGTTGTATTCCTCTCGAGCTTCTTCACCGTCATCAAAAACAAATGGATCTCTTGCTCCACGCCCTCCTCGTCTATCTGCGGGCAACCCTCATCGCTGTAGCTGTGAGAAGGTGGACGAGAGTGATACAACACATAAGATTCGACCGCGACTTCTAGTTTACAAGCTGCTTCTCTTATTTGAGCATCCAATGCATTGATCACACTCCTGTCAATGCAGCTGTTGCTGCTACTGTCCAATCTTTTGAGGGTGAAGGCTAAGGATTGCAGCTCCTCATATGCTGATTTTGTGATTTGTGGATTAATGATGGGATTTATGAGGCTCTCAATGGTATGCTTGAGAGAAATCACTGCGGCATAAGCCATACCTCCTTTTTCTCACTCAAAACATTTCAACAAACGAGTCTTTAGTTTTATGAGTGTTTTGGTGGGAGTGAAAGCCTGCGTTGGATAAAGATCAACACAGAAAAGCAATCTTGTAACTTGGGTTTATTAATAGTGTTTGTTTGTTTGTGTGTGTGTAATTCAATACTCATATATTAATTTTATTTTTACATCCTCCATTTTTCTTATACGTATCATCAACCGTCAAATTACATTTGTTTTTTTCTAAAATGTTATCAATTATCAAATTACACATACCAAAGAAATAAAAAAAATATCTTTATAACCTTATCAATTAATATAATAACTATATACATATAATTAATTATCAAATTTCATAAATATCAAATAAGAATAAAATTAAAAAATAGCATAATCTTACATTCAAATTACTAATTATAACCCTTATTAAAAAAATAAAAAATAAAATTGAGAATAAAACATTTATAAGAAAGTATATTAAAGATGGTCGGTCACCATTGATTGGGATTAGTGTAATGGGCATCTTGGAAAATGAAGCTCGCTCGTGACTGGACTTTCCATCATTTCATTTTGTTTTATAAAATGTACATACTAGCTGTCGTATTACATGTCTAATATAAAATTTGTGATTAGTTGAACGGCTAAATAACAAAATTAAGCAGCCGGCCATTGTGGAAAATACTCGTTGACTTGCCACCATCTCATCTTATATTATGTTGAATTATTGATACAACTACAAAATATTTGATAATATTAATTTATTTCAAAGAATCAAAAATGATGAATTTGTTGTGAAAGTTGATGAATTCGTTGGAAATGTTATTTAATTCAATAAAATAGAATTTTCGTCTCTCATAGGATTTGAACCCTGGATGAAGGATTCAGTAACTTTTCCACCAGATGCATTAACTTTCATATCGAATTCATTTTGTTTATAACGAATTTTCATGGTTTTTAATTCTCGCGTTAAAAATAGTTCTTATTCAAGTTTACTCTCTCTCTCTCTCTCTCTCTCTATATATATATATATATATATATATATATGTGTGTGTGTGTGTGTGTGTGTGTAGTAGCCGACAAAATTAGTTCGATCCGAAAAGCCCGCATGGGATACCTGGGTTTTGGGCTGATTTGGACTTTAAAAATAAAAGCCCGAAAAAAAATCGGGACTAAAAGCCCACCGAAAAAACCCCGGCCCATCGGCTTCGAGCCAAAAAAGCCATATATTCTATTAAATATACATATTTATAATATTATTTAATATACATATCTATAATTTCTTAATAATATTAATTATATTTTATATAATTACTTATTTTTATAGCAACAATTTTCTTACTAGTTTGTCAGGAAAATATATTTTTTTGCAACACATCAAAATTCTGAAAAGAATAACAATCTCATAAATCATTCAAAAATAATTTCAAAGAGAAATGATCTCCAAAAATATATAGGTTGGTGATTAATGATCTTATAGCATATGAAAACTATTTTAAATCATTGATCTTAAATATATACTGTATAATTAATTTATTTTTTTCTATTATTTTAGACGTATAAGTGGGATTGACGTTTAACAATATCATTTATCTTTGATTTATAATTACTAATATTTTATCATTAAATTAAAAAATTAAAATTATATTGTATTACAACATCATCGCATGAATATATAAATAGGTCAAGATATACAAGAAGCATTATCATAAGAATAAGTAAGTTCAAAATATTCTCATCACTGATTCTTTATATAAGTTAAGGAGTTATGAGATTTTAACTAAATATTTGATTTTTTTTAATTTAAAATATTAATTTTATATATTAAAAAAATTAGAAAATGATCTAAAAGAAGCCCGTCCGCCCAAAAGCCCGCTCGGGGTTGGTTTGGGCTTCATATTTTTAGGCCCAAAAAATTTCAAATGCGCCCGACCCGACCTGAAATATGTAAAAGCCCGACGGGTCGGCCTGCTACTTTTCCAGCTATATGTGTGTGAAACAAAAGGTCCTTTAAGGAAAAAAACAAAAAGAAGCAAAAACATACAATTCGTTATGAAGTTGCGGGGAAAGTAAGGATGAAAACCCATATTCACTCCGTGCTCATTTCTCTCAATCATCTAACATGTAACAACCAAATAAAAAAGGAGTATTGCCTAAGAATACCCCATTTTCCTATCTTCTCTACACTACATATCTATTTCTAAAAAACATATACACTTTATATTCATTTACTATTTAAAATATAATATTATAATCCATCCACTATCAAAACCCCATAATTTTGATTTTTATGCATGGTTAAGCTATTTCCACTCCAATTGTTGCTATTTCAAGGAAGTAGTTTAACTATGTATATGAATTCCTTTATGTATTATTTTTCTAAAGCAATTAAATTCTCATGGATGGTATAGGCTGTATATCGGCTGGAAACATTTCTCGTGACATTGCTGACTTTGTAAGGGGTCTAAGAGACGAAAGAACCGCTCTCTTGCCAATGCTAACTTTGTTAGGGGTCTGAGAGGTAGAACAATGCCACGCACAAGTATATCATTTGAAGATTTTTTATTGTTGATCCTACGCTTCTAAAATGGTATCAGGGCCTTGGTTTTATTCTCCGCAAAGTCGTAAGACCATGTATGGGGGACAACCCGACAAATAGACATCCATGGAGGAACTATTTAATATTCAAGATGTTATGTATTATCCTATCGGAGGAGACTCCAAAGAAAATCGGATACGGACGCTTGTCCGAGATGCGAAGCATACATGGATAGTTTCCATGAATTGGAAGCTAAACAGGAAAGTCTAAGCCATCTGCTTAGATGTTATAAAGAGGTTGTCACACAGAGCGTTCTAGACAACCAGACCATACAAGTTATTCGCATAAACTTGTTGAATATAGAAGAGAAACTACTCCTCAATGCACATCTCTAGGAGGCGTTGAGAATTATCTACAGAAGTATCCATCCACCTCACAGTTGATGGAGACTAGAAAAAAATGAGCAATATATGCTCCTAGTTATAAGGAGATTTCACCGGATTACTCAAATTCGACGGAATTAATGGAGATCCAGAAGATAGTGCAATATTATGGCAACTGTCTATATGACGTTCCACAAGAGCTAAGCAGGATATCCATGCAGTAGGAGGAGATTCTTACCACACTGTGGAGTATCCAGAAAAAGATCGAAGGCCTTGAGCGAGAAGTAGGCCCGAGATTGGTCAAGAAATCCCCGGGTGATATCAAATTAAAACCCATCGGGATGGGTAAGGATAAATCATGCACTTAAAGAATAATCCAACTCTTTAGAAAATATAATCTTGAGATGATTGGATTAAACGAGTTACAGGAGTTAGCAGAGTCATTTGCTAACCTCAATATGGTGGATGAAGATGAACCAGGACGTCCCAAAGGAGGAGCCACGAATCCCACCACAAGGAGTACCATCTATTGATCCTATGGGATCAGGAGGTCAATATGAGTCTGGCCAAGGACCTGATGCAGAGTTTGCAGCAGAACACGCCAGAATCAGAACAAGCGAAAGAAGAAGGAGGTAAAGAGTGAAGGAAACCTTTATCGGAATAGCCACCTTGGAGCCTATCCATCCCTACGGATTGACGCTCGACATTGATGAAGTTAACTTCAATGATTGAGAAAACATTATAGATGAATTGGCAGCATCAATGGTTGTTGCAGCAACAACACTGGAACTTGACCATCTTAATATGGTTAAGGTCCTCGAAGGAAGTTTAGCAGGTGTTGTTAAACAATACTAGGAACATTGCTGACACGCTGTCGTCTAGCGTTCAAAATAAATTTATAACCTATTGCCCATCACAGGCGTAGCCAACGAAAAGTATAGGGTCGATCCCACGAGGAGTTGGTGTAGCAATCTCTGATGTCACTTAAAAGGAATGAGGGTGGTGAAATTATTTTGATCACTATAGGTAAGGCTAAAGTAACCTGAAACAAACTCAAAGGAAATATCAAAAATAAAACGAATCTGGCTTGGGAAACAACTTGGTGAAGATGATTAACACTCGGTCATAGGTGCAAAGGTTTTCACTACATGACATGCATCAACCGGTTATAAGAGACATACGTCGTGACCCCTTTGTCACGTGTCACGCCCGCGACGCACCCCTCCAAATCTATCCTTTCTGTGTAAACAAATGCAAGGGACACCCTATGCAAACTATCTAACCGTAATGCCCACGCACGAGGACACCTCAGTACATGCAAGCCTACATGCAGCGTTATGATCTAGACAGACCCATTATTGGCAAAGGCAGCTGCTAGGACTACTCCAACTCGCCCACACCAGTCGTACCCTTTGGGGTACGGGACACCCGACACCTTAATCCAATTATTACTTGCAACCCTCCCTTGCCCACTATGTTATTCGCGACTAACACACCGAGTTTGGTTAAGCTATATATTGCTCAGGACCTAGTGCTTCGGGAACACACGCATGCAGATCGAAATGCCCTACTTAGACCTCTCGAGTTATATTAATCATGCTTCACTAAGTTATACCCAAACCAGAATAAAGACTTAGCTAGACATAAAATAAACAAACATGCAATAGTTAATTGAGACCATCATGAAAACGAAACAACTTACTATTACTTGAATGAAATAAACGGCGAGCCCAAAGTGCCGCCAACAAACATACGAAAAGCGAATAAAAGCGTTTGCCTCGAAGGGACTTAATGTATGTGGTGGTGGTGATAGTGTTGAACGAACTAAAAGTTTCGTGAATGATGATGTGTGCAAGTTGCACATTCATCTCATATATATAAGCCGAGAGAGATCGGCGATGGTGATGGCCCATGGGCTGGATAATCCCTTAGGGTTTCCTTGTTGATCGGCGTTGTTTCCTTGCCTAGAGGGATTTGAGATTATCTCCTCCTGATTTATGGGATCTGGCCTTAGCGCGCATCTTTTCCGGATTTTGTGGGATTCATCCTGATCCCGCGTGTCTTGCCCATCACGGGTTGTTCCTTATCTGCATCTCTTGCCCTGCACCTCTCTCTCTCTGTCTTCTCTTTTCCTTCTTCTTCATTCTCTCTTCTCTTGGTTTCTGCTTCTCTTCTTCACTTTCGCTTGCCCATCAGCTAACCTTTTAGAGATTGAAGTTATGCGGTTTGTAAGGAGGTCACGCCGTGTAACGGAACAGATACTAGGGTTAGATGCCCTGACTGTGAGCGAAGCTCCTTGTGCCCTCGGGATGCAATCGTATCTCAGTTCATCCGCCAAGCAAGTTTCCACTCCGTATTGCCCATTTCGCCCGCCTTGCCCTCAGAGACCAAAGGTGTCATCCCAGACACAAAACACAACAAGAAAGACACATAAGACTCGATCTAAACCTAGACAAGACACAGAAAAAAGAGCACAAAACTTGGGCTCGTCACACGCACACACTTTAAACATGTTTGTCCTCAAGCATGCACGTGTAATTTGTCCAAGACAAAAGAAGAAAGAAAAGACGCAAAAGACACAAAAGGTTAGCACATCTCCACAAGCGGGTTATCTCGGCCAATATAAGCTCATTGGAACAAGCTAGTAATTCAAGTAAACTCAATTCAAGCAACGACCATCAAACAAGTCAAAATATAAATTTGAGCATATTGGGCATTTTCCTCACCAACGCTCTGCACTCTTGTGTATAGGCTAGTGTATACGGTCACGACATCTGTCATTTCGACTATGCTATAGGCTTGCGTGCCCTCTACCATCTCCACCGCTTAGACAAAGTTCTAAACATTTATCCTTAGGTCTTTTATTTGGTCAGTAATGGGGCTTAAGACATAGGTGGGAGATTTTGAACAGGCTAGGTCATCATGGACTCGGGTTTGAGGAAATTGTTTTGACTTCCATGGATTTCCTTTCGCCTTCTTCTTACAGGCCTCAAAGACAAACATCTTAGGACTTCACAATATATATTTTTTTTCTTTCTTTCAATTCTGGGTACCTTCTTTATATTGGGTATTTTGCCCATTTCTTTGAAATTTGGATAACCCCTTTTTTCTTGCCCATTACGAGGCTACTGTTCTTCCCTTCTTGTTCGCTCTTTTCTTTTTTTAGCTCCTGAGTCCAATTGATAGGGTAGGCTTCTTTTTCCAGACTAATTTAAGTGAATGAAGGAATCTATTAAGCTCAAGGGGGCTGAACGAGGGACTAACAATAGGTAGGACATTTTTGGCTCAATGGTTATTTAAAAGAAAAGAAATGCCTAAGTCATCTAAATGTTTTAGCTAAGTCAATGAGGCCTCGACATAAGAGTGCACGCAAGTTCTAGCAGAAGCCTAGTGAAGATGTCAATTATCACATAAGGAAGGAAACTGTGTCGATCAAGATACAACATTTTAGGCTCAAAGCTCACCATGTGTGCTCAAATTCAATTCGTCTTCCTTATCTACATACGGTCATGCTCAAAATAGAGAACCTAAAACTACTAGCATCATTCACAACAAGAAAAATACAGGCCAATCAAACCTACCAATTTAAATATGCTAACCGACACTCAAAAACGAAAACCCCTCCCCACTCACACACTTTGCGTTGAGCAAAGTGGGTAAACAAGGAGGGAACACAAACAACAAACAACGAAACGACATGAGCAAGGTAGGCAATCCCCCCACTCACCCACTTTGCCTTGGACAAAGTGGGTCAGAGTGGCGACCAACTCTCTTAACTCAAACAAACAAAACAGATGCAACCCCCTTCACTCACACACTTTGCCTTGAGCAAAGTGGGTGAGAGAAGAGGGTTGACCACCAACAACAAACAAAGCAAAACAAAAAACAAACAAAAGAAAATGAAAAAGGAGGACAAAAAGGTCGAGGGGCTGGATACAGAATCAACGTGGGCAAAGTAAGTGTTGCGGCGTCATAGGTAGCCTTCAGTTGTTCCCCGGCCGTCAAGCGGGCTTTTATGTCCTCATCTTCTTCCTTTCTATCTCCGAATCCTTCCTGGCTGTTCTCTTGTGCCCAAAGTGACCTCCACATTCTTTGGAGTGGCAGTGATTCAGAATGTCTTTGATCTCGCCGCACGCACTGCTGCAGGACTTGGTAGGCACACTTTCTCCATAAGTAGGATCATCCCATATGTAGGCGCGATACCGCTTTGATCTTGTTTCTTTGATATGTAGTGAGCCCAATAGGGAGTTTTCCAGTGATTTTGTAATTCACCACGTCTGCATACCATGGTTCGAAATCCGCCGTGCCTTGAATGAAGTATAGATGTTCTTCAGGGAAGGTCTCCGCAATGGGCACAGGGTCTTCCCCCTTCAGTATCCTACTCAAGTGGTCGGCCACAAGGTTTTGTGCTACACTCTTGTCTTTGATTTCTACATAGACCTCTTGTAGAATCAAGATCCATCTGATCAGTCGTGGCTTTGACTCCTTCTTGGCCATCATGTATCTCAGGGTAGTGTGATCGGTGTAGACGATTGTCTTGGCCCCGATTAGGTATGATCGAAATTTTTCAAAGGCAAAGACGACTGCTAAGAGCTCTTTCTCGGTTGTGCTGTAGTTGCATTGGGCGGCATTGAGAGTTCTTGAGGCATAGTATATAGCATGACTTTCCTTTCCTCTTCGTTGTCCCAAGACGGCTCCCACAGCGTACCCGCTTGCATCGCACATAACTTCAAATGGCATGCCCCAATCAGGGGGCTAGATGATCGGTGCTGAGATTAAGTTGTTCTTCAGAGTGTCAAAAGTCATCTTACACTCTTCATTGAATTCCCATGGTACATCATTATTGAGCAGTCGTGTCATGGGCTAGGCGATCTTCGCGAAATCCTTCACAAATCTTCAGAGAATCCAAAGGTTTCGAGAAACCTCGCGCCTTGCTTTTATCGTCGGATAGGTAATTTGGCAATAATCTATACTTTAGCTTTATCTACTTCTATCCCTCTTTCAGACACCACGTGCCCAAGAACAATCCCTTCTTGTACCATGAAATGACATTTCTCATCATTGAGGACCAAGTTCTTTTCGACACATCTTTGTAGGACTACCTCCAAATTCGTCAAACACTCCTCGAATGATTCCCCGTAGACGGTAAAGTCATCCATGAATACCTCGATGCATTTCTCCAATAGGTCTGAGAAGATGCTCATCATACATCGCTGAAATGTCCCTGGGGCATTACACAAGCCGAAGGGCATTCTTCTGTAGGCAAATGTTCCGAATGGGCATGTGAAAGTGGTTTTATCCTGATCATCTTGGGCAACCCAGATTTGCATGTAGCCCGAGTATCCGTCTAAAAAGCAAAAGAATTTGTTTCCAGCTAACCTTTCCAACATCTCGTCAATGAAAGGTAATGGGAAGTGATCTTTTCGGGTTACTGTGTTGAGCTTTCGATAGTCAATACACATTCTCCAACCTGTTTGGAGTCTCGTTGGGATCAGCTCGCCTTTCTCATTTTTCACTACCTGAATGCCTGACTTCTTGGGCACAACGTGTACTGGGCTGACCCATTTACTGTCTGATATGGGATATATGATGCCTAAGTCAAGTAGCTTCAAGATCTCCTTCATGACTACCTCCTTCATAGCTGGGTTTAACTTTCTTTGTTGATCGCGTATCGGTTTGGCTTCTTCTTCCATTAAAATATTGTGAACGCATATAGATGGGCTGATGCCCTTGATGTCGGCCAGTGTCCATCCAATAGCTTCCTTGTATTGCCCAATAACATTCTTCACAGCTTCCTCCTGATTCGGACTCAGTTTAGCATTGATGATCACGGGCAAGGTGTCGTCCTTCCCTAGAAATATATACTTCAAGTGGTGAGGAAGAGTCTTTAGCTCGAGTTTGGGAGCTCTCATAAGGGATGGGGCGAGCTTTTCTTCTTCCTTCAGCTTGGGCATGTTCTGGTATATTGACCACTTGAGTCCCTCGGGTTCGCTCCATAAATAAAGCAAGGCCTCCCGACATTACCCATAAGCTGTTTCTTCGTGAGCGTCTTCCTCCTCAAGTCCACTTTGAATGGCTGCATCCAGAGGGTCTTGCAAACCTATCTCGGGCAGGATGTCTCCCACCACGGGTTCAATGTGATCGATGAATTCCACGACTTCAATATCATTCGGATGCTCCATGGCCTTGAAGATGTTAAAGGTCACCGTCTCGCCGTCGAATTCACAGGTTAACTTGCCCGTGTCGCAATCAATCCTGGTTCTGGTCGTCTTCATGAATGGTCGGCCTAATAACATAACTGAGGATTTGTTACCCATCGTGCCCATATCCAGTACGTAGAAATCCGCTGGAAATATGAGTTTCTCCACTTTGACCAATACGTCTTCGATGATTCCTTCTGGATAGACGTTGGACCTGTCTGCTAATTGGATAACCACTCGCGTTGGCTTCAGGGTCCCTACTTTCAATTCGTTGAATATTGATAAGGGCATGACGTTTATAGATGCCCCAAATCCAAAGATGGCCTTTCGATCCTCGTCTTGCCTATCACGCAGGGAATGAAAAACATCCCTGGATCTCCACACTTCTCGGACAATTTCATTGCGGATCATGGATACATTTTCTCCCACTTGAAATTTTGCATCATCTTTGTATTTCACCTTTCTTGTGCACAATTCTTTCATGAACTTTGCCCACTTCGGCATCGTGCCCAGAGCAGTGATGAGCGGTATATTAATTTCCACCTTCTGAAACACGCGATACATCTCACTCATTTCTTCCTCTCTGCGGTTCTTGGCCAATCTTCTTGGAAATGGAGGTAAAACATTAGGATTAGGTTTGACATAGGTCTGCTCAATGATTGCATCTTCTTTTTCTGTTTTTTTCCTTGGGTAGTTCCACATGATCATCTTCGTCTTGATCAATGTGATCTGTGAGATCTTCTACTTCAGGTATGACTGCGTCGTCCTTAAGCATGAAAACTTTTTCTGGCAGTTTCTTCCCGCTTCTTAAGGCTACAGTGTTTAGTTGGGCGAGCTCATTTACCTCTACTTGTGGAGGTAAAATTCCTTGCTTTTTCTCAAGACGCGTTACAACGGTCATCAATTGGGCAACTTGGTTCCCAAGGCTCTGGAGGGCTCCCCTTGTCTCGACCTTGAATTTCTCGTTCTCTTGTTGAGCCTTCACATTCTCTCGTGCCATGGTATGTATAAGTTCTGCCAAAGATGTCCCACCGTTGTGGTCACGCTGATTATTCCTGTATTGCTGTTGTTGTTGTCCTGCCCCTTGCTGGTTGTTAGACCACCTAAAATTTTCGTTGTTCCTCCATCTTGGGTTGTAGGTTTGGGAGTTTGGATCATATCTCCTCTGCTCGTATTGTCCATTCCCATTTTGACCCACTGTATTGACTTCTTCTTCTTCTTCATAAAGGGTGGGGCATTGATCCGTGTAATATGTCACGGCCGCGCAGATTTGGCACACTTTAGCTTTCTTTTGCCCTGGTCCCGTGTTGGTCATGAACTTGTCGAATAGGTTACAAAGTTTATCCAGCTTGGTCTCCACGGCTGAAGAAGTTGCGACGGCTTGCCTCGGAACTTCTCATCCTTCGTCTCTGTTTTCTTTTGCCATCTAGCCCAATAGTCTAAAGGCCTCACTGGGAACTTTATTCATTATCGAGCCTCCACAAGCTGCATTCACCCTAATTTTCTCTGTTGCCCTTAACCCGGCCATGAAATATTGGATTAGATCATGGTCTGGAATTTGATGTTGAGGGTATTTCGCCTGTAGCTGTTTAAACCTTCCCCAGTAATCATAAAAGGTTTCCCCCGTGCCCATTTTGATGATGCTTATCCATTTCCTCATGTTCTGAATGCGGGCGGCAGGAAAGTACTTTTCGAGGAACTTCTGGTGAAGTTGTGCCCAAGTGGTCACACTTCCAATGGGCAAGGTGTAGAGCCATTCTCTTGCCCCATCATGCAGAGAGAAGGGGAATGATACTAATCACACATACTCTCCAAGGTTTTCATTGGCGCGGATAGTTCCACACGCCATCTCGAAGTCTTGTAAATGCCTTTATGGATCCTCCTCGGGCATGTCACTGAATCGGGGGAGGATTTGGATGAAGGAATGCTTCATCTCCCAGTTACCATTGATCGCGGGCAAAGTGATGCCCGTTGGCCTCAGGTTCTGGTTGTTAGGGAACACCATTTCCCTCAATGTCCGCTCTACTTGCGGTTGGTCACCCATCGTATTGCCCTCTGGGTTTTCTTTTGGGTTAGCTGCCTTTGCTGCTTGTCGTGCCCTCCGTACTGCTGCTCTCCTCCGCCTTGCGTGCTTTTCGATCTCAGGATCGTACAAAAGTTCTCCGTTCACCCCTGCAAGATTAGGGCATAGCATACAATAAAGAAAGTAATATAAACACAAGAAGTAGAGATTACTACTGGAATGCGCAACTCCCCGGCAACGGCGCCAATTTTAACACGCTGTCGCTTAGCGTTCAAAATAAATTTATAACCTATTGCCCATCACGGCGTAGCCGGCGATAAGTATAGGGTCGATCCCACGAGGAGTTGGTGTAGCAATCTCGATGTCACTTAAAAGGAATGAGGGTGGTGAAATTATTTTGATCACTATAGGTAAGAGCTAAAGTAACTCAAACAAACTCAAAGGAAATATCAAAAATAAACGAATCGGCTTGGGCAACAACTTGGTGAAGATGATTAACACTCGGTCATAGGTGCAAAGGTTTTCACTACATGACATGCATCAACCTAAGATAAGAGACATACGTCATGACCCCTTTATCACGCGTCACGCCCACGACGCATCCCTCCAAATCTATCCTTTCTGTGTAAAGAAATGCAAGGGACACTCTATGCAAACTATCTAACCGTAATGCCCACGCACGAGGACACCTCAGTACATGCAAGCCTACATGCAGCGTTGTGATCTAGACAGACCCGATATTGGCAAAGGCAGCTGCTAGGACTACTCCAACTCGCCCACACCAGTCGTACTCTTTGGGGTGCGGGACACTCGATACCTTAATCCAATTATTACTTGCAATCGTCCCTTGCCCACTATGTTATTCGCGACTAACACACAGAGTTTGGTTAAGCTATATATTGCTCAGGACCTAGTGCTTCGGGAACACACGCATGCAAATCGAAATGCCCTACTTAGACCTCTCGAGTTATATTAATCATGCTTCACTCGGTTATACCCAAACCACAATAAAGACTTAGCTAGATATAAAATAAACAAACATGCAACAGTTAATTGAGACAATCATGAAAACGAAACAACTTACTATTACTTGAATGAAATAACGGCGAGCCCAAAGTGCCGCCAACAAACATACGAAAAGCGAATAAAAGCGTTTGCCCTGAAGGGACTTAATGTATGTGGTGGTGGTGATAGTGTTGAACGAACTAAAAGTTTCGTGAATGATGATGTGCGCAAGTCGCATATTCATCTCATATATATAGGCCGAGAGAGATCGGCGATGGTGATGGCCCATGGGCTGGATAATCCCTTAGGGTTTCCTTGTTGATTGGCGTTGTTTCCTTGTCCAGAGGGATTTGAGATGATCTCCTCCTGATTTTATGGGATATTTCCTTAGCGCGCATCGTTTCCGGATTTTACGGATTCATCTTGATCCCCGTGTCTTGCCCATCACGGGTTGTTCCTTATCTGCATCTCTTGCCTCGCACCTCTCTCTCTCTTCTCCTTCCTTCTTCTTCTCTCTCTCTCTTGGTTTCTCTTCTTCTTCACTCCGCTTGCCCATCGCCTAACCTTTGGAGATTGAACTTGCGGTTTGTAAGGAGGTCACGCCTGTAACTAACAGCTCTTGAGGTTAGATGCCCGACTATGAGCGAAGCTCCTTGTGCCCTCGGGATGCAATCATATCTCAGTTCATCCGCCAAGCAAGTTTCCACTCCGTATTGCCCATTTCTACCGTGCCTTGCCCCTGTAGACCAGTGTGTCCTCCGAGACACAAAACACAACAAGAAAGACACAAAAGACTCGATCTAGACCTAGACAAGACACAGAAAAAGAGCACAAAACTTGGGCTCGTCAATTTCCCAGTCAAAAGAAAAAAGACAGTAATGACGTTCGACTTCGTGGAGGAGGCATTAAAGAACATGGCCGATACATTCAAAGTTTATTTCCTCGGAGATAGATATTTTGACAACTACAACAACGAGAAGAGGAAGAAATATTTGTTAGAGCTTTCAATCTAAGACTGGTGGTCTTGGAGCAGAGATCGCTCAACAAATTTTTCCTACTTTTTACAAAGTATCAACATCTCATCACAATCAACGAAGATGTTGCAAAACAGCAATTTTTCCTGAAATATCCCAGTCTATTGAGGGAAATGTTTATCAGGGATTACTAGATCGAAGTACGTGTCGACAACATCTCTAGAAGGATGTCTTATGTTCATAAGAAGCTGTCGGAGTGGTGTCAAACTGTAACCACTCAGAGAAATCTCAAGAAATTAAGAAAGATCAACAAGTCGGCCTCGTTGATCTGTGATATGATTGATCTTCCAACAAAAATCGGACGAGAATATTTATATCAATCCAGAAGAACAAAAATAGGTTCCAACCCTATAATAAGGGAAGGAAAGACAGAAGGAGTTCTTGGAGGCCAAAAACGATATGGTCGCGTCAAAAGGCCAGATATTACAAATCTAGACAGAGATGCGGTCCAACAAGAATACGGAATCAAGCTCAGGGATCTAGTTCTTGCGAGCAACCATCGATGAAGAAAACTTTCAGACGAGCTCACATCAAGGCTAATGAAAGTTTAAGGATTTGATCGCTTATTTTCCTAACAAATAAATGATAGTAAAAATAGCAAGTATATATATCGTATCCACATGGACTGAAACTCAAAAACACAGCGATTAATTAACACGGAATCTTTATTATTATTCAGGCAACAGATAACAAGAGAGGTGATTATTAAACTAGACTCAAATTGAATAAGATAAACTCATGAATAAAAGACTGACCCTAGGGATGTACTTCACCTAACCAGATTCACACAATTAATCTATTAATCTGTTTACCAATTTAATCCAGTCAAAGATGAAAGATCACATAAGTAACCATCAATTTCAATTACGAAAATTATGGTTGTGGATTACTAATTTACCTATTACTGTTACGTCTCAAGGTGGAAATTAGTAACTCCAAATAGATCACAAAGAATATGCTTCCTACAGATGTTCCTATCTCAGCTACGACTCAAGGCTTACCCGTATTGTGCATTCAAGATCAATTGGCAATTAAAACTGTTAAGTATTTAATTGACAACTAGATATGCATTACAGTTGATCAGAAATTAACACATAAAATTAAGCTCCACGAATCACAAATCAATGACTGGAAGGTAAAACAGTATCAATAGATAAATCACAGAAATCTAATCAGATATACAAGTCCTAGGATCAATACAGGATTTAGCTACTTATAAATAAAATACTAAAATAAGAATTAAATAAATGAAACATAAACTGAATTGAATAAATAAAACCGTAGGAATCCACGATGAATACTATAACAACTCGAATCCGTAAATATTCTGAATGCTCGTGAGTCGATTACAAAGCGTTGAACGGAAAATAGAATTGCAAGAATCTAAAGTCTGGAAGTATAAAATCTAAAGCTAGAGCAAAAATTGAGGAATATGAGTGAAAAAATAGGCTAAAACGAGATTTTGGCGCCAATGGATGGTCCGGGGTATTTATAGTTGATGGGCCGAAGCCCTAATTCTTGTCAGGCCACGGCGCCTAGCGGTCAGCCTAGCGATCGCTAGGTCGGTCGCTAGTTGTGATACAGAGACTTTTTGGGAGATCCTCGCGGCCAGGATAGCAGCTGCTAGGGTGGTCGCTAGCCTCGGTACAGAAACTTCTGGAGTGGGTTCGCGACCTGGCTAGCGACCGCTAGGTTGGTCGCTAGCCTCCTGTTCATTTTCATCTTTGGTTACTTCTTTGCCTTGTGCATCGATTATCACCTGAAAAGCCTACAAAATACCAAAAATGAACCCCAAGAGCAGTATCTTTTCAAAATAGCTAAAAACATAATGTCAACTATATAAACACACTTAAATTGATCTAAATTCATCCTAATATATCATTCTTAAACTAGTAAAAAGTGCGTTTATCGAACCCCAAAACTTAAAACATTGTTTGTCCTCAAACAAAAGAGAGACGACCAAAGACAGGCGATGAGTCGAATGACAAAAGCAATAAACCTCAGAGCAATGAGCAATAAATGATTCACATCGAATGAATCAAATCACAACATCTTCCGTTAAACTCCACATATCATAATAACCATAAGCACAAGCCTTTTCAAACTTTAATCCTCACGACATGGATATATATATATATATATATATATATATATATAAACTCTCAAACACTCAAGTGTATCAATGAGGATGTGTATACTCTCAATGTTTAAAAACACACGGAATCTACCATAAGCTTGCAAATCTTCTTATTCTCCATTACTCAAATACGTGCTCAAGAACTAAGATAAAAAAAATATCTTATAAAGGGTTATAATGTAGGCTATTTGGTAATGTATGATATATTTAAGCTAAGTGACTCATAATCCCATGATGAAAAACACAATAAGTATCACAAGACACAAATCCCAAATTTTCATAATTCATTTCAATACTTCACACCAAAAAGTCATTTTTCTCTGAGAACTCACACAATTTTTATCTAAGTGATATAATCATCTCAAGCACTAGCTACTTACCCATTTATGTTCTTTTCGCACACTTGTGTCAACTTCTTTTTTTTCTCATTTTTTTTGAACTTATATGGGTGATAAGCCTCATTTTTACCTGATTTATAAGGGTATTTTTGTTTCGTTTATAATTGATAAGTGATCTTTTGAGCTGTCTTTTGATATATTTATGTTTACCTTGGAAGATATTATGCCGTGTGTGTTTCATGTCATTTTAGCACAGGTTTTGATGTCAAAAAGATGGATCACGATAAAGAGGAATTAGCTAGCCCGGTCGCGAGCTCGTGCGAAGAATATCTGTTTCGATACGACGATAAATATGATGAAATGGATTTGATAAGGATGGATTTGAAAAGTATATAATGTTAAATAGCATCTTGATAGGAGTCCGTAGGCACAAACGGATCGCAATTCGGAGTCCCGAAGAGAGAGAACGAAGCGAAACAACGAAGTCGCGCATTGCGCAGCCGAGGGAAAACACGGCTCGCGAGTTCGGTCGCGAGACAAACTCGCGAGGAGGAGCAGAATTTCAGTATATTTGAAGCTTCGCGAGACTCCTTCGTGGCTCAAGGTTGTGAGCACGCTTTGCGAGGCTCCTAGGGTTGCGCATATAGATATTACACTTTACACGCACACAATACACGGGGAGCTTTGGACGAGAGCTTTACAAGAATTTTACTTTGATACAGAACACATATTTTCCTTCGTTTATTTTCTTTTGCACATTTATTTTCCTGATTCCAGAATAGTTTATTAGATCAGTTTTTCAATTCCTTGTTGATTCCAGTTAGTTTTTCTTCAAGTTTTCTTTTCAATTTCAGTTGTTGTTTATTTTATTGGAGCTTTCAGTTTATCTTCCGGATTCAAGTGCTACATTGTTCATCGTGAAATCTTACGGTTTTATCTATCTATTTCAGTTTATGTTATTTTATTTATTTATTGCTTTAGTAATTTAATTATCTGACTAAATTCATATTGATCTAAGGTTTGTATGTCCGACTAGGTTTGTATAATTTATCTGTTGATCTTGTTTTGCCGTCCCATTCATGATTTATGATTCTTGGCTTTAATTCTCATGTGTTGGTATCGGCCAATATTGATGCATGCTAGTTATGTGATTGATGTCTGGCGGAATTAATTGCGATCGATATCTTGAATTCATAATACGCTTTTACCTTGAGACCAGGCGGAGATAGGTGAACTGTAGGAGGTTAAATCTTTGTGTGCTTTTGGTAATAGCTTATTTCTCTTGAGACACGACGGAGATAGTGTTTAAGCTAACCTACTACTATAGGTTGTCCTGGCAGAAACTATAGTTACATTAGTTATCCTTCATATGAATGTGGATTAAATTGGTAAACAGATTAATAGGTTAATTGTGTGAATCTGGTTAGATTAAGTACATCCCTAGGGTCAGTCTTTTATATCTGGTTTTATTCATTATTTATTTTTGAGTCTAGTTTTATTATTATCTCTCTTGATAAATTGTTGCCTGAATAATAATCAAGATTCTGTGTTTATTATTTGCTGTGTTCTCGAGTCGCAGTCCCTATGGATACGATATAATATACTTGCTGTTTTACTATCATTTATTTGGTAGGAATTTTAGCGATCAAATTTTGGCGCCGGTCTTGGGGTTGCTCGATTTCATAGTGATAATTTTCTGAATTGTAGTTATTAATTCAGGTTTTAAAAAAAAAAAAAAAAATATTTCTATGTTGTTTCTTGGATCTGATCTGGTTTTTATCTCTCTGTGCAATGCATGATTACAAGATCCCAAAGGAAAGAAATTATCCCATTGGATCTTGAGATTGAAAGATCACATAAGAGAGAGAGCCCAGAAAGAAGACAACTAGCATTGGCAGATAGACAATCTCAAGGCCATGATCGGATAGCCGAGATAGAAGAGATGTTAGCTGCCATGTAACGCCAACTGGCGTTGAATAATCAGATGGGCCAGATTGGTGGGCGAGCACCACCCATACCGCTAAATCACATGTACAGGTCACCGACGGATCAGTTCCAAGGTGGAGGATGAGGACCGAACGTCAACGCGAACAACTTTGAGCTGAAACCTGCCCTCATCAGCATGATCCAGCGGGCGGTTTGGGGAGGGTTCTTCAAGACCCCAACGCACATTTAGAGGCATTCCTCGATATATGTGATACTATCAAGCGAATGGAGTGCCGGTGATGCCATCCGGATGCGGATGTTCATATTTTACTGTGGAGTCAGCGAAATAGTGGTTCAAGAGCTAGATGGATCACGGATTACCACGTGGGAGCGGCTCGGGAGAAGTTCTGTCCAAGTACTTTCCACCGCCATGCTCGGAAGATCATTTCGTAGATCTCCCATTTTCACAATTGGGAGATGAATCATTATTGAGGCTTGGGAGAGATTCAGAAACCTACTCCGGAAGTGTCCACAGCATGGGTTTTCACCTGAGCAGTAAGTAACCCAATTTTACAGTGGACTCAATGCTAACACCCGGAGCATTGTAGATGCTTCAGTCGGAGGATGCCTGCTCAACAGAAGAATCGATAAAGCGTTGAGAATAATTGAGGAGATGGCATCCAACAGTTATCAGTGGCCGATGGAGAGACAACCAATAAGAAAAGTTGCCGCTGCAGAGATTGACAACAGATATGATGATTTGTTAGAAAAATTTACATCTCTGCAAAAGGAGTATGAAGCCGAGAGAAAAGGGCAGATGACCGTGGCCATGGGGCAGAATATGGAGGAGGTTCACTATGTGAACCAAATGAGTAATTTCCAAGAAAATCAGAGTGGGAATCCACCATATCATCCCAATAATAGGAATCACCCAAATTTTTCCTATGCCAATGCACAGAATGCTTAGCAACTACCACCTGGTTTTGTTGTGAATAATGGGATGATTATGGAGCCTAAGAAGCCAAGCCTTGAAGAGATGATGCAGCAAGTATTGGTGAGCAATCGGCAAATAGCAACGAGTCATTAGCAAATTGTGGCTCAACAAAATATTCAGATTCAGCAGCTTGGGAATAGGCTAAACACTCTGGAGAGCACAGTCAATGCCATAAATAATACTGTCATAGCCCTTGGAAAACAGGTAAAGATGATAGAGAACCAAGTGGGGCAAATGGCCAATGAAAGAGCTGGAATGCATAGGCAAGGGCAATTTCCAAGCAACACTGAACAAAATCCTAAGAATTATATGCCTCCGAATCCGTGTAATGCTATTTATTTGAGGAGCGGAGCATCCTATACTAATCATCTGGAGCATGAAGGAGAAGAGTTTGATGAGCAAAGAGCCGAGGATGACGAATTCACATTTTCTCGCCTCGCGAGACATCCTCGCGACAGCCAGTCGCGAGGGAATACCGCAAAGAAAAGCGAGCCGCATGCAGAACCAGGCCTCGCGACCTTCCCTCACGAGGAAGGGTCGCGAGGTAATCCCGCGAAGCAAGACGCACCTGAGACAGAACATTACCTCGTGACTTTACCTCGCGAGGAAGGGTCGCGAGGTAAACTCGAGAAGAATGATAGAGAAGACATCGCGACCTCGCCTCGCAATGAAGGATCGCGAGCTAAACTCGCGAAGACTGACGGAGGTGACATCGCGAGGAAATCCAGAGAGGAAAATTCGCGAGAGAAAGTGGCGAATGATCAGACCCTCCCAAAGCCTACAGCCCCACTTCCTCAGCGAATCGGGAAGACGAAATACGATGAGGAGTTTGCCCGATTCAAAGAGATATTCCAGAAAGTCAACATCACAATACCTCTCTTTGATGCACTCAGGAATATGCCCGGATACGTCAAATTTCTCAAAGATGCAGTGGCAAGCAAAAAGAAGTTGGATAAATTTGAAAAAATTAACCTTTCAGAAGAATGCAACGCTATTTTACAGAGGAAATTGCCACTGAAACAGAAAGATCCAGGGAGCTTCACGTTGGAGTGCGAGATTACAGAGTACACATTTCCCAACGTGTTGTGTGATTTGGGAGCGAGCATAAACCTAATGCCTTTATCTGTGCTCAACCGCTTGGAGCTGGGCAAAATGAAGCCAACTTCAATTTAATTAATGATGGCTGACAGGTCAGTCGCATATCCTAAGGGAATAGTTGAAGATGTGTTGGTAAGAATTCGGGACTTTGTCTTTCTTGCTGATTTTGTTATTTTAGACATTCCTGAATTTAAAAACCAACCACTAATCTTTGGTCGGCCTTTTCTAGCAATTGGTCGTGCTTTAATTGATGTGCAGGAAGGTGATCTTACATTTCGTGTCAACGATGAGGAGCTGAAAATCTCAATATATGATGCCATCAATCAACACGATAGTTAGAGCACGAGGAATGCTATTCGATCACCACTGCCATAGCTGGACAAGTCTCGCGCTTGGATGTCAACCGTCCAGTTGAGAAGGATGCTACAAAGAAGAGATGGACCCAGCATGGAACTCCGAGTGATTTATTCAAGTTTGGGGGGAGCCACTTCCACACTCAGTGGTGGTCTGCGGTGAATGATAAATACAGAGGCAAGCATAGGTTTGGGAAGAAGTCTGCTGCCAAAACGTCAGATTGATCGAGGTATGAAATGGTCTAGCTAAAGACATTTAAATTTAGCACTTGTTGGGAGGTAACCCAATTTTTTCCTTTGTTTTGTTTATTTTTCGTTTTTGTTTTGTTTTCTTTTTGTTTATTTTTGGTTTTTTTTTTTCTTGTTTGGGTTTTGTATCTGTTTTGGGTTGAGTTGAATGATGAGCAGTGGATGATGAGAATTATTTTTATTAGAAAATTTATTGCAACTGATTTTGTGAGACGAAGCATGTTATGATTATTGTGAGTATTGAGCCTTTGAGAACTTGATCACACTTTTGAAACATATGAGACTTGAGCTTTTGACTGTCATATCTCTTCAGTCTTGTTTCTTTCTGTGTGAATAGTTAGAAATAACATGTGTTTCTCTAGAACTTGCTACGGTTCTTTTCGAGGTTGCATTGATGTGCTTAAGAATTATGAGATGATATTTGATAAACGCGCATTTTACACGTTTATTGTTGATGTTTAAAGATGATTTTAGATCAATGAAGTGCGTTTATGTCTTGGATCTCAATGCTTTTACATATTTTTGGAAGATACTGCTCTTGGGTTCCGTTTTGGTGTTTTGTAGGCTTATAAGTCGTAAACCGAAGCATGGAGCGAGGCACGAGCGAAGAAGGGTGAAAATACAGGGCTAGCGACCGCCCTCCATGACGCTAGCTCGAGCGCCGCGCAAGATACGCATGAAATAGATGGCTCGCGACCGGCCTAGCGACCGCTAGGTCGGCTGTGAGGAAATACTTTGCGACGCGACCGCGAGCAGCGACCGCGAGACGTGCCCGTGAGCTTCCCAACGTGCGAAAAGAGCTACTGCCCGATTTCTCGTGACCATACCTAGCGGTCGTGAGCCAGGGCACGAGGCCGACGAGCGCGTGTGTTCCTGCAAAGAAAACGAGAGAGCAGCCAAGCGAGGATGATCCCTCGCGACCGAGCTCGCGACCGCGAGCCCGGCCGCGAGGCGTGGCGGCAGAAGACAAAATTAGGGTTTCAACCCTAATTCTATAAATAGGGCATTACCCCCTCGCGCCCCCAACCTTCCCCAGCGCGATTTTGGACGTTTTTTCCTCAGTTTTTCATTATTTTCCATTTATTTTCATTCTAGCTTTGATTTAGATTGATTCTAGCTTTAGTTTTCCATCATTCTACTTTAGCTCTACGCATTGTTAACCTTTGGAACGATTTCGTCCGAAGGAATTCCATCGTTTTCCATTTTCCATTGAAGTTGGGATTTGAGCCCAACGATTGTTCTTCAGACGCTACATCTTTATCAATTTAATTTCTGTTTTTATGATTATTTCGTATTTAATTTCGTTATTTATGTCTAGCTAAATTTTCGTTCTAATCCTAGGGTTTGCATGATTCTATCCTAAATGTTGTGATTCCTGCTATCGTTATTTACCTTCCTGGCATTGATTCATGATTCTTGGTGCTTATTTATATGTGTTGATTTCTTATCAATCTTGATGCATATCTAGTTGCCAGTTAATTTCCTAACAGTTTTAATTTTCAATCGATCTTGAATGCATGATACGGATAAGCCTTGAGTCGTAGCTGAGATAGGAACATTCGTAGGAAGCATATTCTTTGTGATCCTTTTGGAGTTGCTTATTTCTACCTAGAGACGTAACAGTAATAGGGAAAATTAGTAATCAACTGCCATAATTGTCGTAACTGAAATTGTTGGTTACAAATGTGATCTTCCATCTTGTCTGGATTAAAATTGGTTAATAGGAAGCAGGATAAACATACGTTGTGGGTAGGATTTATGCATCCATAGGGTTAGTCTTTCTCTCTTATTATCTCTTTGAGTTTTTACTGTTTTAGTTTATTTTCAAGTTATTACCTTATTGCTTTGGATTTAATATCTGAAGCCCTAAACATATATAAACCAAATCTGTGCTTGGATAATGATAAATTATTGTTGAGTTAGATTCTGTGTTTTCGCATTACAATCCACAATGGATACGATACTCTGCTTACCTTATACTTGCGCGTTTTTCGTGTTAGAAAAGTGAGTGATCAAATTTTGGCGCCGTTGCGGGGGATTGTTAAGATCACATAGGAATAATTTGACGATTTGGAGTTATTAATTCAAGTTATATATTATTATATTTATTTATTCTTGCGAGTTAAGCTCTCTTTTTCTCCGGTAGTTTATGATCACAAGGTCCTGGGACCTCTGAGCAAACTCTTGACCCAGAAATAAAAAATTCCCAAAGGAGAAGGCGGCGAGAAAGAAGAAGGCAAGCAATGGCGCGAATCCGAATAACGGGGTGTTCCTCCCAATGGGGTATACCTCCCGAGCAAGCTACACGTCTCTGGCGATTTCACAGAGATCTGGCGCCAAATGGCGAACATGGGACTCCTTGTCCTGCATTCGAGCGAGACCTCACGAATTACATGTACCGACCTCCCACCGAATAATTCCAGGAGGAGGATGGGGCCGGAAGTGAATGCGAACAATTTTGAATTAAAGTCGGCCTTGATCGGCATGGTTCGAGGAGAACGGTTCGGGGAGGAGTTCGGAGAGACCCGAATGCCCATCTTGAGACTTATCTCGACATTTGTGACACCATCAAGCGAATGGGGTGCCACAAGACACAATCCGGATCGCATGTTCGGATTCTTTCTGCGTAGCCGATCGAAGGATTGGTTCAAGAGCACCGGACCGTCTTGGGATAGATAGTTGGGGAAAACTTTGCGAGAAGTTTCTTTCAAAATATTTTCCACGGCTAAAGCGCGAGAGATAATAGCCGAGATCTCCCATTTCTTCCAACAAAGAGATGAGTCACTACTAGAGGCATGGGAGAAATTCAGAGGCCTATTGAGAAGATGCCCACAACATGGATTCTCCAAAGAGCAACAGATCACGCAGTTCTATAGTGGGCTGACGCTGCATACGAGGAGTATAGTGGATGCGTCGGTAGGAGGATGCCTGTTGAACCGCTGAGTAGAGGAGGCCAGCGGCATCATAGAAGAGATGGCGGCCAATAGTTATCAATGGCCGATGGAGAGGCGCCGATGGTCAAAGCGATTATCGTGAGGTTGACTCGAAATCGATGATCTCATGGAAGTTTACTCTTTTGAAGAGTCAGATCGAGACGGAGGATGTGAATTTCATAACTCAGAGGAACCGTCCTGGGGAAAATCCGGCATACCATCCGAACAACAGGAATCATCCTAATTTGTCGTATGCCAACCCCAATAATTTCCAACAACATCCAGCGCGCGCTTCTCTTGCGAGAATGGTATGATTCAAGAACCGAAGAAGCAGAGCCTAGAGGATATGATGCAGCAGTTGGTTGTGAGCAACCAACAACTGGCGACCCAACAGAATTCTTTCATCAGTACTACTGGCCAGAGGATAACACAGTTGGAATCCAATGTAACAGCCATGGGCAAACACTTGAAGATGATGGAGAATCAAATCGGTCAGATAGCTGCACAACAAAACGCACAGCCAAAGACGGGCTAATTTTTGAGTAATACGGAAGTGAACCCAAAGAATCAGTGCTTTGCTATCCAGTTGAGAAGTGGAAGAGCGTACCAGAACCACCCGGAGCAGGAAGACAAAAACGGAGCGGAAGAAGAGCACCACGACCGAGCTCGCGACATGAGCCCGGCCGAGAGACCGAGCGGCGTTAGAGGTGAGCCCACGACCGCATGCCCAGCCGCTAAGAAGACAACCGAAGTAGCGCAGGTCCCTAGCTACCGCCCTCGCGATCGCAAGGATGGTCGCGAGGGACGCCCAATTCTAAAATTTCCGACGTAAACTCCACCGATTCCATTTCCGAGTCGTCTGACCAAGCCCAAGCATGATGATAGGCTGACCCGATTTTTGGAAATGTTCGAGAATGTGAATATTAATATTCCCTTACTAGATGCGCTCAAAGATATGCCGGGGTACATGAAATTCCTCAAGGATGCCGTCACCAACAAGAAGAAGCTGAAGAAATTCGAGACAATCAATCTGTCTCAAGAGTGCAGTGTTGTGCTGTAAAAGAAGTTGCCATTAAAGCAGAAAGATCCGGGCAGCTTCTCTATACCTTGTGTCATTGGAGGGCATACCTTTTCCAAGGTGTTGTGTGATTTGGGGGCAAGTATCAATTTGATGTCGTTGTCCATATTTAACAAATTGGAGATTGGAGAATTGAAGCCCACTACGATTACTCTCCAAATGGCAGACGCATCAGTCACAAGGCCAAAAAGGATAGTGGAAGATGTGCTGATCAAAGTAAAAGGATTTATCTTCCCTGCGGACTTTGTAGTCCTTGATATGCCAGAGGATGGGAATACGCCTCTCATTCTAGGGAGACCGTTCTTAGAACACGGCGGGGCTCGATCGACATGCAAGAGGGTGATCTCACCTTCCGTGTGAACAAAGATGAGTTAACCATTTCGATCAATGATGCCATCACGAGAGATGATAACTCAACACATGAAGATTGCTATTCGATCACCACTACCACAGCCAACCCATTGTTGAGCTTGAATTTCAATAGACCGTCAGACGAGCACGCTACAAAGAAGAGGTGGACTCGGCATAAAAATCAGAGTGAGTCGTTCAAGTTCAGTGGAAGCTACTCATATGCCAAATGGTGGTCTATTGTCAATGCTAAGTACAAGGGCAAGAAAAAGTTTAGAAAGACCACAGTTGTCGAATCGCCCGATTGATGAGAGGTAACGTCGAGCTAGCGACGATAAATCTAGCACTGGTTGGGAGGAACCCAACATTTTACGTGCTTTATGTTTTTATGTTTTGTTTTTCTTGTTTCTCTTTGTCGTGTCGTGTCCTTTGTGTTCGTTTTTGAGTCCCAAGGTGTTTAATGGCTTTATTAAAAAAAAAGCCTTTCTTGCGACCACCCTCACGACCACGAGGAGTGGTCACGAAAAAACGGGCAGTGGCTATTTTGGCTACGAGAAAATAAGAGCTCAGCATTTACGCATACCTCGCGACCGCGAGCCCGGCCGTGAGGCATGCCCCGGCCCAGAAACGGACGCGACCCGCGTGTTTTCTCTTCATTTTTAACCCCTTCCCCCCCATTTTTGACACACACACACGCACACTTCAGCAAATACACTCTCTAAAAGCACCAAAACCCTAGTTCTTTATTTTGCTTGCAATTTCCACATATAATTCACTCAAGGTATGCTACATTTCCTTAATTCTTCATGGGTTTACGCTTTTTAGCATGTTTTAGAAGAGTTTTGTCCATTATATCTTATTGTTGTGGATTATTGAATATTTGATGAACTAGGGCTTCTATTGCAAAAATTACTTGGTGTTTGAGCATGTTTGTTTCAATGTTAGGTCTATTGATGTTCTTAGATGCATATTGTTGGTTTAATTTGCCTACATTGTTGAATTGGGTTGCAAAATTTCGAAAAAAAACCACAGTTTTTCTTTGTCGTGTGAACCTCATGACCGGGCTGAGCCGACATGACGTCTGCATGCCTCTGTGTCGACCTCCAGCGTGCATAGTTCTGACGTGAATGATACCTCGCGACCGCGAGGGAGCTCCAGAATTCTGTTTTCATGCGTTTTTGCTTGTGTGTGCATTTTCTCTCCCTCGTTTCACCTTGTTAGACCATATGTTAGCATAGGGGAGAAATTCTACTAAGTTTAAGTTCGGGGGAGGTCTATATATTGCTATGGGTTGCCGTTTTCTTTCGCTTTCCTTTTTAATAAGTACATGAGCTAACGTTGACTTATCTTTAGGTACATTATGTCGCGTGCTTCAGGCCACAAACGAAAGGGCAAGGAGGTCGCCTCCTCTTCGCATGATGACACACATGATGAATTCGACCCCGAAACCTTTGGGGTGCGATTGCCAACTTCCTCGTCAAGGGATAGGTGGAGGAGATTGGTGCAACTACGGCACAGGCACTCACGATTTATGTGCATAGAGACGTGCCAAGCCATGGGGATAGCCAACGATGTCACGTGGCTAGCGGAGAGGGCCGGTTTATACTCAGTTATCACGGCCAACTATATGACATACCGCATCCTTACTCTGGAATTCCTGTCGACCATCCGAGTACACAAGTCACATGGGTCGCCGGACTATATCACTTTCCACATGGACAATGAGCCCCGCCAACTCTCGGTGGATGGGCGAATGGTATCATAAATGGTGATCCCGGGGTCATACATCGGAGATTTAGAGACCACGCCCGCGAATGTGTGGCCTTTGTTCGTGGACACCACTCTTGAAGCGAGAACCCGTCATATGGCGCCTCGAGCGAGCGCAAGTTCCATAAGGAACCCCACGGTGAGCTACTTTCACCGCCTGATCACCTTCACCATCCATGGCCGCAATAATGCCGGCACATTCCTTTCAAATGACATGAGTCTCTTAATTGGAGCTGCGACTCGACATATGATGCATGCCGGCATGTTCCTTGCACAGCACTTTCAGATGCAAGCTGAGGTCTCGGGGAACGCACGGATATGCATAGGAGGATTCGTTACCCACATTGTTGATTTCTTCGGGGTGACGATTCGTGAGAGTCCTATCTCTCAAGATATCTTCCTGGACAAGCCCTGTCTATATGTCCAAACGTTCTTGAAGAGACACCGAGCCGTTACCTCTGGCTGCTATCGACAAACACGGCCGATCATGTTTTTCGCACCCAACACGGATCTCACGGTTTAAGCGATTTGGTGCGGCGGAGGTAATGGAACTGCGCTCGGTCTTCACTACTCATGGGTTCGGCGCTTGAATGTGCAAGGCTAGATCGAGAGAGGGCGGCATGAGGAGGAAGCCGAGCAGGAGGAGCAAGCCGAGCCGGATGTGGCACCGAGACAGGAGGCATATTACATCCACCTCCCGTTCAAGGCGACCCCGGAATATATGAGCGCATGGATCGCATAGATGGTCGACTTGACCATATTGACGGGCGCCTGACATCCATTTTGGCCCAGCAGCAGGCCCAATTCGAGCAACAACAAGCCCTCATCGCCCAACACCAAGCACATCAAGAGCACCAAAGACAAATGATGGAGATGATGCAGAGGTGGGATCAGTGGCGAGGATTCTATCCGCCGTCGGAGTAGCACGACATACGAGGTAAGGTCTCTCGACCTACTACTCTTTTCTGCAAACCTTATTGCCTCCATTTCCACCTGTTTACAATAAGTTTGGGGGGAGTGGACGAGTTTGGTTGGTTGAGAGTCATGTTTATGTTTTTATGTTTTCTTGTAAA
This sequence comes from Salvia rosmarinus, assembly GCA_036937905.1. Taxonomy (NCBI): domain Eukaryota; kingdom Viridiplantae; phylum Streptophyta; class Magnoliopsida; order Lamiales; family Lamiaceae; genus Salvia; species Salvia rosmarinus. Next base: position 242,170 of record JAODLM010000233.1, read on the forward strand.
GTTGTTATGCTTTGGGGCTTTTATCGTGTCTTTGTTTTGTTGTGTCTGCCGATCAACGAGTTAAGTGAAATGTGTTAATGCATGTTGCCAATGATGATAGAAATTTTCTGAAAAATGTTGTTGATAGTGCACATGATGTGTTAGGAAACGAAGCATGAATGACTTGAGATTGCTTAGCTTGTTGTTTTTCACCATTTGCTTAAAACCGTGAGACTTGAGCTTCACTGTATAAACATCTTGATACAGTTTCTTTTAATTGTGTGATATCGTGCATGTAATTATCTTCTAGAACTTGCCGTTTTTCTGTGTCGAGGCTGCAATATGTGTTTTGAATATGGAAAGGATAAAATGTCATCTTTGCTAAACCACATATTTACCCAAACACTAATGATGATGATATATATCGTTTGTCGCCTTCTTTGAGCCTTTAGTAGACTTTATTATTTCGATTAACCGGATGATAGGAGGTGAGGATGGATATGGGAATCAAATGGGAGGAAAATTTTGTTTTGATATTCTAAGTTGGGATAAAAGATAAAGATGGTACCCGTGTGAAAAAGAATAGACCCTATAAGCTCAATTACAAAGCCAAGAAAAGAAAAATTTTGTGAAAAATGTGAGCATAAAAGAAGTCAATTATCATAGTATAAGGTACCTTATGTGCATAAATGATTGATTAGCATGTTGGAAAGAAAAAGGGAAATGGACAAAGTCCATATGAGTTGATTATATAAATGGAGGTGCTTGGGGTATATTTGAGTCACTTAGCCATATATTATCCTACCTTAACCAATGTGCCTACATTACAACCTATGAAAAGTCCTTTTGATCCTAATTTGAGCGCATTTGATGTGGTGGAGATATTAGAGAAATGGCGAGCCTATGGTGAGATTTTGCATTGCATTGATTATTGAGTGTATACCGTCCTTTATTTCTTTATGAGTTGAGTGTACTCTATATATTACGCACATACCGTTGTGAGGTGGAATTGAATGAGATTTTTGCTTTCAATGGTTGTACATTGTCGAGTTGACCAATGTAAATCGTGGTGCACTAATGATTTTTAGCTTTGAGATATTTACGAGGCGTTATTGTGTTAATCACCTTTCTTGGCTTCGTTGATCTTTTGTTGTGTCTCTCTTTCTTTTTGTTTTGTTTTGTTTGAGGACAAACAATGCTTTAAGTTTGGGGGTTTGATAAGCGCGCATTTTACGTTTATTGTTGATGTTTAAAGATGATTTTAGATCGATGAAGTGCGTTTATGTCTTGGATCTCAATGTTTTACATATTTTTGGAAGATCTTGCTCTTGGGTTCCGTTTTGGTGTTTTGTAGGCTTAAAAGTCGAAAATCGAAGCATGGAGCGAGGCAGCGAGCGAAGAAGGCTGAAAAGCAGGGCCTAGCGACCGCCCTGCAGCCCCTAGCCAGCGCGCAAGATGTGCACGAAAGCAGATGGCTCGCGATCGGCTAGCGACCGCTAGGTCAGCCGCGAGGAAATACTTTGCGATGCGGCCTCGAGAAGCGACCGCGAGACGTGCCCGCGAGCTTCCCAACGTGCGAAAAGAGCTACTGCCCGATTTCGCGACCATACCTAGCGATTCGCGAGCGGTCGGAGGCGAGGTCGATGGCGCGTTCTGCCGAAAAGATGAGGATGGCGGCGAGGATTATCCCTCGCGACCGAGCTCGCGACCGCGAGCCTGGCAGCGAGGCGTGGCGGCAGAAGACAAAATTATGGTTTCAACCCTAATTCTATAAATAGGGCATTACCCCCCGCGCCTCAACCTTCCCAGTAGCGATTTTGGACGTTTTCCTCGGTTTTTCATTATTTTCCATTTATTTTCATTCTAGCTTTGATTTAGATTGATTCTAGCTTTAGTTTTCCATCATTCTACATTAGCTCTACGCATTGTTAACCTTTGGAACGATTTCGTCCGAAGGAATTCCATCGTTTTTCCGTTTTCCATTGAAGTTGGGATTTGAACCAACGATTGTTCTTCGCCACGCTACATCTTTATCAATTTAATTTTGTTTTTATGATTATTTAGTATTTAATTTCGTTATTTATGTCAGCTAAATTTTCGTTTTAATCCTGGGTTTGCATGATTCTATCCTAAATGTTGTGATTCACTGCTATCGTTATTTACCTTCAGGCATTGATTCATGATTCTTGGTGCTTATTTATATGTGTTGATTTACGATCAATCTTGATGCATATCTAGTTGCTAGTTAATTTCTTAACAGTTTTAATTGTCAATCGATCTTGAATACATGATACGGATAAGCCTTGAATCGTAGCTGAGATAGGAACATTGAGGAAGTAGATAGAACATTCGTAGGAAGCATATTCTTTGTGATCCTTTTGGGTTGCTTATTTTCACCTAGAGGCGTAACGATAATAGGAAAATAGTAATCAACCTACCATAATTGTCGTAAATGAAATTGTTGGTTACATATGTGATCTTCCATCTTATGCGGATTAAAATTGGTTAATAGGAGCGGGATAAACATACGTTGTGGGTAGGATTTATGCATCCCTATGGTTAGTCTTTCTCTCTTATTATCTCTTTGAGTTTTTACTGCTTTAGTTTATTTTCAAGTTATTACCTTATTGCTTTGGATTTAATATCTGAAGCCCTAAACATATATAAACCAAATATGTGCTTGGATAATGATAAATTATTGTTGAGTTAGATTCTGTGTTTTCGCATTACAATCCATGTGGATACGATACTCTGCTTACCTTATACTTGCGCGTTTTTCATGTTAGAAAAGTGAGCGATCAATATTATGCATTCTTTTCTTAGCCTATACACTATCCAAACACTAACCTGTTATTTTATTATCCTTTGATGAACCCGTTTGAACCTACCTTATTCTTTCATATAGTCGTGGGTTGGGTTATGTAGTTAGTATGATATTTGGGTGCTTGAATTGAGGGTTGAGAAAAAGAAAGGAAAGAAAATAGATGTTGAGAAAGTGATTATTAAAAATAGTTGTTTACCCATATAAGTTCAAAAAAAATTAAAAGAAAAAAATTTGAGTTAGCACAAGTGTGCGAAAAGAACATAAATGGGTAAGTAACTAGAGCTTGAAATGAGTATATCACTTATATGATAATTATGGAGTTCTTATAGAAAAATGATTTCTTGGTATGGAGAATTGAAATAAATTGTGAAAGTTTGGGAATTGTGTCTTATGATACTTATGGTGTTTTTCATTATGGGATTATGAGTCACTTTGCCTAAATATATCCTACCTTACCAAAGAGCCTACATTATAACCTTTTATAAGACCTTTTTGATCTTAGTTCTTGAGCACATACTTGAGCAATGGAGAATTAGATTATTTGCAAGCTTATGGTAGATTCCATGTGTTTTTAAACTTTGAGAGTATACACATCCTCCTTGATACACTTGAGTGTTTGAGATTTCTTATATGTACATCCATGTTGTGAGGATACAAGTTTAAGAAGGCTTGTGCTTATGATTATTATGATACGTGGGGTTTAACGAAAGATGTTGTGATTTGATTCATTTGATTGAATCTTTTATTGCTCATTGCTCTAAGGCTTGTTGCTTTTGTCGTTCGACTCTTTGCCTGTCTTTGGTCGTCTCTCTCTTGTTCTGATTTGTTTGAGAACAAACAAAAGGTTAAGTTTGGGGGAGTTGATAAGCCTCATTTTTACCTGATTTATAAGGGTATTTTCGTTTCGCATAATTGATAAGTGATCTTTTGAGCTGTCTTTTGATATATTTATGTTTACCTTGAAGATATTATGCCATGTGTGTTTCATGTCATTTTAACACAGGTTTTGATGTCAAAAAGGTGGATCACGATAAAGAGGAATTAGCTAGCCCGGTCGCGAGCTCGTGCGAAGAATATATGTTTAGATACGATGATAAGTATGATGAAATGGATATGACAAGGATGGATGTAAAAATTTTATACTGTTAAAGAGCATCTCGATAGGAGTCCGTAGGTGCAAACGGATCGTAATTTGGAGTCCGGACGAGAGAGAACGGAGCGAAACAGCGAAGTCGCGCATTGCGCAGCCGAGGGAAAACACGGCTCGCGAGTTTTGCTCGGTCGCGAGACAAACTCACGAGGAGGAGCAGAATTTCAGAATATTTGAAGCTTCGCGAGACTCCTTCGCGGCTCAAGGTCGCGAGCACGCTTTGCAAGGCTCCTAGGGTTGCGCATATACATACTACACTTTACACGCACACAATACACGGGGAGCTTTGAACGAGAGCTTTACATGAATTTTACCTTGATACAGAACACATCTTTTCCTTCGTTTATTTTCTTTTGCACGTTTATTTTCCTTATTCCAGAATAGTTTATTAGATCAGTTTTCAATTCCTTGTTGATTCAGTTAGTTTTCTTCCGTTTTCTTTTCAATTTCAGTTATTATTTTATTGGAGCTTTCAGTTTATCTTCCGGATTCAAGTGCTACATTGTTCATCGTGGAATCTTACGGTTTTATCTATCTATTTCAGTTTATATTATTTTTATTTATTTATTGCTTTAGTATTTTAATTATGCGTAGCTAAATTCCGTATTGATCCTAGGGTTTGTATGTCTGACTAGGTTTGTATAATTTATCTGTTGATACTGTTTTGCCGTCACATTCATGATTTATGATTCTTAGCTTTAATTCTCATGTGTTGGTATCTGACCAATATCGATGCATGCTAGTTATGTGATTGATGTCCTGACGGAATTAGTTGCATAGTCGATATCTTGAATTTATAATACAATTTTTACCTTGAGACCTGGCGGAGATAGGTGAACTGTAGGAGGTTAAATCTTTGTGTGCTTTTGGTAATTAGCTTATTTCTCTTGAGACCCGACGGAGATAGAGTTTAAGCTAACCTACTACTATAGGCTGTCCTGGCGGAAACTAGAGTTACATTAGTGATCCTTCATATGAATGTGCATTAAATTGGTAAGCAGTTAATATGTTAATTGTGTGAATCTGGTTAGGTTAAGTAAATTCCTAGGATCAGTCTTTTATATCTGGTTTTATTCCTTATTTATTTTTAGTCTAGTTTTATTATTATCTCTCCCTTGATAAATTGTTGCCTGAATAATAATCAAGATTCTGTATTGATTATTTGTTGTGTTCTCGAGTTGCAGTCCCTGTGGATACGATATAATATACTTGCTGTTTTACTATCATTTATTTGGTAGGAATTTTAGCGATCAATGGGTAAGCAATTATTTTTTATTTATCACTTTCTCATCATTTGTCATTTTTTTTCTTTCTTTTTCTCAACCTTTCAAATCAAGAAACCAATCATCACACTAACAAACTCAACCCCACCCACGGCTTTATGAAAGAGTAAGGTAGGCTCAAACGGGCTCATCAAAAGAAAAAATGATTAACAGGTTAGTGTTTGGATAGTATATAGTCTAAGAAAAGAATGTCTAATATCATCTCCCAATTCTTAAGCACATCAATGCAACCTCGAAAAAGATCCAGAGCAAATTCTAGAGAAACACATGTTATTTCAAACTACTCAACACGGAAAGAAACAAGACTGAAATAATATGACAGAGTCTCACCGGTTTCAAACATGTGATCAAGTTCTCAAAGGCTCAATGATCACAATAATCATAACATACTTCGTCTCACAAAATCATTTGCAATCAAATTTTCTAATAAAAACAATTCTCATCATCGCCTGCTCGTCATTCAACTCAACCCTAAACAGATACAAAACAAAACAAGAAAAACAAAACAAAAACCGAGAAAATCAAACAAGATAAAAACAAAAATAAAATAAAGCGAAAACATTGGGTTACCTACCAATAAGTGCTTAATTTAACGTCTCTAGCTAGACCATTACCTCGATCAATCTGGCTTTTTGGCAACTGACTTCTTCACCATCTTGTTTTTGCCCCTATATTTAGCAATTACTACAGACCACCACTGAGTGTGGAAGTGGTTCTGTCACGACCCGACTATTTAATTACTTATTTAACTAAATAATCAAGCCATAACTGGTTTAATTAACGATAATCTATCCACAATAAGTGATTTAGGAAGTTAAGTTTTCAAACAAACGGACATCAAAACATTTGTAATTGGGGTAAGCCAATCTGAACTCAGAAAATATCCAACAACCAATTAATCACAAATGAGAGCACAACCTCAAACTACATATATAAATGTTTTCAAAATATTTACAAGGTTATCAAAAGTATGGTTTCACATTTCAAGATTAACAGCGGAAGATTAATGAATGTTATGTATGAAGACATGACACTTGACCACGATGTTTCGATGAAGAAAAACAAAATAGCAATTCTGCTCAGTTCCAAGCCACACCTCTTCCATACTCAACCTGCATCATAAAACACTTATTGGGTGTGAGTACTAGAAGTACTCAGTGGGTAAATGCTATCATAATATATTCCAAACTTATAACCTTGTTCAAGTAAACTTTTCTTTTAAATAATCTTTAGAAATCAGAAATTTATTTGTTCATAAGAAACATTGATCCTCGTGACATATCACCACAATTTATTTTTAAACATACCGCATCACATACCCGAGTTGGTCGAAGGATCTCAACTACGGTCATACCTATCTACATCATTCGGTAAAGGAAGTAGGCCTCCTCCAAGCACCATGGCGGCCTACATGGGCAAGCTCACGACCATCTACCTGCTGCGATGATTAACATCTTCCTACCGCAGATAGGTAATTGCCGTCATACCCACAATGTGGTAAAACATTTAGCATAATTATCATGTGGTGATCAAATGCTTTCACAAGAAATCAAGCTCATAACATATCATGGTTTTACTTCAAAATAAAGCTCGTAATGCATTACCCACCTCGTGACGTTCACTTTATGATTAAACTTCTTCGTCCTTCACTTGGTTTCCTTGCTTGATCCTTAAAACATAAAAATTTATAGTCGATTTTAGTAATCTTTCTTTCTAATCTACTATATGTTAACAACTATTAGCCAACATATAACCTTATCTTATTAACGTCTAATTCTACCAAATTTTGGCGAGTAACGTTTAGAATAGGTATAGCCCAAATAAACCAAACTACTTCATTTTATCCCAAACTCCTCAATATCATTATCATATCATCAAACATGTACTTAAGAATCTTATATGAGACTAATATCATGTAATATAATGTTAATCGCCTAAATGATTTAACTATATATATATATATATATATATATATATATATATATATATATATATATATATATACATTTCAATATTTTAAGTATCTACAACCCATTAAACATTAAATATCATATAATTATACTCAATTAACATTAATAATCATAAATTCATGATCCATTCAATCATAGATCACCTATATCACTTATAAGTATAACTTAGTTTAAACTTTAATTTTCTAACTTTTGATACCTATGTTCAAAAATTCCCATAAATTCTATTTAGGCCTTATTTTTATCATAGATTACAAATATCAATTCAAATCTATGAAATAAAATCAAGAAATCAAAGTTCATGAAGTCCCCTTCATTTTCGAAAATTAGCATATCATGTATATAATTGAATTAAATTCCCATAAATTCATTTCATGCATTATTTATATCCTTAAGCATGAATATCATGTCAAATTAATCAAATAAAATTAAAATCATCAAGTTCATGTGACTTATGATTTTGAAATTTTAAAATTTAATTAACATAATTTAACTTTTAATTTCTTTAATCATATGATGTTTATAAGCATACTTAAACATATATCTAAGCTTAATTCAATCATATCATAACATAGAAATTATATTCAAAATTTAGGGTTTAGGTACAAATTATGAATTTCTAATCTTCATGAATTTAAACAATTTAAAAGCATAGAACATGTTAATAATGCATAATGAACATACTTAAATCAATAAACATAACAAGAATTAATTAAATCAATCATAATCATCCACACTAAATTTTGAAAACTATACATATATAGATCATAAATTTTATCAATTCAAAATATAAAAACTTTGCATAAATGTAGTAATTACCTTGCTAGAAGTAATTTCTCTTTAATTCCCAAGTTAATTATGTGTTAAAAGTGAAAATAAAATTTTGTGTGCATTAGTGTGTGTGTGCGAAAATTAGGGGTGTTTTGGAGGTTGAAGATGCTTTATTCTTTGTATTATAATTCTAGAAGTTTAATTTAGATTTAATGTGCATTTATTTAAAATTTTAAAGTAATTATACACTAATTTCAAAATATTATATTTATACCCCTAATTTTGCTAATTCCATACCTTAGTATAATTTAATTAATACTATCATATTTCAATTAAATTATAAGATCTAATACAACTTATATTCATAATTTAATTTAGATTTATATAGCATAATTTAAGTCACTTTATTTAATAAAATTCCATTCATTCTAATAATACTTCTTAAATTTTAGAAAATTATATAAATAAATTCTTTAATCATTAATTATTAATAAAACAAATTTATTCAACACATTTAATATTTTAAATAATATTTTATCTCATTTTATAAGAAAAATAACATGCAAAATAATTAATGCATTTATAGCATAATTTCTAATTAATAGCATTTTCATGCAAACATACATTAATAAACACATATTTCACATTTTATCACAAATAAACTCATTTCTAATAAATCTCTACATTTTCCAATCTCATATATTCAAATCTTGAATTAATTGGATTCATGCCGATTAATATTTCATTATATCGAATTTTACGAATTCTTAAGGCTTATATAGCTTTTAAGCCTTTAATAATGCTTAATTAAACTTTATTAATTACTATAAGATTTTCGGGCTACTACAGGTTCCCCCCAAACTTGAACATAACATTTGGTTTCCTTACCAAGTCAAAATTTTCCTCGTAGAATTCCCGTCAAGCGGTGGGTTGCCGTCCAAGTCTTGATCGGGCTAGTTGTGGCAGTGGTGATGGAACAACAATCCTCATAATCGAACTATCATGTCTCTTGATGGCATCATAGATCGAAATTTTTAGCTTTTCTTTGTTCACACGGAATGTGAGATCACCATCCTGCACATCAATTAAAGCTCGGCGATGGCTAGAAAAGGTCGACCAAGATTAGCGGTTGATTTTAACTTCGGTATGTCGATATTACAAAATCAATTTGGAAAAATAAAATCACAATTCTTACCAACACATCTTCAACTACTCTCTTAGGATATGAAACCGACACATCGACCATCATCAATGAAATAGTAGTCGGTTTTATTACTCCAATCTTCAGACGATTGAAAACAGACAGAGGTATGAGATTGATACTTGCTCCCAGATCATACAATACGTTATGAAACGTATGCTCTCCAATCTGACATTCCAATGTGAAACTCCCAGGATCCTTTTGTTTGAGCGGCAACTTCCTCTGTATGATAGCACTGCATTCTTCAAACATGTTGATCGTTTCAAATTTTCCCAACTTCTTCTTGCTCGCCAATGCATCCTTGAGGAATTTGACGTACACAGGCATCTCTCGAAGTGCATCCAGGAGCGGTATGTTGATATTAACTTTCTCGAACATCTCCATGAATCGATTGAATCTCTCGTCAGATTTCTTTTTTCCAAGACGCTGAGGAAACAGGGCTGCAGATATTTGAGGCATCTGAGGGCTCGCGCTCTTTCCTCGCGAGGTTGAGTCGCGAGACTCCCTCGCGAGGTCCTTTCCGTCTGTCTTCCTGAGACTCTCTCGCTACCCTTCTTCGTGAGGCAAGGTCGCGAGGCGAGATTCTGCTTCTAGGGCGTCTTCCCTAGCGAGACAACCTCGCGACGTGCTATCGCGAGGCGAGAATCCGTTAGATCTTCTCCCTTGTCTTCTTTGGCTCTTTCCATATGTCCCTTCTCTTTTTCATACTCCGGATGATTTTTATATGATGCTCCACTCCTCAAGTAAATTGCATTGCACTGATTTGGAGACATATTTTTAGGATTCTGCTCTGTGTTGCTTGGAAATTGCCCCTGCCTGTGCATCCCAGCTCTCTCATTGGCCATCTGCCCTACTTGATTCTCCACCATCTTCAATTATTTTCCAAGGGATATGACAGTGTTGTTGATGGCATTGACGGTGCTCTCTATCGTATTCAGTTTGTTCCCCATCTGTTGTATCTGAATATTTTCTTTGAGTCACTATTTGTTGATGACTTCGCAATTTGCTGATTGTTCACCAATACTTGTTGCATCATTTCTTCGGACTAAACCTTGATTCCACAATCATCCCATTATTAACAAAAAACCGGTGGTGGTTCTTTGAGCATTCTAACGCATTAGCATAGGAAAAATTAGGGTGATTCCTATTGTTGGGATGATATCTTTGGATTCCCACTCTAATTCCTTGAAATTATTTCTTGGATTTACATAATCGGCCTCCTCCATATTCTGTGCCATGGCAACAATCATCTGCCCTTTCTTCTCGGCTTCATACTCTTTCTGCAATGCCGTGAATTTCTCTAATAAATCATCATATCTGTTATCAAGATCGGCAGCAGTAACTTTTTTGATCGGCTATCTCTCCATCGGCCACTGATAACTATTGGATGTCATCTCTTCAATAATCCTCAACGCTTTATCTATATCTACATTGACGAGACATCCTACCGAAGAGCATCCACGATCTACAGTGTTAGCATTAAGACCACTGTAGAATTGAGTCACATGTTGCTCAGGTGAAAAACCATGCTACGGACATTTTCAGAGAAGGCTTCTGAACCTTTCCCAAGCTTCAAAAAATGACTCGTCTCCCAATTGTGAAAAATGAGAGATTTCAGCAATGATTTTCTAAGCCTTGGTAGGTGGAAAGTATTTGGACAAAAACTTCTCGCATAGCTGTTCCCATGTAGTAATCCTTGAGCGGTCCAAACACTTGAACCATTCTTTCGTCTGACTCCTCAATGAGAATATAAACATCCGCATTATGACATCAGTTGGCACTCCATTCTGTTTAATTGTATCACAGATGTCCAGGAACGCCTCCAAGTATGCATTAGGGTCTTCAGTGATCCCTCCCCCAAACTGCTCTGCTTGTATCATACTGATGAGGGCAGGTTTCAACTCAAAATTATGACATTTGGCCCCCCATCCTCCACCTTGAAACTGATCAGTCGGTGGCCTATACATATGGTTAAGCGGTATGGGTGGTGGTCGTCCTCCAACTTGGCCTATTTGATTCTGCAACACCAGTTGGCGTTGCATCTCTGATATCATTGCCTCCATTTCAACCATACGATCATTCCCGTGGGGTTGTCTATCTGCCATTTGTTGTCTTCTTTCTCTACGCTCTCTCTTGTGTGATCTTTCGATCTCAATATTCAATGGGACAATTTCTTTCCTCTGAAACCTTGTAATCATGCACTGCACAAGGAGATTAAGACTAGTTCAGATCAAAATAAAAACACGGAATTTTCGTATTTTTTATTTTTTGTATTTTTATGTTTTTTTATAAAAGCCTGAATTAATAACTACAATCCAAAAAATTATCACTATGAAATCTAAACAGTCCCCGGCTACGGCGTCAACATTTGATCGCTTATTTTCCTAACAAATAAATGATAGTAAAAGCGGCAAGTATATATATCGTATCCACAGGGACTGAAACTCGAAAACACAGCGATTAATTAACACGAATCTTTATTATTATTCGAGCAATGATAACAAGAGAGTTTATTATTAAACTAGACTCAAACTGAATAAGATAAACTTCGAAATAAAAATGACCTACAGGGATGTACTTAACCTAACGATTCACACAATTAATCTATTAATCATTTACCAATTTAATCCAGTCGAAGATGAAAGATCACATAAGTAACCATCAATTTCGATTCTGAAAATTATGGTTGTGGATTACTAATTTACATATTCACACGCGTCTCGATGTGGAAATTAGTAACTCCAAATAGATCACAAAGAATATGCTTCTTACGGATGTTCCTATCTCAGCTACGACTCAATGCTTACCCGTATTATGCATTCAAGATCGATTGACAATTAAAATTGTTATGTATTCAATTGGCAACTAGATATGCATTAAAGTTGATCAGAAATTAACACATAAAATTAAGCTCCATGAATCACAAATCAATGGTGGAAGGTAAGCAGTGTCAACAGATAAATCACAGAAATCTAATCAGACATACAAGCCACAGGATCAATCTGATTTAGCTACTCATAAATAAAATACTAAAACAAGAATTAAATAAATGAAAAATAAATTGAATTGAATAAATAAAACCGTAGGAATCCGGCGAATCTTTCAGAACAACTCGAATCAGTAAATATTTTGAATGCTCCAAAGTCGATTACAAAGCGTTGAACGGAAAATAGAATTGCAATAATCTAAAGTGCGAAGTATAAAATCTAAAGCTAGAGCAAAAGCGGGAATATGGTGAAAATCGGCTAAAAGCGAGATTTTGGCGCCAATGGATGGTCGGGGTATTTATAGTTGATGGGTCGGCCGTAATTCTTGTCGGGCCGCGGCGCTTAGTGGCCGACCTAGCGATTGCTAGGTCGGTCGCTAGGCGTAATCTGAAGACTTTTGGGAGATCCCATGACCGGGATAGCGATCGCTAGGGTGGTCGCTAGCCTCGGTCTGAAAACTTCAGGTGAGCTCGTGATCCGGTGGTCGCTAGCCTCCTTTTCATTTTCATCCTTGGTTACTTCTTTGCCTTGTGCATCGATTATCACCTGAAAACCCTACAAAACACCAAAAGGAACCCCAAGCGATATCTTTCAAAATAGCTAAAAACATAATATGAACTATATAAACGCACTTAAATAGATCCAAATTCATCCTAATATATCATTCTTAAACTAGTAAAAAATGCGTTTATCAGGATTGCAACTGTTGGACGTGCGATGCAAAGAGGCATATCTCACCAAATTACCCACAGAACGAGCAAAGGGGAATGCAGAGATTCGAGTCTACACCAGACATCGAAGATATAGTATACTATCAAGAATTGGTACAAGTATACCAGTTCGAGGATATACCCTCAGACTAGAGTATATATGAACAAGAAGAGATCTTCAGCGGAGAAGACGAATCTAATGAGTCTTCAGAATCAGGATCCGACTGAAGGAGATGCGCGTCATCAGGAGCGTCAAGATGAGCTAGGCCATACTAGCCGAACTATCATGTCATAAAAAATGTTGAACATGATAATGAACAAAACCCTGAGTCTGCAGAAGTATCAAGGGTTTTCGATAGAAAGAAAGATAGACCATGTTCTAAGGAACCTGAGTCTAGTCAAAAGGAAGAACAATGTTTTCTACGGAGTAACCAGTCGAGAGATGTCGCTTCCATCCCAATTTTTTGTGAATCAAGTAGAGATGCAACTGATACCAGCCAGTGATATCAGGGAAGATCTTCAAAGTCTGAAGCCAGAAATCGCTAATACGATGGAATGGATTCATATCGGAGCAATTCAGTTGGTGATCAAATCATCACTCTTTTTGGGTACAGATGCACCAATTGATATCGTAATCTGCGATAAAAAAAATACTGAATCGTGCTGATTCGGTAATGGGAACCATCTCATGCAAAGAATATTATAGCAATCTTCTATCCGAAGATTTCATACAATATCAAAGATTTCGGATTTAGCAGAGTCCTGACGGCTATATCGGGACTTCAAGAAGCAAGAATTGATGGATATTGGGAACAGACCTTATTCCATCATTTATCAGGTGTCTTATGCTCTTTCAAACTCCCATCATACAGAGTTATATCTAGGGAAGGAGTTCATCGAGATACCAGCTATCTTCAAGAAGGTAGCTAGAGCTAGATGTCCTAATCGGGTGAAAATTCCACCTCTAAGAGAAACAAATATCCAGATCAGAAACAAGCCGATACTTCAGTACGGCGGTAGTCAAATATTTTGAGCCCCAAGGTTATAATTCCAGGGGATAGAGTTATCTCTCAACCATACGAAAGAAGTTTTTCTCAATCGTATGAAATGAGAGCTATCAGAGACATTCAACCACAGGCGATCAAAGTTTCAGCCAAAATTAGATGTCATCAAGGATGGCGAGAAATTGCCAAAAGATTTGACACGGCAAGCGAAAAAATATACTTTCCTTGCACGGTGTTATGCGATCTAAAGAATTCAAGGTCCAACGTTTATGAAGGAACCACGGATTTGAAAACTTTCAAATTACCATCACGGGGAAGGCGATTAGAAATAGAGGTCCTAATCTGGGGCGTAAATTTCTCGATAGGTGCAAACCATTTGGAATAAAAATTGACGGAATGAAAGTGATAATTTGCGGGAGAAAACTGTTGATTGAATGACACGTCCATTCTCAATATACATCTCAATTGAGGTGTAATACGAGAAGTATAAGGCAGAGTATTTTGCTGCCTATGTCGATTCAGGTACATGAATCTGTACAGCCAAGAAGGGAGTTTTTCCGGCAGAATTTGAGAAAAATCTACCTCAGAATGCTGGAAGAGATTTCTCAAAGAAAATCTTGCTCTTATCCAAATGAGTAAGACAAACGAAAATTCTGATAGGCAGAGCAAGTCAAACACCTTGGTACAAGGTCCAAACTCCACCGATCTATTTCCATGATACAAGAGCTTATATTCTGTAGGGAAACAATTTCCTACATATGTTCAAGAAATTTATGCAGGACAATGAAAGAAGACGATTGGTGTTCACAACCAATTGTGATCATAAGATCATTGTTCAGGGATTACAAGGGGCATTTAACAGAAAAATGTCAATCAGATTTCTCAGCAAGCGTGGTGATGAAGGAAAAATTTGACAACCAAAGATGAAGGATCAAAGGCGGTTCAACGAAACCTTTGTTGAATTCTGAGTTTGAAATTGTCCAAAGATCTTGATGATAAGGAGACCAAATCCTCAAAGCATCTTTAATATCTAACCAATATATTGGAGAATAAGTACAGGTTGCTCTGGAGGATGTCAAAAGGAAAATGGTTCGTTGTTACAACAAGAATCATTTGGCATGGTGGAATAAGAACCAACTCGAAGCTAGTCTGAAGGTTAAGTCAGGCAAGGAATTCGAGTTTGTCAGATTCCGACCCATCCTGATGAACCTCGTGGATCAGAAGGATATGAGGCAGATAATCAAAGAACACCTTGATTTGAAGTTGATCGAACCAGGGAACTCGCTTTACAGCAGTCCTGGATTTCTGGTAAAGAATCATGATGAGGTCAAAAGAGGTAAACCCATATTTGTTATTAATTATAAAGGTATTAATGATATTCTGGTGTTTGACGGATATTTTATCCCGAATATAGAAAATCTTATCAAGTGCATTAGGAATGCTAAGGTGTTTTCCAAGTTTGATTACAAGTTAGGTTTCTACCAGATTTGCATGGAAGAATGAAGTAAGAAGTTTACAGCTTTCTATACTCCGCAAGGGCACTACGTGTGGAACGTAATGCCAATGGGGCTGGCCAATACACCCCAGATATTCCAAAGAAAGATGGATAATCTTTTCAAAGATTATTTCTCGTTCATGTTTGTCTATATTGATGATATTTTAATAACGTCAAAAAATATTGATGAACATGTCAGGTATTTGGAGATCTTTATAGATGTTTGTCAAAAGGAAGTTTTAGTACTGTCGGAGAATAAGGCAGTCATCGCTACCCGGAAGATTGAGTTTTTGGTTATTGAGATTGATGAGACGGGGATCATTCTGCAAAATCATTTTGTGCAGAATGTGCAGAACTTCCCGGAAGATCTCAAGGAAAAGAGGCAACTCCAAACGTTTTTGGGAGTTTTTAACTTTGCATGAATGTTCATCAAAGATCTTGCAAAGCATAGGAAAGTATTTAGCCCATTTCTAAAGAAAAATGTTCCCTTCATATGGACGGATGAACATCGAGAAGGGATAAAGAGGTTGAAGGAGGTCTGCAAAACCCTCCCTAAACTTTCGATACCACAGGATGAGGATGACTTGATCCTGTACACAGATGCGAGTGATCATAGGTGGGCAGCGGTGCATACAAAGATCACCACTTGGAGAAAAACCATGCAGATACTGTAGTGGTCTCTTCCCCAAAGAAAATGTTGTACGCTGGCACATCAACGAGAAAGAGTTCTTTGCAATTCGACAGGCTTTTAAGAAATGGCCTATAAGCCTGAAGAGGCTAGGTTATTAAGATGGCAAGCAGAATGCCAATAATATATTTATGATATTGTCGTTCTTAAATCTGATGAAAATATTCTTGCAGATTTTTCTGACGAGAGATGGAGCCGAAGGAATTTGACTCCATTATCACAGCCCAAAGGCAACTCTGGGAGGACCTGGAACTACTCATGAGGGACTGGGATGAATGTCTCCTTCATGCCAAACAGGCAGAGAGGCTTCAAGATAGGGATGTGACTTGTGTCACAGACCAAATAAGAGCATGCATATGGAACGAGAGTTCGCTTCAATCCGTAATGCAACAGCCACTATTTCGGGATGCCAGTTCAAGACTGGGTAAGGAGTCATTTCCTGTATAGGGTGGTATACTTGTAGCAAGTGATTTAAGTACCCTTAGCACGAGTTCTAAGTTGGTGGATTCTTTGGAATCGTCGGCCTAAGAAAAAGACGATGACCAGGTATCTCAACTTGAATCATCGTGTCAACCCAACACCTCTGGGAAAAAAGAGGGAGAGATCAGCCTTAAGCCCATGACCGATAAATGCTAAGATTGATACTAACGTTATTGAAATTTCTCCTACGTAGCAGGCATACCAATCCAATTGGGAGAAGTTGCAGACAAGCAAAGGTGTTAATCCTGAGCACATCAGGGTTGATATCTCGGGGAAATATCCTCGAATATGGATTTCCATCGGAGCCAATCCATAGGATGTCAAGCAATGGTATAATTTTGGGGCACTCGTCTCAGTTTATACTATCGCTCCAGCTTTTATTGAAATCGAGGGTCTACCAAAATGGATCTAAGAGCCGGTGCATGATTCTTGGGCGAATAACCCAGGTCTCAGCAGAGAAGATATTTTGGAACTATATTTCATCAGTGTAGCTCCAGAACCCGTCGGTAAAGGAAGTCACGAAGCCTTCCACTATATCAGGCTTCAACGACCTGATACAAGGGCCCTTAATAACATAAAGGCCCCGTCATCGGATTTCTTATTGATCGCCACATTCTCCGAAGATCAGATAACTACACGACGAGCATGGGGTCTATGGGTCTGTCTCACGGAGATGGATAAGGTCAAGTTTCCATTCAAATTTTTCCAGAATTCGGCCAATGGAACTTTACTGTTAAACACCATGACAGGAAAAACTACAAGCTTCGCAAAGAATTTCTTTGAGAAGAAGATGACACTTCTTTGGGAAAATAAGATTGCGAAGAGCAAGGAGACTCATCGCAAGTTTTGCAACATGGCTCACTTTGGGCACTGGAAGTCAAGAGTATGTATAGGCGCCCAACCGTAAGGAGCGGAGTTGGAAAAGACTTCTTCTTGAAGCAGACAAGAAGAAGTTCGGCGGGGCGAGCATGAAGAGCATAAGGTACCTCAGAAAAGGACACCTCGGGCACCTCCAAAAAAGTAAGGTAGCCGACCAAGAAAAGAGAGTCATGTGACTCTAAGGCTAAAGATCACCCACTAAAAAGAAAACGACATGGGTGGGTGAAACAACAAGAAGACCCACTAAAAAATGATAGTGGGAAAAGTCAAAAACAGATTCCACTCATCCGCAAATGACAAGGCGTCGGCAGAAGAAGTGGAGTGTACATGAAGGACACTAACAAAAGAAGGTTGCCCATTGACATGTGAAGACGCGGGAATCTTATTCTCCACTACAAACCGAGTGTCGGTAGGAGACACGGGATCCAACGTCCACATGTGAGCAACCTGTCTCGGGGAAAAGAATCCGAGGCAATAATTCAAGACATTATGGAGAGGATTAAACCTCTATATAAAGAAGAGTCGAAGGAAGCTCAAATTATCGAGCATCATCCAAGTTTCCTTCCAACCCCCAAGCAAATAATTCTCTATGTAATAGTATGATAGTTTTTTCAGTTTCAAATTTCCTTTTTTATTTTAAGTTTTAGAGTTGTATGTACGAAGAGCACCCAGCTACCATAGGTAGCTAAAAGAGTTTGTCTCATCCCAAAAGGGAATACACATATGTATTAAATATTTTCTAATTCTTCAATAAAAGTTGAAGTCTTTCGTCCGACTAT
This sequence comes from Salvia rosmarinus, assembly GCA_036937905.1. NCBI lineage: Eukaryota > Viridiplantae > Streptophyta > Magnoliopsida > Lamiales > Lamiaceae > Salvia > Salvia rosmarinus. The sequence goes on from JAODLM010000233.1 coordinate 260,370, forward strand.
TCCGGTGTCTTATTTAAATAATCTTCCATAGATATCACCTGAGTACCCTACGCCCCGAATCGAAAGAAACGAGGGCTGTGCCGAGTATTGCCAAAGGAGTTCCGAGGTAGGAGTCCATCGATTGCGATCGCGTGATTGGTAGAAGCTCGGGAAGAGCTCAGAAGCCCGTAAAAATCCAGCGACCTGAAGGAGTCCCAACAGCACTGTGGTCAAATAGGTATAATGACGAAAACTCGATTGATTATTTTTTATTAGATGTATGGAAGCATGTTGGGTCTGATAGTTGAGTATGTTTAATCTCCATTAATTGCGTAGATTTTGTTTTGAAATAATTTAGTGCATAAAGAAATTAATGGTTTGGTTGAAATAGTGGAATAGTGTAATGAATAGTGAATGGAATAGTAAATGGGTATGTAGTGTAGATATTTTTAGGAAATGAGTGTAGAAGATAGATATTATGGGGATTTTGGGTATATGGATATTTACCCCATAAAAAACACTAACAAAACCTAGCTATTCTCGAACTTGTACATACGTTAATACTATATATAGGTAGCGAAATTGCTATTTTTAAAATTGCTCCTATCACATATAAAGCAGGAATCTTCTGAATGAAAAAAATACTACTTTGTAATAATTACATGTCTAATATTAAAGTGTGTGATTAGTTAACCAGCTAAATAACAAAATTAAGCAGCCGACCATTGCGGAAAACACTCGTTGACTTGAAACATCTCATATTATATTATGTTGAATTATTGATACAACTTGAATATGTGACATATTCAATAAATTTGATTATCTAAAATAATTAAGTTTCATTTGATCTAATTAATTATTAATTGTGAAAATGAATAGTGTCATTCAATTCAAAGAAAATAAAATTACAAACTTATTAACATACATTCATTATTGTGCATAAGAATTCTATATTTATTTAATTCATTTTTAACGTCATTTTTTATATATAGCTATCTGAAACGATGTCCTTTTTAATTAGTTGTAAGGTGAAAAAAATAATCATATTTAAACTAAATAATCCACTTGAGAATTCGGCGAATGACTCAATATTCTGTCATGGAATCTCTATACTGGTATCTTTTTCAAAATCTATTAAATCCGAGGCGTTCGAATATATAAACTAAAGTTTGAGACATTTTTTAAAATATCGTGAAAATTGAGAATATTTTTAAAATATTGTGAAATTTTGAGATTTTTAAATATATTAACTTAATTTGTAATATTTTTCAAAATATCGTAAAAGTTAGACATACAAACTATAATTATCCGTAGATAATGTGAGATAGAACTTGAAATATAAGAATGAGATTAAATTCGAAATATAAAAAACGCAACTACAACGCACATTGAGAGAGAGAGAGAGAGAGAGAGAGAGAGAGGGGGGAAAATGGCGGACGCAGCAGTTGAATTCCTGGTGGAAAGGCTGAAGCAGCTACTGGTCCACCACAACGATCTGATTGAGTGTGCCGACTATCAGGCGGAGAAGCTGGAAAACCATCTCCGCCTCTTCAAAGCTTTTCTCAGAGACGGTCCCAAGCAGTGTAGGGACGGCGACATGTTGACGGTGCTGATCCGTCAAATTCGCTGCGCTGTTTATGACGCAGAAGACATCATCGACACTTACGCCACCCACTATGCTCAGCCCAACAACAAGAATTTGGTCGACTTGCCGGCCCCCAACGTCGTCAACATCGTCGAGCAAGTCGAAGCTGTCCTCGAAAAGATCCGTTGTATTTACAGCGAAAAGAGTGGAACCGATTTTGCCGACATAAAGGTTGATGATGGAGTGACAGCAGAGAATGAGGTAAAGTTTTGTTCTTAAGAATTTCCTTTAGCTAGAAAATAGGTTTAGAAAATCTTGGAAATGCCAATTAAATTGAAGAAGCCACTTTTTTCAAATTAAATTGAAGAAATTGTTTATTTCTCTTTGTCTATTAAATTAAAAAATATATATATTTGCAATCATTTTAAAAATGAAGAATATTTTCCTCCATAATTAAAGTTGGGACAATCTTGAACAAAAGACTATTGGTTAAAAAGAAATTGTACAAATTGTATCACTTTATTTTAATTTTGAATTAGTGGAGGTCTTATGAAAATCCATATGAAATTCAAATTGTATTTTTTTATTAAAGCTTTCATTGGTGAAGAGTCATTAGAGAAAATCGATGTGGGATCTTTTAGAAAAATATATAGGACTAGAAAATCCTGATAATGCAAAAGTAAATTGAAAAAGCTATTTATGTCAAATTAAATTAAAAATTTTATTTATTTCAAATCACTTTGAAATTGAAAAAAAAATTCCCCCTTAATTAAAGTTGGGACAATCTTGAATCCAATATTATTATTTAAAGTTAGATTGTATACGAAGTGTATTTTTTATTTAAGTTTTAAATTTGTGAAATCTCATAAAAATTGGTGTGAGATTTAATTTGTGGTGATTTTAATTAAAGTTGGGACAATCTTGAATCCAAGGCAATTCTTTCAAAAGATTTGTATAAATTGTATCAATATTTTACTTAGGTTTTGAACTGATAAAGTTTCATGAAAAATCATTGTGAGATTTATATTTTATCTTTTTATTTAGGTTTTCAATTGGTAAAGTAGATTTTAATAAAAAAATTGATGCGAAATTTCAAATTTTAGAAATATAAGAATAAAAAATCCGAGAAAGTATGAGAACTGATTAATGAAGTGCTCTGAATTCATAGTAGATACAGATTAACTACTTAGTAAATTATCTTCCATAAAATAGATGAAGGAACTAAATAAACATTGCCCATCGGTTTCCATGACAGAACTATTTTTGGCATCATTTATTTCATATTTCAGTATGAAAATGTTGTAATGTTTTTAATGATATATGGTTAACAAAAAATATTAAATCGGTGCAACATATTATAAATTTGTTCAAACTCGTTAAGATCACAAATGAAGTAAAAAGTTTGAATCCTAAATAGTGATCTTAATAATAGTATAGAAAAGCACTTATCATGTCATCATAAGTAACATAACATACATACTAAAATGAAGTTTAGTAAGATAATTTTTTATTATTATTAAAGCTAAAGACAATTGAGTATTTGATTAAAATTAGTGCCTATTTACTATGTTTTGGTTTTTAACTAAAACTGAATGTCTAATTAATTTGAATATTTTGTAATTATATCAAATAAATTGAATATTGCCTTGGCCGGTTTAATATGTAATTAACATGCATGAGAAAACTCAAGTACTTTAAACTATGAAAATTATGTAAATTAATGAATATATCACTCTCTTCGTCCATCATAAATGTATCACTTATGATGGACACGAGTTTTAATAAAATTATTGGTAGATGTTGTTTGAATGGAGAAATTGTCACATCATGTGTTTGGTTGTTAGTGGTAAGAACGATTTTTTGGTAAATAACAAGTGATTATGAGATTGAATAATCAGAAATGCTGTCCTAAAAATAAAAGTTATACACTTTTTGTAGATATCGAATAAAACAACTATAATACCCTCGGAAGTACTATGATTTTTCACAAAACTTTGTGTCAGATATGGATAGAGGTGGAGCTAGGATTTTTTGTTTGAGGGGAGGATGTTGCTGTATTATATAATAGCAGTTGCTGTCCGGCCATGAGAGAATAATGAAGAAAAGGATGACTCTATATCGAATTTTTTATTTAATTTATATTATTGATTGGCGTATTAGTAAAGTACCATATATAGTTTCGAGTGGTGATTTTCTTGATTTTATTTTCTTAGTTAAAGGATGTCATTTTGATGTCATACTATCCATTTCTTTTTCTTAATTTCCTCATTCCCGAATTTAATCATCATCATCATCATCATCTATCAAAATAAATTGAAATTTAATAGAAATATTTTCAATATTCAAAATTTAATTGTTACGTCCTAGTATCTTATCTTTCACCAATTAAGATAATTTAAAACAAAAATACATTTTAAAATAAAATATAGATATCATTCAAATCCTAATTTGGTAAGTTCAAATTAAAAACTTTAATTGAACTTAAGCACTTAAATTGTTTGATAATATAATTATAAGATTCGGGTTACAATAGTTTTCAGAATAACGGTTGGGTTCATTGTTATATTTATTAAAACACAAAAGCCTAAAATTAAAAACTAATATCAAATAAATTAAATGGAGTAAACAACAAAATATAAACACTTTATTAACATTTTAATCTTCTAAATAAAGGGTTACAAATTATCTTCTTTTTTATTATTAAAAATCATAGTTCAAGAGTTATATTTGTGCCAACTATTTTTTTTTTTGTATCATGGGGAACCCGTAGCCGCTACCAATAGTGCACACTGAGTAAACCTTACGTTCATGTGCAATAGCACTGAGTAAACCTCACGTTCATGTGCAATAGCGCAAACCACACGGGATAGGTAAATGATAAATACGTATGCGTTAGTATGCAAGATTTAGAAAAGCGATAAAGAATACGAGAGTTTTTACGTGGTTCGATCGAGAATCGATCTCGTCCGGGAGGTGATGATCCTCAAGATGTTCACTATAATTTTATTCTGATGAGTATCTCGAGGAGCTTTAGTGTTGATGATTTGCTAACCCTTTACCTTCAATCTAACTCCTATTTATACATAAGCGTAGACCTTATAATCGAATCCCTTGATTGGCGGGCTCACGATCGCGGAAGCGACCATGATCTTCACCATAATTGCCCATGATCTCCACGTTACCCATAATCTTCATTGACTCCGTCTTTAATTAGGGTTTGATTGGGGTTTAGAGGTCGTGTTTGGGCGTGAAGTAGAGGCGACATTAGGTCGGGGCCCACTCGTTTAGCCACCTAGTGGGCACGAGAGGTTGGGCCATATCCTATCATAGCCCTCCCGAAAGTCGGGAATAGCCATGCAGGGTGAAGTGGAGAATGTGCTTTCTTAGGCGGATGTTGCTTGGTGAAGTTGTTGTTGAAGGTTCTCGATCTCTTCTTTGCAAAGGAAGCGAATTATGACACGGATAGCGGTCTTTGTATAGGTTACACCGAGGTTCGGTTTGAGCGGCTTCGCTCTTACGGAGGCGTCGAGGTCAGTGAAGGAGATTCTCTTGTGGCGCGACGTCCGTTGGCGGGACAGAGGTTTGATTTGAATGGTCTTCTTGAAGGAAAGCGAGCACGACTGAACATCGCCTCTTGAAGGAAAGCCGAGGTTCGACCTGTATGGCTCCTGCCTTTTGGAGGACGTCGAGGTCCGACTGAATAGCTCTGCGATGCAAGCGGACATGGGCGTGGTCCGAGTCCGAGCCTCACGAGATCAATGTAATCATTACATGATTGATGGCGATCTGCTCTTACCATAGAGTCGTCATCTGCGCCAGCGGTAGTTAGGCGCTTCGAGCAGCGCCGTCGACTACACATTCAATCGTAGATGAGCACGTGTGATAATTGAAGCGGCAGCTTTTAGGCGCCATTTGTCCTATAAATAGGTCCAAATGAGGCAACTGCTCATTTTCCTTTCGACGCTTTATTCGGAGAACATACTTGTAGAAATTTCCCAATTCTTCCTTCATACTTGTTGAAGAAGTCGGATATCTCGCTCGAAAAGTAAGTATGTATTCTTCATCTTCTCATTCCTCTTCTCGCTCGATAACTCTGGTTCGGTTTCGGGTTACGGCGCCCATTTTCCGATGTGAAGGACTATATGTGCCATAACCGCAGAGTAAATCCATAGGACTTAGTTAAGGGTTCCGCGGTGTCATCGGTATGGGGCGGCCTCGGGATTGGCGTGGCGGTCGGCGTTAATGACGGAGGAGCTTTTGGAGATTACGAGAATACCATATTCGGAGGATGCATGGTGGCGCTGCGAAACCGGATGATAAAGCGATGGCCCTCCCGAGGATTTATTACTATATATGTAGATAGCTTGATAGGCGGACTTAGGTTTCCTTTTGCCTATTTTCCTTAACTTTCAAGAATATTTTCGGATCCCCATATGTCAACCGACCTCGAACTCCATTAGGTCGGTGGTGGGGCTAGAGGCTGTCTGTTATGGCATAGGCGAGGAGTTCTTTTGAAATCTTGATGCGTTTTTAGCATCAAATCTATAGGAGGGTGTATTATCCGTCTCCTCGGCGGAAGCTTAAGATAGCGGCCCCTCGAAGGTGTCCCGTTAGCAAAAGATATTTCTTTACTGCGGTGAGGGCATCCGAGGTAGTGCGGGCCTCGACAATAAAAGATGTGAAAATCGGGCCTCGGGCCATATGGAGAAATGTTGAATGATCTTGGTGAGATATTATCGATTAATTATCGAGGATGACTGAACAATCTTTGGTGAGTGTTTATAGGTCGAGGCGCGGGATCAAGGTGCGATTTGGGTGAGGCAACCTTCTTCTTTTTATTCTTCCCGTCGATTTCGTTGTGCTAACGAAATTATTATTCAATGATGCGTGAAGATTGACCCCAGGTAGAAGTTAAGATAACGGGCTCGACGCGCCTGCACCATCTGCGAAAGGAGCGAGCAGAAGAAGAAGGTGAAGCGGGCGAGTCCGCCCACGGCCGTGGTGGTGGTGGGCATACTGAGAGACTTCTTGGCGGGACCTCGAGCGACCTCGAGCCCGACGGAGATAGAGGTTCATGGCCGCTCCTTGCAGAGGTGTCGGCTTCGGCCTCCTTTATCCTTCCCAAAGGTATAAGTCATTGCTCTTCTCCTTTGTAATTTTGTCGTTCTGGCGTCGCTAGCTGTTTTATATTAGGGATCGCGCCTCGGTGGCGGGTGAGATACCGCATGGCGGATTCGTTCTTTGAGAGCCTCGCGATCTGGCGATGGAGAAAAGCGGCCGCCTTTGAAGCTCACGAGGGCTCTTCTTGAATCCGCTTGGGCCGCCGCAAGGGTGAACGCCGCTGCAAAGGCGGCCGAGGCGCCACGAAAAGAAGGATCGGGCACTGCGGGTGGCCCGTGCCAAGTGGGAGCGTCAGGAGGGCGGCCGAGGCGCAGAAGAAGCTGGTTGCAGAGACAAGTGCCTTGGGCGGGCGAGGACCTATCTTGAGGGCCTTCCACAGAGCTTATTGAGTCGGAGAGCTTTCCTCCTTTATCTCCGACTGGCAGGTGTAATGAGGCTGCAGTGATATCTGCCCTGGAAAAGCTTGCGGCCGAGGGCTGATTTTGACAAGGCCCGGCACGGTTGGGTCGAGGTCGATCCTCGGGTGGTGTGTATGAATTATGCCCGCATAATCGTCGGGCGACCTCGCTTTCCGTGGTGGATACCTTGACATCCTCTGCCTCGCTCTTGACGCGGAGGTCGTAACTCGGTCTGAGGAAGATGAAGGCGTGGGAGCTTCAGCATTCCTTCGAGGTGAGCTTGAAACCGAGGAGGCGGGGCCGAGCTCGGGCGTCCTTTCGGAGATCGGCGGCCGTTGGAGGAACAACAGCGGTGGCGCGGCAGGGAGGTTGGTGGGTCGGCAATGAGCACGAGGTCGGTGGACCTAATGTAATAGGCGATTTGTCGGGTCGATAGGACCTGCTTTGTCTGAACTTCTACTTTGAATAATAGACACAATTTCTTGAAATGCATTTTATGTTTGTTTATTTCTAGACTCACGTCTCAATACTTGGACTCGATCATGAGGCTGACAAAGCCGAAAAAGTTCGAGTGCTCGCCGAGAAGGATGAAGAGGTGGCGACCGGAGGAGTCGATGCGCCGAATCGACCTGTGTTCGGCATGGATGTCGGCTCGGCATCGTCGGCGAACCGAAAAAGAAGTTGCATGAGGCCGATTGCGAGTGGTTCGTCTCTCGGCTAAGCAGGCTCTTAAGCTAAGGATCGCTCGGCTTGGGCCCGGCGTGATTATCTGCCGGCGTGATTCGAGGCGCTGATATAATGCGAAGAAAGACTCGGTGACGACGGAGAAGTCGGCTCGGATCTCGGAGAGCATCTTGAATATGAGAAGGTGATCCGCCAATCTGGTGGGTCACCATATCGAGCCGATGACCGAGTGCAGAGCTTGCTCGCCGAGGGCATGGTGTTGAGGACGGAGGGGCCTAATAGCGAGCTTTAAAGACGCCTCGACTCCATCGTGAGTATGCCCGAGCACGAACTTGTGCAAGAACGACGCTTGCCCCGCCCGCATGACGAGCCATGGTGGTCCAGCGTTAGGCGCCCGGGAGGTGGGGCGGCTATCTTGATCATGCCGAGGTGCTCCGATTGTTTGGCCCGCCCACTTTCAAAGAGAGGACCTCGGCCGTGCTCCAGTGTCCGAGGAAGGAGAGCGGTCGGGGTCGTGGTCGCACTTCAGGTTGGGGTGGCACGGCCGTCTTGGGTGTTCCGGAGTAGACCGTGGGGTACTGGAGTCCCCTTCGTGTCGGGTGTCCCGGGCCGTGCCCGTACTCTGGAGTAGGCCACGGGACGCTGGTCTCACTTGACGGGTCGAAGGCACCGAGTTCATTCCGAGAGTTCATCGTCGACACGAGATTTTATGCAGGATCGGTGTAGCCAGTGAGACTGGCGAGGTGGGGCTAGGAAGCCGAATGAGTTTAATATATAGCTTAGGACTTTGTATGGAGTCGTAAATATATTCGGACTCGTTCAAGTGTACATTTTCTCCTTGAGAGGTACAAACATAGTTTAGGACTTCGTTTTGGTCGTAAACATTTTTGATCGTATCTGATGTATATCTTCCCAAATAAAGGGCGTAATTTGATGAGATCCAACTGGATGTCTTTGCATGTAGATATTTCAACTTAATGAGTAATCAGTATGCGTGCATGTAGACGTTCAATTTAATGAGTAGTCTATGCGTTGCAGACTTTGAGACGTTCAATTCGATGAGTAATCTCTGAGTGCGGTGCGCGCTTAGTGAGTACCCTACTTAGTGGGTTTTCATCTTCGTGAGGCGTCCACTCGTGAAGGTTTAAATGTGGTATATCCAAATAGATGTTCAGTATATGAATAAAATGAGGCGAAGTGAAATACTCGTTAGAAAAATAAATATTTTATTCAACAAGTATAACATCGCATTTCGGCAAAGCAATAAGGAGACTAACATGACGATCCAAATCGAAGCTATGTAAAGTACCTCCTTAAATGAGTGATATGTCGGGTTAGGGGATAAGCGCACGGATAGGTGAGATAACATGTAGCCCCTTGCCGAGGTCCTCGTGAGCGCGTATGGGCCTTCCATGCTCGGATCGAACTTGTTAAGACGCCGGCTCTGTGACTTCATTATTTAAGTGGGGCGAGGTCGCCTACTTGCGGTCGGAGGCTTTGACCTTTTTTTGTAATACCGTGCGACGACCGCATGTAGCTTCGTTTATGAAGCGAGTTCGCGTTCTCTTGAGAGCATCAAGGTTGGCCAGACGCCCCTCGTTCCCATCCCGGTCAAAGTGAAGAGTCGTGGGCTTGCGCGCCGATTTCGGCATATGGCGACCTCGGTTCCATAGACCAGTGAAAGCGTTTCTCCGTCGAAGTCCGGGTGTGGCTTAGGACCGAGGACTTGGGGAGGTTTTGAGCCCGATCGCCTTTAGCTCGGTCAGCCTCTTCTTTAATCCTTATGCGATCGTGCGGTTCGTCCTTGGTCCGACCATTTGCCCGGGTGTGCGACCGAGGTGAAGCGTTGTTCGATCCGGAGCTCTTCACACCATTTCTTGAAATTTTTGTCCACGAACCGGGTGCCGTTGTCCGAGATCGAATGCGGTATGTGTTTACGGACTATGTTTTTCCACACGAATATCTCAATCCTTTTGCTCGTGAGGCTCGAAAGTGGCTCGGCTTGACCCGTTTTGTGAAGTAGTCATGGCTACGACTAAATATCGAGCCGACCGGTGCTCGATCGAGCGGACGGCGATGTCGATCCCCACCGCATGAAGGCCACGGACTCGCAGTCGCCCGGTCGATGCAGGGTAGCTTTTGACCGTGGGTGGGGCGCACGGACACTTTTGACGAGCTCGGCCGAATCTTGAATAAGGGTGGGCGATAATATCCGACCTCGTCTTCTTTGAAAGAGCCCGTGACGATGTGGCTTCCGCAAGATCCTCTGTAAATCTCATTAAGCACGTGATCGGCTTCTTCGGCCCAAGGCACCTCGGGAGGGTTGAAGATAAGACTTCGGTGAAGAGCGCCTCATATATGAGTTACTCGGATTTCACCATCGTTTTTGGCCTCGAGCCGGTCTTGAGGTAGTGTGCCAACTTCGGGTAGGCTTTGGGGCGTTATCGGTTTGGCTCAACTTCCGTGATAACGCCGTGGGCGCCTCGATGCTTCCGGAATGAACTTCCCTCTTGGCGGTTGTCGACGACGAAGCCAACTTACTAAGGACGTCGGCTACGCTTTCCCCTCGGAGTTTGGTGAATCTTGAGTACCGAATGAGGTCAAGATCTCCTTCGCTTTCTCGCGTGTTGCTTCATTCGATCCTCCTCGCCTCGTATGTGCTGGGACACAGTTTACCACGACACGAATCTCAAATATCTGGACTTTGTCCACTTTCAATTCCTTGCGGGTCCATGGAGTCCCGAGATCGGTGCCAGATCACTTCATTGTTGGTGGTCGGGAAGATAAAGCGGAGGCGTCGTCACTTCTTGCTTATCTCGGGCCGAGGAGGAGGATGCCGCTCCCACGCCTGTCTTGCATGAAGCTCCGTCCATGTACATCCGCCAAAGAACCATCGGGCGATGAAGGACAGTTCCTCCATTGTGAAGGCGGGAGTGACCTCGGTGGTAGAGTCGACCTCGGTGAATTTGGCCTCCGCCAGAAGTCAGCTAGCCACTTTTATGGCACAGGTGAGTCACGAGATGTCGTGCTCGCCCGAGCCCAGCCCACTGCTATACGTCCGGATGACTGCAGCTTTGACAAGACTTGTCTTAAAATGTAAGTCCGTTAGTACCGAACGGAATGGGCTTGAAAGTAAGGTCGAGGCGTCGTCATGCTCGTTCACCGGGCGAGCTACCTTCTCGAGGTTGGTGTACCTTGCCTCCTCGGTCCTTTGAGCCCGGTGATGAAGTAGATGGGGTTGCTGTCCCATCTCATCTCGCATCAAGATCAAGACCGATTGCCTCGTCCGAGGCGACCTGAGATACAACGATAGGGTTTCACCTTGCTTGAGGCGGATAGGGTTGGCGGTCGGTGAGATATTCCTTCACCGGTTGTCTGCGACACGGTGTTCTTCCCGGCAACTGGAGCTCTCCTCAGATCTTGAAGAAGGAAGCCGCTTCTCGGCGACCGAGATAGGAATCAGGTGAGGCGGCTAGCATCCGGTGAGTTTGTGGATCTCACGGATGGTTCTTGCACCGCATGTCGAGCACTCGTCTTCACCTTGGTAGGATTGGCCTTGTGCCTTCTTGAAACCCAGATCCCGTGAATTTACCCGCCTTCACCACGAATGTGCACTGGGATTAAGCTTGAGGTTGGCCGACCGAGGAGGCTGGAGGATAGTTTCGAGGTCGGCGTCGTAGTTCTCATCTTTTGCTTTTGACTACTATATCATCGACGTAGACTTCAACGATTTCCCTATGTGATCTTTGAAGATCGCGTCCACCATCCTTTGGTAGGTAGCTCCAACGCTTTTTCGCACTAAAAGGCATCTTCCTGGCAAAGACACGAAGTCGGTGATGAGCGCTGTTTTTGGGGTCCTCCGGCTCATCAGACTTGGTGGTATCCTCAGATAAATCCAGAAACCAAGATCTCATGTCCCACCAATGCCTCCACCTTCGAATGTCGGGAGGGTACTTGATCCTTTGGGCGGTTTATTGAGGTCGGTATAGTCGACACACATCGCCATCCCTCCGGCTTTGAACCACAATCGGGTTAGCCATCCGGTTGGGTATTCGACCTCGTCTGAGATTTTAACCTCCGAGTTGGGTCACCTCGTCCCTTATGACCGTCAGCGCTCGCGGCAAAACTTCTTCTTCTTACCGAACTGGTTTAGTGGCCGGTTCGATGTTGAGACGATGAGTTATGAGCTCGGCGCAGACCCGGCCATGTCAGTGGGATCATGCAAATACATCCCCGTATTCCTTAGAAGTCGCATGACACATTGGCGAATATTAGCCGAACCACAGGTGCCGACCTTGACAACTTTGGAAGGGTCGTTAGTCAGATAGTCAAGATTCTCGCCAGTCATCCCGAGGTGGCAACTTCGAGGGTTCTCATGAATTGCAGCCCGAGGTAAGGCCGCGTCTTGGGTTGAGACTGTAGCATTCTTTAGCCGCCGCTTGTCACCCCGAATGCTTAACACTCCCACCGGGGGGTATCTTAATGGTGAGGTGGTACACGGCGCAGACGGCCCCGGGTGTTGCGTCTGACCAATCTCTTCCTGTGATAATGTTGTATGGAGAGGAGCTCGCACGAAGAAAATTGAATGGCGCGGTGGCCAGGCACACCGGAGCACGCCCTGATAACAGGAAGGGTAATGACACCTCGGGTCAACCGCCTCGAGTAAAGCTCCGGCGGGAAGGTGCGGGATGTATAATTCCTCCAACATCAAGTTTATCCAGTACTACGGAATATGATGCTAACGGAGGCTCCGATGTCAATGTAGACCCGATGTACGTTCTTGTTGCCACCACGGCTTATAGTAATGGCGTCACAGTGGGCATAATCTTGCACTTGGGTCATCTTTGGAGAACACGATGTTCTCCCATCCCGAGTCGCTTGTTTTTCGGCTCTCCTGGGCTCGGCCTCCGAGCCTCATTTCTAAGTGACGACCTCGTCGCACTAACGGGCAGTCCCATTATAGCATAGACCTGCTCCATTGCATTGGGACCTTCGCCTCGTCATCTTCGTGTCGGGCTGCCGTTGAGGTCGGTCTGCAGCTGTTACCACCTCCATTTTTCCTCTGCGCTTTTATTACCCGCCCAGTGTCGGCCGATGTACTTCTTCGCTCCTTCTTTGATGAGCTTGTCAACTGTGAGCTCAAGATCCTGCATCTTACGTATCGTGACTGCATTCTCTAGTGGTAGTCACAATACTTTCCTCGCTGACTTTTTTTCGGATCCTCCTTTCATAGGAGGGGTTTGGAAAGAGCTCGATGTGAAGCTCAAATATTTCATACTGGATTTGAAAGCAGGATGCTCGCTATCGCTGAGGGTTGGGCGAGGTCGGCCTTGATTCTCTTGGGCCCTTTTGATTCTCTCGAACGCACTTCGCTGGTGCCTCGACCTCGATCCTCCGGCTTCCTTCTTTCGATCCACCGCTCATCCCGGATCTCTCTTCTTCCTGTCCTCGACTCGTCCCTTTGTGAAGTTGTCCACCGTGTTCCAAAGTTTGCTCGTCGTCTTTGGTTGTTCACGGGTGATCTCTTTATTCGAGCACCGGGTCGGATCCGTTCTTGAATCGTTGATGATGTAGAGATCATTACTCTCATCTATTTTAAGGACTCCTTGATGAATCTTGAGACGAAATTCGACATCGTCTCGTCCCGTCCCTCGCGGATTATGGCGGATCGAATGAAGGTTGTTGAGGCGCATCTTTTGGTAAAACGCCATTTGAATCGATCCATGAGGTCTTTGAAGCAATGGATACTGCTCGGCGAGCGAGGTGAACCAACGTCGGGCGTTGGAGATCGGCACCTCGGGAAGACCTTACATGTGGAAATCTTCCATCCTCGGTTTGCCATGTTAGTGGTATAGGCAAATAGGAAGTCGGAAGGATCTCGAGGCCATCGTATGCAGCGATATTTGGAGCACGGTATCATTTGTGGCGGGGGTGTATCCGTAATCTCCTCGAGAATGAGAGATAATCCGCCGTGCCGGCCGAATCCGGGAGCTCGTTGCCATCTCTCCTGGAGGAGGGAGATCGATAGCGGCGTCTGTCTTCCTCCGGGGGTTCGACCGCTTTCCTCTCTTCTCTCCCGCCCGATCGCAGGGCATTACGCCGAGGTGGAGAGCGGCTCCGCGGATGGTATGAGGGTAATGGTCGCGATAGTTTGGTCGAGGCGAATGAACTCGGGTATTGGGGCGGTCGTCGTGCTGCGGTGAACGTTGATTGATTCAAGAGGTTGGCGACCTCGATTGCTCAGAATCACCACCGGGGCACTCTTGATGGGCCCGCCCGTTTGTCCTCCGGTTGAGGAAACTCGGAATTGATTGAGGTTGGCGTTGAGGAATTCGGACCTTTGCGACCGAGGACCTCGTGGGAGCGGTGAACCTCCTGCTTCACCGTCGAGGTCGGCATCTTCCTCCTCGTTGGGGCGGCCATCCCGGGTGTATGGAAGCATTCTCCATGTAGCCTCGGTGTCATGCGACACGGTGGCATCCACGATCCCTTTCCCGTTGTGTGACCACCGATCGTCTCTCTGCACGGTTGTTACCGACATCGCCGACAAGACTAAGCGTTTGCACGTGTCCTTGCCATTAAATTGTAGAAAACATAGCTTTTGTTCAAAAAGAAAAGAGTTTTCCCACGACGGGCGCCAATGATAAATCGTATGCGTTAGTATGCAAGATTTAAGCGCAAGAAGAACACGGGAGTTTTACGTGGTTCGATCAAGAATCGATCTACGTCCACGGAGGTGATGATCCTCAAGATGTTCACCGTAATTTTATTACAACGAGTATCTCGAGGAGCTTTAGTGTTCGATAATTTGCTAACCCTTTACCTTCAATCTAACTCCTATTTATACATAAACGTAGACCTTGTAATCTAATCCCTCGATTGGCGGGCTCACGATCCTTCAGAATCGACCATGATCTTCACCATAATTGCCCATGATCTCCACGTTACCCCATAATCTTAGCCTTTGACTCCGCCTTTAATTAGGGTTTTGATTAGGGTTTAGAGGTCAGTGTTTTGGGCGAACCGAGTAGGGCGAGATTAGGTCGACTCCACTGCGTTTGGGCTGCCAAGAAACCACACTTGAAAGCACTGGTGTGAGAGAGCCAAACACATAGGCGTTTGGTGGAGTTCAACCCCGCGACCTCTCGATCACCTAATCCACCTTAACCCGTGACCTCTCGATCATCGCGACCTCTCGATCACCCAACCCACCTTAACCATTGTGCCAACTATTCTGAAAAAGGCTTAGAAAGAAGAAGAGCAATATGACGAGATAAAATGAGTTTAATGGAATTATGTTCCTAGTTTTGATTCTGAGTTCTTTGCATTCTGGTGCTTGGAGTTGGACCATTTCTAGGCCCACTTAACTTAAGTCTAGGGAGTATAGATGTAAAAGTCACTTTCACCGAGTTTGGACATGCATACGTTGATAATTCCTGAACAGATTAAAATTTGAGAAATGCTTATCGTGGGTGTGCGGCCAATTTTCAATTCTCTTTTCGTTCTGGTATTCAACTATAGAATTTTTGTTTTGTAATCTATTTTTCTTTACATAAATTTCTACCTACTTGGTTTAGTTTATTTCAAAAATTATTAATCAAATTAAGATATTTTTTACTTTTAATTTTCACTGTTAACTAATAACTGATTATTAGGTTTGATTAGTTTGTAATTAAATTATATAATTTTATAAGTTTCAATTTTAGTAATAAATGTTAATTAGGATTCACTGTATAACTATGATTTATATATTGTGGAATTTTTATTCGGCTTTCTAACTTTAAGAATCCATCAAACAGGAACGCCCAATAAAAAAAATGCAGTTTTGGGTGGGTGTAGAACAATATAAGATGAAAGTGATGCCTTATCTCAGGAAAGAATCTCCAGAAGAACTTGAAGTCATTTCCATCGTCGGAATGGCTGGCCTCGGCAAGACGGTATTGGCAAGGCTGATTTTTAAAGATCAAGAGATCCGGTCAATGTTCCCTATACTCATTTGGATTTATGTTTCTCAAGAGTTCACGAAGAAGGAGATCTTTCTTGAGATTCTGAAAGAGTTCACCCTTCTCACTGAGGATATTCAAGGCAAACCCGATGAAGCGTTAGCCGACTTAGTGGTTGGTTATCTGGAGAAAGAAAGGTTCTTGCTAGTCTTGGATGATGTATGGAGATGTGAGGATTGGGATAAACTCCGGGTTGCATTGCCGATGAGCAATAAAATGGGTAAAGTCTTGATCACTACCCGTTTCAAAGAAGTTGGTAATTATGTTTGTCGTCGTCACCCTCCCTGTTTCATGGGTTTCTTACATTCAGAACATAGTTATTTTCTTCTCAAGTGGGAAGTTTTCGGTGGGGAGGAGATCCCTCCAGAGTTGGAAGTTGAAGGAAGACGAATTGCAGAGAAATGTGGTGGGCATGCGTTTGCAATAGTGCTCATAGGAGGCATTCTTGTTAAACAGTTTTCAACTGATATGAACACAATGAAAAGAACCTGGAAAGAAGTTTCTGAAAAACTGGACATCTTTGCTAGTTACGACACAGCGGAACGCCTGCCTAAAATTATAGAGTGGAGTTATGAAAAATTGCCTCATTACTTGAGAGACCTCATTACTTGAGAGAGTGTTTTCTTTATTTTGGAATGTTTCCGGAGGACTTTGAGATTTCTGTTTGGAAATTGATTCGGTTGTGGATTGCAGAAGGATTTATTCAGCCAAAAGTTGGCGTCAGGTTGGAGGAAACTGCAGAAAACTATTTACAAGAGTTTATTGAAAGGAAATTAGTTAGAGCTGAAAAGTCTCATCTCGATGGTAAAGTTAAAACATGCCGGATTCATGACATGATTCGTGACTTTTGCTTGAGTGAAGCTGAAAAGGAAGGCTTCTTCCAGCAAATTGTGATGTCTAGTGATGGAGATTTTCGACTTCCAGTTTCTGAGGAACTTAAGTTTCGTCGACTATGCATTCATGCCAAAGTCATGAACTTTCTTTCCAGGAAACCTGATGGTCCAAGAGTCCGTTCATTTATTTGTTCATCGAGAGATGAAATGGACATGCCTAAGAAAGATCTTTTAGCCATTCCCAAAGGTTTCAAATTACTCAGAGTTTTAGACGTGGAGCCCATCAACTTCACTGATAAACTTCCTCGTGATATGTTCCAATTGCTTAATTTGAGGTACTTGGTCCTATCCTTCAAACTGGGGGTTCTTCCTCCAGCCTTTGCCCAACTTCGGAACATTCAGACGCTTGTAGTTAACACAACTTCTCGAACCCTTGAGATTAAAGCAGACATTTTTGATATGATTCAACTAAGGCATTTCAAGACAAAGGCTTCAGCTTCTTTGCCTGAGTCGAGTGCAACAGCTGGTGAAAAGATTCAAACACTTGGAGCTATTTCACCTGAAAGTTGCACTAAGGATGTTTTCGACAGGGTCTGTGATTTGAAGAAATTGGGAGTTCGTGGGAAACTAGCCTTGCTTCTTGATGGCAAGAACGAATCATTGGACAGTTTGGGGAAGTTGGGCCATCTTGAGAAGATGAAACTATTAAATGATGTGTTTCCCATTCCACCTTCAGGAATCCAACCATGTAGTCTTCCTCCAGCCTCTAAATTTCCTCCCAACTTGAAGATCCTAACATTGTCGAGGACTTCTCTTGATTGGTGCCAAATGTCTATCTTAGGATTGCTTGAAAGGCTGGAGGTGCTAAAGTTGAAAAACAAAGCCTTCCTTGGTGAGAAATGGGAGGTAACTGATGGAGGATTTTGCCGTCTTGAAGTGTTGCATATTGGACGCACAAATTTGAAGATTTGGTTGGCTTCTCATCATCACTTCCCCAGTCTTAAACACCTTCAACTTATGCACTGTGATGATCTTCAACAAATTCCAGCTGAGCTCGCTGATGTACCCAGCTTCCTAGAGTTGGAGTTGTTTCATGCTAAACGAGCAGCTGCGTCTGCCAGGGAAATAGAAGCAAACAAAAAGTATCGTTTTAACCTTTCCATTCTTCCTCATTAGCAATGATCACACTTCTTTCTTGCTAAAAAGGTACCAAACTCTTTCAACCTTATTTCCTTTTCTTAGATCCTGACCGAACTCTGGATATTCTTCCCAGTATTAGCAACTCAAAAACATTAAATTCGTGTATCATAGAGTAATATATCTTTACATTTTTATTGATGGCTCATGATCTAAAACAGGCATTCCACGCAAACTGTTGCCAAAGAGTTCAGATAGCATGCTTGTTGCACGGATGAAGACTGCCTCTGTCTGTTTGCTTGATTAAATGCTACATAGCATTTTGTTTATGAGTTAAAATAGAAAATTAGACTATTTGCCATTTTTTATGGGGTTTGGTTTGAGTATTTAGGTTTGACTGATAAATACCTTTATTCTATCGCATTTTTTATTTGCATAATAAAGTTCCTGGTGGACTATAGGCCTATATTCTAATTATCCATTTAAATAATAATTTATTATTCTAAATTTAAAATAATTATTTAATCTTTTTTACTCGATAATAGAAAATTCTAAAACTATATTTATCAAAATTATTTTTGATTATCTTTATTTGATCTTTTGTATTTTTACTATATCACAAAAATAATTTCAATATTATACTACATATTAATCATAATTACTCAATTTATTATACATCATAATCAATTAATCTAAAGGGGCCCCAACTTATATACCCAACTTGTGTAATATATGTACCACTCCTACCCAATCTAAAAATTAACTACAATAATACCCAAACATATTAAACAACTATATTTTGAGTCAAAACAAGACAAATAAATTTGCAGAAAGACAAAGAAGACAGGTGATGTGAGAGGAATTGATTCTTTAACAAATTAAAGTCGCAAATTACATGCAAATTAAAGTCTGCAAACTCCCAAACTCGATTAAAGTCTCAGGCAAATTAAATCCATTTTTGCGATTTCATGTTGACCGAGTTTGGCAAATTAAAGTCATGTAATATATTGGCTTCCTAAACATTGCATTCTCACTTCTTCTTCATACAATTTTCAAAATTTCGAGAGAGAGAACAACCGTGAAGAACAACCCGAATTTCCCAATTTCCATTTCCATTCCCCATGAAGAACAACCCTAATCAATAGTCGAGCTTGAATATTCACTTCCGGAGGTAATTTTTCAATAAATACATACATTCGTTGTTTTCGCCGACTAAAGCTTGTTTCCGTCGAAAGACCTTCTTCCGATCGGCCGAGAGAAGGCTTCATCGATCGAAACAAGCTTTACTCGATCGAATAACGATTGTTTCAATATACATATTAATCGTTGTTTCCGGTCGGTGAAGCTTGTTTCGGTCGACGAAGTCTTCTCTCGGTCGACCGGAGAAGGCTTCGTCGACTCTCGATCGACCGGAGAAGGCTTCGTCGACCGGAACAAGCTTCACTCGATCGGAAACAACGATATTGTATATATTGAAACAATTCGCTTTTAAAGGTCGCTCCGATCGATATCAATTTAATTTTCTAATAATTAGTTATTAATTGAATTTTGTAATAATTGCAGGCGAAACCATATTTTACACGAACGGGTGACAATATGGACTTACCGGTATGTTCTCGTGTATATTATTTTAAAACAATATAGTTATGCGATTTTACAAGATGTATATTTTGGATAAATATTGCTAAATGTGATTGAATAATATGAGTAGTTAATTTTGGATAAATATTGCTAAATGTGATTGAAACAATATAGTTATGCGATTTTTACAATATGGCTTGAATAATGTGATTGAATAAATAGTGTTTATGGCTTGTATGTTTCGATTGAATGAGATATTTGTTTTGGCTTGAATAATGTGATTGAATATGTAAAAACTCTTTATCCATATTATCATTTGAAATTTCAGCTTTGGATTAGCATTGAATTAGTCTCCTACGTATTTGGATAAATGAAAATTAAATATTTTTCATTATGCTTCTCAATTATGTTGTAGTGGATATGTAATAATTATTGTAGTAGTTTGTTGGTTTGTTATGCGTTGTGTAATATGTGGCATTGATATAATTGTAGGTCGATCCTGTTTTCTTGAGGCTACTACGATAAATGTTGTGGCGGATGTAAAGACTTATTATAGGACCGATTATTTTAAGTATATTAAGAATGTCTTGCTAGATAAGAGCGCGTGACAGGTTGTTAGATATGTTTAGGGGGTTGCTTTTAGGGATGTCTAACGGTTGGTTTGATTAACCGAACCAATTTTTCGATTAACCAACCAATTTCTCCGAAAAAGTGGGCCGAAACCGAACCGTTTTAAATTTTCGATTAACCGAAAACCGATCGATTCCGTGGTTCGGTTTTCTAACCAAAACCGAATTAAAATTAATTAATAATAAAACAAATAAAATAATAATTAAAATAATAATTAAAAGCAGAACTTATTAAAATAGATAAAATATTTAACAATAATTAATAAAGTAATAATTAAAATTAATTTTCATAATTTTAATTAATTAATTAATAATTGAAATAATAATTAAAAATAAAAACGATTTTTCGATTTTTCGGTTCGAACTGTTCGGTTATCGGTTAACGAATAACCAATTTTTTCAACTCGAACCGAAACCGAACCGATAACCAAATTTGTTTTCGGTTAACCGAATTTGTCGGTTTCGATTGATTCGGTTCCTAACCGAAAACCGAAACCGTTTAGACACCCCTAGTTGCTTTGGTCATATGATTGATTGGATTCCCGGGCCTAAGTATAGTTTGTCTTTACACCATATAGTTTCCGTCAAATAGAACCTCACGATCGAAATGTATTTTTCATCAATGGAAAAATATATGTTTTCTATTAGAGATTATGCTCTAGTCACCTACCGCACTTTGGGTCATCATCATTTGACCCCACACAATACTACGACTTGAGCGACGTTGAGGTATATAGGCTTTTTTGCGGGGGCACACAAATTACATTAAGAAATCTATTAGATATATTTTGTAGTAGTGATTTTGATGATGTAGATCTTCATCACTATTTACGTGTGGCCCACGTTATTTTCCTCTATGGATTCGTATTTGGGTACGAGACGGGGAAGGTAATAGCTGATTGGGTTTGGGCATTGGTTGATGATCTAGAGGCGTTTTGCGATTTCGTAGTGGGCATATAGTTACGAGATATTGAGATATTATACGATGCATTGTCAACCTAATGCTCGGTACCACTTTTACGGACCGATCTGGGCACTATATGTTTGGTCACCGAGATCATACCAGACTTGATGCGTATAGTCGAACCACGCCAAATCGTCGCGGTAGATCCGAGAGTGTTGAGGTGGAAGTTTAAGAGTAGGCTCTCATCAATAACTTTACAACCTCTTTTGAGCGAAGAGTCTTGAATTTTATTATAATTTTAAATCATGTATGAGGTATCGTATTTATTAGAATATTAAATAATATCTTCAATTTATTGTAGGTCGATTATCATCTCACGAATGATCGAGCCCGACTCATTCGAGGTTACCACCATTTCTTGGGCGCCCATCTCATACCCTCTCCACTCGGTGTGAATTTTCGACACCGTCGAATCCTTTGAGGAGGACGACGGTTCCTTCTCTTCGTGGTGTATCGGGGTGTCTCATCCGGTGGATGAGCCTCAGCGTAGGCGTCGAGTTCCGAGGAGGCTTCATAGTTTGTTCAGATCACGATCTTTCGTGGTCTCCATCGAGCGACCCTCGAGCTTTCGCGCAAGACTCGGCCGGAGGACATCGTCGGTGAGTTCGTTGAATGCGGTTGTTGAGGAGCCGCACGCCATATGTGGATAGCCGTCCATCTGTTGAGAGATGGGATACGGGGAAACATGTCAGGGAGGCAGCTTCTTCTTCATCGAGCAGTGGTGGTGAGCACCCCCGGCGTCTTAGTTCCGTCGATCGTCGTTGGATCCAAGAATCTATTAGGGAGAGTGAGGACAGAGCGGTCTGCGCGTCGAGAGGTCTATGGAAGAAAAGTGGCTTCCCAAGATTAAGAAATGGTTTGAAAGTTTCTTAGAAGACTCGATGTGGTTGCGCGCATAGCACTGAGACGTATACACCCGCACCATGGGCGTGAATCTTCCGACGACGGCGGCGAGATGAAGGTCGAGAAGCGGCGGTCCAAATGTCCTCGAGGCGGTGGACATATTGAGCCGATCGAGCCACCCTACATCGGCCAGGATACCCTCCCCGCCACTCTTCCGGATCCATGGCACGATCCCGAATCGCATCTCATCATTCCATGCTAGGACTGGACCTATTTAGTGATCTGACACCTCAGAACGTCGTGAGGCAGACTTTCGAGCCTATGCGACAGAATGATTGGAGCAACAGTAACTATCAAGTTTCATATTTGGCGGTTTATAGTATTTCATTATATTTGTTATGTTTTCATTTCTGACGACTCATATGCTTTAATGTTTGTAGTTGGAAGCTTGGAGAGGTGAGCAGACACGGAGACC
Organism: Salvia rosmarinus; assembly: GCA_036937905.1. NCBI lineage: Eukaryota > Viridiplantae > Streptophyta > Magnoliopsida > Lamiales > Lamiaceae > Salvia > Salvia rosmarinus. Next base: position 282,602 of record JAODLM010000233.1, read on the forward strand.
TTCGGTGCAATGAGGTCACCGTATGTTAATAGCCCGATCCACGTCCAATTCCGCGATATATTGATAAAATCTGGCGTTTCTTGGCGAGAAAGAACGCATGGTGGTTGTTCGAGTCTTGACCGTCAAATCCAGTTGCATTTTTCGTACACCTTGAAATCTTTAGAGGCCTTTGATGTTCGGGTAAAATGCGTTTATACAATATGCATCGTTTTTGAAGTACATCTACTTATATTGATATGTATCCTAAAATAATTTTGCGGATGGTCGATCTATTCATGATGCATCTGAGGAATAGACTCGATGCCGGGATCGACTTATTGGATGGGGTGGATTCTCATAACACAATCATCCTTGATACCGGTTTTTTCGTAAGTATTGTGTCTTTAATACAATCAATATATATTATATATGTGTAGTATTTGGAATTAATTAATTTTCAATGTTGAATAGATGTTTATGCAAAATGCATGGTACGATGTACACGCAACGCTTTAGTCTCTACATTCAAGACCGCGTGAGGCACCATTGATCATTACCCCGAGAGCATTGTTTCACATGGCAGCCACCAAGGCATTGGATGACAGTTGTCCTCGGCTTTGCGGTCATGAACCATGGTTACGTGCACGCGGGTAACCTATTTAATCTGATAAGTTGCAAAATTGAAATTTTTCTTGTTTATTTCTCTAAATATTAATTTTATAGATCATCATCCCATGCGTCATCGAGCGGCGTTCGTGATATGTCGCGTGGATATGCACTCGGTCATTGCTTGATGTTTGACTCGCGTTGGCGGATGAACAAAGATCAATTGGATGCGAGGATGATGGACTTCATGTGCTGAATAGATTATTGCAGCCGTTTACGCTCTTCTCTAGATGGTTCGAGAGTAACTCCCACCAAATACCACCATGGAATAATGATGCGATTATTACACCAAATGAAACTTCAGAGGTATTTGACCGGACGACGATTTGATGATGGTCCATTTGCGTGCATGACTGTAGAGAACGTCTTATTTACGGTTCACCGAGCATCGAATGGGATATGTCTAATACTTTAGCATATAGAAAAAAGATAGGTGGAATTATATATGAGTTATGTGAGCCATATACGAAGCCGAGAGTACCGAGAGCGCGTAGAGGATGATGATTTCTTTTATATTATCTCATGTAATAGATCTTCATTACAATGTCAATTCAATGGATTAATTTCAATTTCAATTTCAATTTCAATTCAATTCAATTTCCTTAGCTGTACAATCTTCAATTTAATAGATTCTTGGTTAGATATTATCGAGAATTGATTAATTTCTTCATATCAATAACAAATAACAATGATGATGTGGATAATAATGTTAATAATGTCTTTACATGAATAAGTGCTATCATTACAATGTAAATCAAATACAAGTTGTAATTCAAATACAAGTTGTTCTTCAAATACTAATAATAATAATAGCTTTTAAATAACCAATTATAACACCAATAACAATAGTATTATAATATCAATAACAAATAATAATAATAATAATAATAATAATAATAATAATAATAATAATAATAATAATAATAATAATAATAATAATAATAATGTATTTACATGAATAAGTGTTTTCATTACAATGTCACTGTCTCTTGACAAGTAAGGACACTTCCGGCAGTATGAGATTCGTTACCACACAAGCTACATGTCCGTGGTGTACGACTTCTACTACTCGATCCCACTTACATTGGATGACGATATCGACCGACTTTCGGCGCCCAACTGACGGACTCTATTAGGAGGCATAGCGTAATTCGGCAGAACATCTGAAAGCAGTCGACTAGGCGTGGCTCAGCAGATTGATCCGATCTGGTATGCTTGCTAGCTTTGCGGAATGGTAGTACTCCCCACATAGTTAGATATATGGTGACCTTTATGACTAAAAATTTATATAATCAATTATATGCAAGTGAAATCAAATTGATCAAAAAAATTAACATAATTAAATTTAAATGTACCATATAGTCGCAACAACATGAGAACACGGTATCATATCCATGTCCCTCCAAACACGCATACGATTGCGTATTGAGATTCACTACGAATGTTTTGCTTCCGTGCTTGACTTTGAAAGTGGAGTCGATGAGGGCACTACATCGTATCTGCGTGATAGTTCCATTGATACCATCATCTTCGCTACCGCTTGCTTGAGGGTCAATTACGTCACGTACCTCTTTCTTCGCTTCATGTCTCTCATCGAACCATTTTCTATAATGTGACGGATTGCCTCAATCATTGAGCAAATTGACAATCGTCTAGCCCACAATAATCGAGAATTGAATGATTCGACAATGTTCGATGTCATAAAACCGTAGCGCTAACGGAGGCACAATGTATGCCTTGATCTGCATGAACAGCGCGACAAAGAGGTGGCGAACCCACCATCGATCCAATATCCAAGTCGACCATCGAACCGGGATTGCTCATCCGTAACATATGCAAATAACTCGGTAGTAGGCGATGATTCTTCATGTCCACCGTATATCATCTCGATCGCCCTATTACGGGCTCGTATTGCTACACTATATGTAACGTGTACACCGTACTCTCGCTGCAAATCAGCCATAATGGACCTCGGCTTTAGCACTTCACCGTCTTCGCGGATTTTTCGTGATATGTATGCTGCAATTACACGGGCATTCACCTTCCTTACTCCAATATTCACTAGGTTCTGTACGCAAGTATGTATAGCATCAAACTTGCGGACAAACCAAAATCCACCTTGCTACGATGCACGTAATAGAAAAGAACACTGATTATGATATCGACATTTGAATGTAATCCTCGAATTATCGGATTGAGGAATAACAAATTCTACTCGACGTTCCAAATGCCATAAATTTACCGGATATCTTGATTCACCCTTGTTGTCGAAGATGGAACCTTCGCTCATTCATCGGGTGCGGATCCGAGTCCGAGGGCGAGCAAAGAGATTAATCAAGCATCATGAGGAATAACGGAGGACTAGCGGTTGCTCATCTCCTCAACTTCTTCGGATCTAGGCCTCCTCGTGCGCTTGCGTGTTACTCGCATAATCGTAGATAAAGCTTCCCAATCCACCCTCGATGGATCCATGCGTCAAACTCTACAAATGAGCCATAGCTCACCAAAGCATCTTCTTCCTCTTCATCCGACTCTGTTTCATCTTCTTCTTCTTCAACGTAGTCTTCATCATCGCCCTCAACAAGTGTATCACCAGTTGCGAGATATGTTGGGAAATGAAATTCTGGATGGATCCATGTGTTGCGGCATATATTGAGATGTATCGACATCAAACCAATCGATGATGCAAATTGTTGTGTAAGCGACGATCGAGCGACATGTGTTGGGAAGTGCGGTCATATGTTGACGAGGATGGTATCTCAAACGAATATACATATAGTTCTTGCTCCGATTGGGATGTGTCGGCATCGTGAGTCACATAGACCTCTGTTGGGCATCATGAGCCAATCGAACAAGTTGATCATCATTACTCAAAACTAATTTGATAATTCTACCACCCAGAGATCTCGATAGATAATGCAATTGGTAGGTTGTCTTGAGCAATTTCCCAACATAATTTGATCAATTATATCGATGAACTCGAGATAATTACATTGTCCATTCGAACAAAGGCATTTGGTGATACCCCCAATGCAACATAAAGAAGGATCTCGGTGCCTTCACATCTAACAATAATGCTCTTCCATCCCGACCTCTATAACAACAACAAGATTACATTAGCAGAAATATACATTCTTAATATGATTTTTCTAATGTATAAAACAAATATACAGTCTTAATGTTTACACTAAAATTATCGCTACAATAAGAAAAAATAACAATCTAATCAAAGTCTAATTAAATAATTAAAGTCTCTTACAATAAATTAATTAAACGGGACTTATCTAAACGAATTATGTGGGACTTATCTAAGCGAATTATCCAATAATTATATCCAATTATCTAAGCGAATTATGCAATAATTATAAATAGCGAAAACAATCGAATTATCTAAACAAATAAACAAAACAAATGTAAAAAAAAATTAAAAATAATTAATCTAAACAAAATAATATCATAAACAACAATAATTAAAGCATGAATCAATTAGTCATTTACATCATAATTATTTACCATCAAAATTAACATGGCGTTTTTGTAATCTAAACGAATTATGTTAACTAAATGATCATATTACATTTTGATTTTTCTATGTTCAAAATTGATATACGATTTATCATATTTTTTAAAGAATGGGATATAAAAATTATCGATTTTTTTAAAGAATATGATATAAAAACAATTATTGATTTATACTAAAATTATCACTACAATCAAATTAAGAAAAAATAATTAAATAATTAAAGTCTCAATTATAAATAATTAAAGTCTCAATTATAAATAATTAAAGTCTTTTACAATAAATTAATTAAAGGGGTGAAATAAATAATCGAATTATCTAAACAAAATAAATAAAATCTAAACAAAATTTGATAATTAGTATTAAATTTACAAAATATTTCCTTCATTCCGTTCGATGATCCTTGATTCCGTCGACCAATTTGATGTTTACAGTCGACCGAATCGAGAATCAATTACAAAATTAATTGACACATAAAATCGAAAATTTCGATCGATGAACCGTGATTCGGTCGACCGTAATCAATGGAATTATCGACCGGAATTTTCGATTTTTACGTGTTAATTAATTTTTTGATTCATTTATGGTTTTTTTTTCGTTATATTAATAGCTTATAAATTTGAAAACCCATAAAATCATATAAAAACATCTAAGTTCACCTACATGTTAATATAAAATGCATAACTTAATCTAAATTATCCTATACATTAAAATACTCACTTAAATATAAATGTATACGAGCGATTATCCAAACGAATTATAATATCCAATTATCTATACCAATTATGCAATAATTAATTATCTAAACGAATTGTGCTATAATTTATCCAAACCAATAATCAATAATAAATCTAAACAAAATTAACAATAATAAATCACAACAAAATTAACAATAATAAATCTAAACACAAATTAATATCTTAAACAGCAATAAATTCAAAAAACGGGTCGAAAATAAATAAAAATTCGAATAACTTACTTGTTGAGACATAGCTGCTGGGATCTGAATTGAAGAAATAAATTTGAAAATTTTGAATATAAAACCGAAATGAACCAAAGAAAATTAGAGGAGCAAGAGCAAATTGTGAATACTTGAATTTGTTGGATTTGTATTTGTTACCGATCGATTCTATAAATAGGAGAGAATTGATTCAATTATTGGTGGTCAAATCTTTCTCTTCTTTTTCAAAGAATTTTTCTGCAATTTTCAAAGATTTATTTGTCTTCTTCAATTTTTACGCAATTATAGTACATGTAGCTTTTACTTTCGTAGTACTATTTTGTGCATTATTAAATTAACTGTAAATATGAAGGATAATTTCAATATTAAATATTTCTCATAATTAATAAGTTGTGTGATAATTTCAGCATTTCAATATTTTGCAAAATTTCCATCATAGATTACCTGTAAATATTAATTTAAATATCATACATTCATTTTAAATTAATTAGTATTAAATTAATTTGATATATCCTTGTTTCCGCTCGAAAATTCGCTGATTCCGATCGACCCTTTGATGTTTCCGGTCGACCGGAGACAAGAAGTAATAATTATTATTAAATTCAATGATTAATATCAACATAATTTAATATGTCTCCGGAAACATATTAAATTCCAGAATTTAATACTAATCATGCGATCGGAATTTAATACTAATGTCTCCGGAAATTTAAAATATCAACATAAATTTAATACTAATAATGCGACCGGAATTACTAATAAAACTCCGGAAACGTATTAAATTCAATTCCATTCATTCATTTAATTTATTTAATTTAAATTTTATGTTTCCGGTCAAGTACACACTTTCCGGTCAAGTACACACTTTTGACCGGAAACATAAATTTAATTACATAAATTCTTGATCGGAAACATAAAAGTATGTACAGGACATAAATGAATGGATGGAATTTAATATGTTTCCAGTCCATTCATTTCGCAATCATTTATTGATTTAGTTAACAAACAAAAATATTACTGTTATGTCAGTGGTATGTCACAAGACTCTGTAGATATATATTAAAAAAAGCAAATGGGTATACAATGTATCAATTTTTCAAAATGGTTATGTCTTGTAGACACTTTTACAAAAGTGTGTATTTGTATATATTTTCTCTAATCTAAAGCTAAATAATCCAAATATAATAATATTGTATTCTATCAACTTTATATATGTAAGTACATCGAACAAAAACCTTTTAATTAAACATGCACGGTTTTACGAACATGGGCGACCTAGGCTGCCCTAAAGTCAACAGTTCGGGCCGGACCGGCAATCAGCGGCCTGAGCCGGACAGTGAGCTAGGGCTAGGGCCGGCCTCGCTCAAATAAAATCGGCCGGGCAATCGACGTTAACCGGTCCGAACCGGCTAGAGCTTTGGATGGAACCGCGGTCCGGTTATAGCCGTTGGAACCGGCGGGCTAAGGGTCGAACCGATGGTCATGGGCGAGGGCCGAACCGGCGGGCTTTTAGAGCCGTTGGAGCCGTGGTCCGCCCTAAACCGCGGTCCCAACGGCTAAAACGCTAGAAAACGGCTATTTTCTAATTTCACCCCAAAATCACTCCTATAAATATATCCATCATCCTAACTCTATCCTCACTTCAATCTCTCATTTCTCAACCTTAATTCACTCATTTACATCTAATTTTCAAGCTTTCAGCTCTCATTCTCACTCTCAAACTCAATATCTCAAGTTCTCAAGCTCTCTCAATCTCTCATTCTTATTCTAAACTCTCAAACTTTCTCACTTCATCAATCATCATGTCTTTCTTTAAACGATTAAACAAGGGAAAGGAAAGGCCGCCGATGTAGGAGCTCCAGTGAGGAGGAAACATTCCAACTCAGCGTTCACGAAGGGCCTTAGCGGCGGAGGAAATCTCGAGGCAAGTTGCTTAAAGGTTCTGTCAAGAAGATGCTCGATTTTATGAAATGGTGCATCGAATGGAAAGAAGTCCCAATTTCGGTGGCGTAGGCTCGAGCGACCAAGGCGGCGATGAAGAAGGCGGCGAAGAAGAAGGACGAAGAATATGACGACTTTGACGAAGATACGCGTCACAACCACCAAAATCAAAGGAACTTAAGTCCGACGTTTTGTGAAGCACTTTAGGTACGTAAATTTTACGTTTCTTACAAATTAGTTTCACAATTTTAATTTCATGTTCATAGTTCTTACAATATCTTTTATATTTTCTTTAGAAAAGTGGAAGTGCTAAGCGAAGCACCTCTTCCCGACGGTCGAAAGAGATCGTTGCTTATTGCGACTATTGCAACTAAAACCTACAAATGGATCGAGAAAGGAGGTTACGGAACGCTCAATAGGCACATGGAGGTTCTCATCCTCATGAGTATGGAATATCAACGAACCAAGCTCAAATTAAAACCCTTCTCAATATTCTACAACGGCGTCCACTTTATTTAAATTTGATAAGGGAAAATATGAAGATGCGATGGCTAGATATTGTGCTATGGAAAAACTCCCTTTTAATTATGCCGATAGAGTTACGTATGAAGAATGTTATAAAGAGGGACTTGGTCCTAATGCATGCAAAGTTAGTAGAAGTATTATGCTTAAGAAGATTAGGAGACAATGCATGGAAAAAAAACATGATTTAAAGAAATATTTGGTTCGTTTAGGTCATAAAGTTTCTATTTGTGCCGATGTTTGGACGGATGCTTATAATAAGAATTCTTATATGGGTATTACTTGTCATTGGATTGATTCGAAATGGGTTATGCAAAAACGTTTAATTGCTTTTAGAGTTTGAAGAGCCTCATAATGCTTTAGGTATTGCTAATATTATAATTGGTGTGTTAAATGAGTATTCTTTGATTAATAAAATTTTTCCGTTGGTTTGATAATGCTTGCAAACACCGCTAGTATTCCTCAACTTATTGAAGCATGCGCACCTTCTTTTGAAGGAAAATACTTTCATTCTAGATCATTTGTCATATTTTAAATTTATGTGTTCAAGATGCACTTAGTATTTTCAAGAATCCGTTAGTCTATTAGAGATGCTATCAAATGTTTGCATGCTTCAAAACTTATGGGAAGAAATGGCAAAAATATTGTCGTATAAAAATATTGCTTATACATGTTTCAAATGGATGTTTCTCATCGTTGGAATTCTACTTATGAAATGCTTAATAGTACTATTTCATATAAGGGTCATTTATGTGATTTTTTAGAAAGAGTTTACATCTATTCAATTACATCTTAATGAGTCTCATTGGGATGCTTGCATGGATTTATATCGATTGTTAAAGGTATTTCATGGTGCAACGAAACAATTATCGGAGTTTATTATCAGCACTTCCGTTATGGTTTTAGAACATTGCATGCATATTGCCATGTCTTTTCGTAGTTGTTTTAGTAAACCATCTTTATGTGGTGTAATTTATTTTATGGTTCAAAAGTGGCTAAAATATTTTAGGAGATACCTACAATTTTTTTTGCTTGCTAAGTGTTTAGATCCTAAATGGAAATATGATGGTACTTGTCAAATGCTTAATGTTTATTATGATGCTTTTAGGCAAATGGATTTTCAAGGTGCTAGTATAGAAGGAGAATTAGTTTATTTTGATCTCCTGATGTAGATCAAATCAAATATAATCTTGAAAAGAATTTAAGAAGTCTTTTCAAGAATATAGGTCGAAATATGGTAGTGATGATGATATTCAAACTCCACCTCCTTCTTCTATGATGTCTTGATTAATTTTCCTTTTGATATGAATGAGTTTGATCCTTTGGTGCAACAAATGACTTGATGTACCAAAATAGAACATTCGAAAGCCGAGAGACAAGGTAATAGTGAATTAGATATATATTTGCAAACTCCTTTTGTCTTTGGTGTTGAAGATAGCGGTCCTTCGATCGATGTCTTGAAGTGGTGGTCGAAGAAAGAGAGTACCCAATCCTCTCAATCATGGCAAAGGAGTTATTTGCCGTCCGGCGATCCATCAGATCCGTTGAACAAGCATTTAGCATTGGAGGACTAATGCTTGATCAAAGAAGAAGCAACATGAAGCCGAACATTGAAGCTACAATGTTGCTCGATGATTGGTGTAGGGCCGACCTTAGAGCTCAAGAACCACAATGGGAAGATGGTAATGAGAGCGAAGACGAGGCCTTCACCGAAACGGATCGATCGAATCGGGTGCGGAGACGGAGTAGCATTTAGAAATTAAAAAGAACTACGTGGACTTTGATTCCCCATGATTATGAGGATATGTAAGCAACTCAATTTTAGAAATTAAATTGAGCTCAAGTCCTTTATTATTATTATTTTTCATCCCTATGTAAAAGTCATAAACGGATTTATGTAATTTTCCTCATCATTTATTAAAAATGCAAAGTGTTGACACATATTTTATATTTATACGTATTTTAACAAATCTAAAAACGCAAGTATTTACAAGTTCAAACATAAAAAATCACTTACAAATTTAAAAATATTTACAAGTTTAGTAGTTTACAAATTTTTACAACTTTAAAAATATTTACAAGTTTATTAAACTTTAGACTTAAAAGTTAAAAGTTAAAACTTAAAGTTTGTTAAAATCTTGACTTTGATACTTATCGATATTTGATTGAATTTTCAGAAAAATTGAGATAGAATTGGAGATTTTACCTTCATAAGAGTTGAAGATATCGCGATACGAGTTCGCGAACAGAAACGGATCAAAAATCGGAATGAACGGTAGAAGCGGATCGATCTGAAATCATTGTGAGCAGTGAATCACGGCCTACTTAAACCTATGGTTCGAAATCAACCGATCACGGCCAGCCCAAATTCTAAACCGCCAACTAAGATAGTATGTAGAGGCGCATAGGCCGTCACATTTGGAACCGCTGGACCATGGGTCCCGGCCTAAACCGGCGGTTCCGGCCCGTCAACACGTCTACTTTTAATGAATTAATTCATAAAGAAAAACTAAATCCTAAGGACTAACGAGTACCGCCGCCTCTCTATCCCTCTCCCGGCATCCTACGCCGCAGCCGCCATTTCCGGCAATCCTCCGCCGCCCTCCCTCCTCTCTCTCTCTCTCTATATATGCAACCATCTCCGACCGCCGCTCCGACGCCCGCCAATACTGATCCGCCCTCTGCAACACCCGTCGCCTCCCCCTTTCTTTCTCTCTCTACCCAGCCATCCGCTGCCTCCCCCGACCAGATCCGGCAGATCTGAACCCCCTCTCCACCGCCGTCATCTCCTCCTCCGCCTCTTCGCCATTCTCTCTCTCACGCCATCTCCAGATCTGCCTCCACCGCCACCTGCCGCTGCAGATCCGCCATGATTGCCGCCTCTCCTCCCCAGACCCGTCACCCCTATTTCACGCTTTGCTCCTCCAACACACATGAAATCGTGTAACAGTTCAAATTGAACTATTACACGGCCAAATCGTGGATCGCGTTTTGTCGGAATTGCAACCGTATTTGTTGAAACCGTGATCGTCTTAGTTGAAATCGTGATTTTATGTTCGTGGCTACGGTGGTGGTACGGCGGCAGTGGCGGCGGCGATTAGATTTCGGCAGTGGAGGTAAGAAACCGTTATCTGTGCATCGAAATCGCGCAGTAGATCGTGCATGGAATCGTGGTTATAGGTACCCGTGTGTATTACACACCATGTGGATAGACGGCGAAACATCATCTTATTCTTCTCTAGGCAATGGGTTATATAGCTTCGTGCTGTATTCCTCTCGGAGATTCGTCACCGTCTTAAAAAACAAATGGATATTTTTCTCCACGCCCTTCTAGACGACCGGGGGTATCTGCGGTCAACCCTCGTCACCGTGGCTGTGAGAAGGTGGAAGAGAATGATACAACACACAAGATTCAACCGCGACTTTTTGTTTACAAGCTGCCTCTGTTATCTGAGAATCCAATACATTAATCAAACTCCTACCAATACTGCTTCCATCCAATTTTTTGAGGGTGAAGGCTAAGGATTCCAGCTCCTCATACGCAGATTCTGTGATTTATTGAAAATGTAGAGAAATGGAAGCCGTAATTGCAGAGAAAAGAGAATGGAAGAAAACTTGGTGAAAATTTTCTCGGATATTCAGTGTGTAAAAATTATGAAGAAATACAAAAAGAAAGCCTATTTATACTAAACAGCTTCACACCTAGCAACTAAAAACTAATAGAAAAATTACACTTTTACATTCTACATTTTAACATGATTTGTGAATAAATTGTGGGATTTACGAGGCGCTCAATGTAATGCTTGATAGAAATCCCTGCAGCATAAGCCGTGGCTCTTTTTTCTCACACATTTCAACAAACCAGTTTTGAGCATAAGCATCTGTGGATGGAATTATCGGTAGCATAAGCATATTTTTCCAGTTTGGAAAAGCAAAAAAGGCATGAGAAAATGTGGGACCAATGTCATAATTAGACCAATTACTTTTTTTTTGTTATAGCTAAATAAATCTATACTACAAAACAAAAAGAAATTACAACATATTCGGCTTGCCGTAAAAAAAATTACAACAGCTTCGGGGATTACAAAAAAAAAAAAAAAAGTTGAAAACAACGGTAAAAACAAAAAATTAAGCAACGGCTCATCGCCAAAAATAGTGCTCGTTCGTGATTTGCCATCATTTCATCTCACAATAAGTTAGGCCACCTGGGAAATCGCCCAAGCCCACCATCTAAGGGGCTTAAATTATATCAAAAAAATACTTTTTTATAGATATATAGTTTTATTTGGATTTAAAATATTGTATAACTTAAATAATTTTTTTTAAAGTTCAAACTATTAAATCTTTCTATAATTTATTTATAGATATATGTCTTCATTTGGTCCCAAAATATATTAGAAAATATTGATGTTGATTTGATTATTAATGGTTTTGTATTTGTAAATATTTGAATAAATTATTTTTTATGATATCGTATCGTAGATGAGAGTTGAGATATAGAAATATAAGGATGAAAAATAAGTTGTATATGTTTTTGATAATTTTTTATTATCTATTTCTATTTGTAGATCACTTGAATTTTATGTAAATTTACAAATTCGATTTATTTTATAAGTATAATAAAAAGGATTTTTTTGGACGGTCTAATGGTTAAGTGAGTTCATGTGACCAAAGATCACGAGTTCAAACCTCACTATCGTCTTTTTAGGTTCAAGTCTGTCACACCTGATTTTTCAAGTCTATATCATTTGCAAACTATTATAAAGAAATATAAATTTTACCTTATACGCATAGAAGATAATGACTGATGATTTTCTATGAATTTAAAAAAATAGGGGTCCAATTTCTTATTTTTTCTAGGGTCTATAAAATGTTAGGAACGGGGCTGAATAAGTTTGAATTATTGATTCAATAATTTGGAGAATTATTTGTAATTTTTGATAAAAAAAAGTTGCATACCTTGACTGCGCAAGACTCCCCTTATCAAAGAATGCTCTACCATTTGATTTGAGCAACATCCCCGACTCCCCTTAAAGGTCCGAGTTTTACCTATATGAGCATTGGGTTTCATGGGGTGAGATAGGTAGACGTCACTAAATTTAACCCACTCATAAGAAAACTTGAAATTGATTATTATTAAACAGAAATCATATCAGCTAAAAAAGAAAATGAAATCATATCCCTATTCATCTGAAATGAACAATGATTCATTGGACCATTTACCTTCCATCAAACCCAGTTCTAAGCTTGGCCTCATATACATAACAATCCAAATTTTAGTTAGATGAGCATAGGGCTTGGTGGGTTGAGATAGGTAGATTAGATATCACCTATTTCAGCCCACTAACATCTTCCAACCCTACGCATCATCACAAGTCCAACTGCCTCCGCCGCCCTCAACACCCTACATATATTCGGCTCTTTTCTTATCACATCCATGTTTGAGATATCATGGTTTCCCAACTGCTGAGATGGGTGTTCTTGGTAAGACAGCTCTAGTCGAAGTAATTCTCAGCAATTTTATTTATTAGAACTGAGTCGTCTTACCAATTCCACCCATTCCAACCTTTGGGAATGAAGCTTAATTTGCCATTTAATTGACTGAATATTAGATTCATCGCAGAGTAGTCATTTTAATTCAGTTATGACGGGGATCTATGCACTCGAACTGTTTGGTTGTAAATCTTGATAACTGTTGGGAATTCAACCCAAGTCCCACATCAAAAGATTAGACCAAAATGGTCTAGTATATATTGAAGAGTTTCACTCTACAAGCCTTTTGGGTTGAGCCCAAAAACAAATTCGTGCTTAGTTCTTGCTGCAGCTCGAAAATGAAAATTTGAAGCTCAACCATTTGATGATTATTTAGTGCTTTATGTGCCGCATCTCTAATTGAGCTTGTGGTTTTTCTGATGTGGGATCCAGTTTTAATGATCCGGTAGCAGGATTTGCTCATCAATTTGCATTAATGCACTATTCTGATTTTTTTCATTATCAAGCACAACGAGTCTGTTACTATATTATTGTTACTACAATCATTAACTTAGGGAACCAACTCATAATCAGTCTAGAAATTGTTCTCCTGGTTAATGCCGGTAAAGGTCTTTGTTCGAATCACGCGACGCTACTTTAAATTTCTGTATTAATTGACCAAAAAAAAATAAAAAATGAAAATGATCATGCTGCGGCCGGAGCCGGCCATGCCGAGGAACGAGAAACGCCGAAGCCGTCCGGCCTAACACCCTTAAGCAGCTTGCTTTTTATATGGTTGAGTTTTGTCGACAATCCAACCACCTTCACATCAAAATCCGTATTTGATGAACCAGCTGCTTTATCATCGTCGTCGTCTTCTTCCAGCGATGAGTTATTCTAATTCCTTAACATTCTCTTTCTCATTCTTCTTCATCGTTTCCACGAAGGGATCAATCTCTTGCCTTACTTCTTCATCGTTTCCATGGCTTTCTGATTCTGAAGGAAATGGTTTAAAACTTCAAATTCGAGTAGATTTCCTAATTTGTGAACTGCTTCTCTGATTTGTGCATCCAAAGCACTCAACCTCTTCCTAATGCAGCTGCTGTTATCTCCAGAAGAAACATGAATAGAATTTAGGAGGCGGTTTATTGTTTGTTTAAGAGAAACCACATCAGCATATATAAGCCATCTCTGAAATGTCTTTCCGGGAGGAACTAGCAAGGAGAGAGGATGTATGCACTGTGTAGAGAGAAAGTCTGAGACAAACATAAAATATGTCTAGAGAAGGTACTAGCAAGGAGAGAGGAGAGATGCTCTGTAAGAAGACGATGCAATCTGAAAATGTCTGTCCCACGGAGTCATCAAACGTAGAGTCATAGTGGCATTTGTTTGTTTGTTTTGGCAATTTGCAAGTATTTGTCACTACTCACTAGTACAGCAGGCCCGGCCTGTTTCTGAGGCAGGCTGTACTATATTATTTTGCCCGGATATGATTTTGGGCCACAGGCCAAATGGAATTTATTATTTTGCTTGTGGACTTGGGCTGGCTTGGTATTAACGAGGTCAACCTTCAATTCGAAAAACCGCATTTTTAGGAGTCGGAGCTGTGCTATGATTTTCGTAGGTTGATCAATTTTTCGGGGAAATTGGGCCTCATCCCGATATTTAATTTGGATCAATAGACTCAGACCAGGCTGGCTGTTTGGAATCTATTTAATTTTTATAATTTAATTATTTTATTCAATTTTAATTATTATGTTTAGTATAATTTTAAGATTATTGATTAGAATTTACTAATTCAATTGGGATTTATGATTATTATTTTAATTTATTTTTTCAAAATTGAATTATTAATTTATTATTAAGGTTAATTAATCCAATGTCAAGGAATATGTTTTTAAAAAAATTCAATAAATAATATAACTATTTATTTGTCCAACTAATTAATTTAGTGATCAAATAAAATTAATGGTGTAAAATAATTGTAGAATGAGAAAATACACATTGATTCTAAATATTTTTATAGGTTATTCGATGAAGTATGATTAGAAAGTGATGTATGACAAGATAATTTAATTATTATTAGAATCAGAATTTAAACGGCATTAAATAGAGAATTTAGATAAATAAAAATGAAGAAATTTGATGGTACCACTTAAGATATAGAGATAAGGTGACACTAAATTTCACTAATCCTATCATATATTGATATTATCAAATCATATGCTTTTTATATATAGAATTTAAATTTTATGTCATTGGTCAAACATGACGACATGGCTTCCAATAATATGCGGTAAGCGACCACAGGCGCCAAAAGACCCTCATCTCCAATTTGGGCACTTGAAATTCTTTATACCATCAAGTCTATTATCATCATCATCATCATCTTCACGCTACCGGTGGCATTCATGTCCTTGCTTCCACTGCTCTCACTATTTCCATTGCATCTACTATCCTTGGCATCCCTATTTCTCCTCTCATATTTCGATTGAACATTGGGGCCCTTAGATGTGCTAACGAGGGCATGCGCTCATTTGCTGATGATGCATTCCGCTGCCACGAGATCATTGAGCAACCGATTGAGTGTATATTTCGTCTTATTCATGATCGTGTTCAAGCGAATGTTCTCAAAATACTTGGGCAATGTATTGAGAATGATAATGACCTTGGTTTCGCCGTCGATACCTCCTCCCAAATGATCAAGACTATCTATGAAATGTGTCATGTGGAAGACATGTTCATGGACCGAACTTCCTTCTTCCATCTTACACGCTAAGATTTCTTTTATCGTGTGGAAGCGGACTGTTCGATCCGACTACCAAACTTACTCTGGAGACTTGACCAAATCTCAGTCGCGTCTGCCATAGACTGATGCTACAGCTGCAAACGCTTCCACATTGTAGTCATCATATAGCATTTAGCCATATTGTTTGACTTATGTCAAAGTCTGCTTGACTCTCGCTACTCATCAGTTGATGTGTCAGTAAGGGCAGCGGGTTTGGGAGTAGTAAGCACAAACATGTGTTCTTCTGCGATAAGAACATATACCATGCTTCGTTACCACTCGATATAGATCGGATCAGATAAAAGATTTTGTGCGAGCATATTGATAATCGAAGTAAGAGACATATCTGAAAAGTAATTTAAACACATAAACATATGATCGCACATAATTCGTAACAACAATATTGTAATATTTTGATAAAACAATATTGGTTGAAACCTCGAATAGCCCAAGGAATCCCACATGGAAACCACGCGTGTGGACATTTATACATGAACCCCTCGACCAGACTAAAATAAATCTTTTAGTCGTTTAATTTCAATTCATGTCAATTTAACCTTATGACAAATGAAATTAATAAGTAGACCTAAACTAGACCACATCACCATCGCAAAAAGGGACTTCTCGAGAAGTTGTACTTGAGGTGATGTCTAAGCAGTGATCATAATTTCGACAGAACAAATCAAATTCATAGAATTAACATACTCACGTGGACCATACCGCTTCCAATTCAACTTCGTTTGTCATCTTATTTTACATCTATCTCTAGAGAACTTATGAAAATTGTACATACAAGCACACATGTGAACGTTTACACGTGGAACTCTTATTTTTCAATAGATTAAAATGTTTTATTTAGAAATTGTTGGATTTGTATCTTTGGAAGTAGTTTTGGTTGAGCTTGTATACAATGATTCATGTTACCACTATTACAATCTCCTATCCGAATTGTTTACTTGATTGCATATGTATGTCCTTTATCTCATATATAAGCTAGATCATACGATTGTATTGTAGATCACGAAGTCCGTATGATTGGTCGAAGCTTAATGAGATATAAAAGAATCACAATGAGATAACTTGAGGACGAGTTGTCGGTATAGGCTGCGGTATAGATAAAAAGTGACTTGACTTGGTTGCTTATCTATGCTGATGCGTCTCGACGTATTGATGGATCACAGTGAGATGAATTCTTCTATCTGACCGTCGTGAAGAACCTAGATCTCGGTGACTTTACGTTGATCTAAACCTCGATAAGGTATTAGGTGAGTATGAGTTGTTGACCATCACTTTGACTTGTTATGGGTGAGGGTTACATGAGATAACCCAAGATTCTTTGCATCTTGGGTGGTGGCAGTGCTTGTATGTCATGCTAGCTGCCTGTATCGAGTCACCGTATCCGTTTAGGATGATGACGTCCCCTTAAGGAGCTCAAAAGGTTTATTGTACTAAACCCTGCAGGTTGAGTTAGCTCAAGTAAAATAATAAGGTTGAGTGGTACTACTTAAGGAATTAAAGTAATTAATTATTTTAAGCAGTCAGAACGCTGTAAATAATTAATGGATGCGAGCCCGACTCAACTTCGGAAATAAAGGGGTAAGTCAGCATTTATTCTCTAGTGGCATGAATAAATATTTATGAATTAATTTATGTTCCGGGCTGAAATAAGATAATTAATTTATTTGAGGCTCATATTTATTCCTTGCATTTGATCCATGGGCTGGCCCATCAAGGCCTGTTGCTTAGTGAAAATCGTTTATCTTCCCTAGAGTCCTATTGGGAGTCTGTTTTGATCCCCTCTATCTGAAGAGATATTATTATATTTATTAGATATGCAGAAATCCTATCTAAATAGGATTTAGGGTTGCATTATAAATATAAGGTGAGAGAAAATCAAAAACTAATCCTAGAGTGAAATTTTCGAAAATATACTTCTCAAAGTTAGAGATTTTCGAAAACTTCAAAGGGAGGAAGAAAGTGAATTTCTATAGCACTCTCCATAGATTGTCCTCACTCGACATTGGAGTTTAGGCAATCGGGATACAGTCCAGAAGATCAAAGCACGAGTCTTGATCCAATCCTTGCCTGGCAAATTCGCAGGTAAACACGATAAAACACCAACGTGTTGCAATTAATTATATAGGTGCATGCTAGGAATATAATCAATGTATGGTGAATTAAACATCCAAGATAGATCATCGGGAGAGGGTTAAAATCAGATTTTCCTACAGAAATATCATCTAACAAACTTATGATAAACAGTGCAAGTAAGTCACGCGTGTGGACATTTACTCACAGTGCATATCACTTTGTTTAGAGATCAAAATATGGAGGTCTTGACGTATTTAATTTAAGAATTAAAACGTCTGATTTCTTGCTTAGTTTTTTTATTTCAAAAGGTTTGTCTATGTAGATCACGCAATCCTAACATGTTCTTTCTAGAACTCAACATGTAAAACATGTTCGCATAATTCTAAAACATGCATCAAAACGTGATAAACCTAGCATGCTTGATAACGTAGTTAATCACGTAAACATATATCCATGTGTTTTCACGTAATTAAACATACATTGCATGCTACTGTATAATTTAAACATCCAAGACATGCATTGAACGATAATAAATAAAATAAAATTCGTTTATCGCAAGCCTATTTTTGGATTCTGTACGTCCCTGCGTAATTTATTACATAAATTTGTACAGTACAGATCTTCAATTTGTCTTTGAAACGAGCCTTGCTTGCTCGGACATGGATCAGACTCCTCAAAATTGGATTCAGATAAAAAAATTGAATCTGGTCGAAAAACGAGGCGGGTCGAAACGGTTAGGGTCAATCGAGAGGGCTGGGCAGCTCCCTAGAGCACCCCTCCGTCCGATGTTATCCTTGCGAACATGTCCGTCCGACGCTGCGTCGGCCCGACGTTGGGCTTCATCCTGCCCTCAGCGTGTGCGTCCAATTCCCCCGTGCCCGTCGTCCATCAGGCGCTACACTCGTCCTCAGCACCCTGCATCGCATGTCGATCCATCCAAAGCTGGAGCACGTCCGGTGCAGTGCGTCTGCGCTGCCGCGTGCCTCGCGTCCGACTCTATGACAGTGCCGGCGCTAGACCATGCTGCTGCCGTCGCGTGCACATGTGTTGCTCGCATTCGACGCTACGCCCCGATTGATCCTTCGCGTGTGTACGCCTCCCATCGCATCCGTGCGACGTGCTCCGTCGTCTCGTCTCGTTCTTCAATTTTACAGATATAATTTACAGAAAAATAAAATTCTAATATAACCACGGATTTTCTCGTGGTGAAAAATAATTACAATAAAAAATCAAATAATTGAGCCACGATGAATGACGGATCCGTAATTAATTGTAACGCACGTAATAATAAAACATGGACTAATACAACATAGTCAAGATATTGATCCCAAGCTCTGATACCAATTGATGGAAAAATATAATTGACCCGTGCTCCCGAGGATCTATCTTGGATGTTTAATTCAACATACATTGATTATATTTCTATCATGCTCCTATATAATTAATTACAACACACATGAATTTTCTCATGTTTACTTGTGAATTCTTGGCACAGTAGGTCAATGGAAGACTCCAGCTTTGATCTTCTGCACTGTGTCCCGGATGTCTGATCTCCAATACTGAGTGAGAGTAATTTATGAAGAACACTGAAAAATTTTCGTCCCTACCCCGTGAATAGTGATTTCAAAAATCACAGTATTAGAATGGATCATTTGATTTTTTCTTATCATGTATTTACTATGTTTTCTCTAGAATCTTATTGGGATATGACTCTGACATATCTAATAAATATAATAATTATCTTCTTTCCTAAAGATAATTCTTGTCAAGGATGATGATCTCTTGATATATAATAATATCAGATAATATGTATCTAGATATAGGAGATGTATTAAAAAAATAATCAGAACATAATCACAGTTGGATTCCTACAGGGGTGGTCAAAAATTACAAAGTAAAAGATCTTGATGGGCCAACATAGGGTTCAAATAAAAGAAATAAAAATGGACCTAAATTGAATTAATTATTTTATGTTCAACCTTATAACATAAACTAATTCATAAACATTTATTTATTCAATTAGAGAATAACTGCTCACTTACCCCTTTATTATCGAAGTTGAGTCAGGCTTGTATTTAGACTTATAAATCCTCGTATTTAAGATATTGCACGCCCATTAATTATTTATAGCACTATGACTGCTTAAAATAAATAATCTCTTTAATTTCTTAAGTAGTATCACTCAACCTTATTATTGTATTTGAGTTAACTCAACCTACAGGGTTTAGTAAAATAAACATTTTGAGCTCCTTAAGGGACGTCATCATTCTAAACGGATATGGTGACTCGATACAAGTAACTAGCATGACATACAAGCACTGCCACCATCAAGATGCAGAGAATCTTGGGTTATCACATGTAACTCACCCATAAAAAGTCAAAGTAATGGTCAGTAACTCATACTTACCTGAAACCTTATCGGGGTTTAGATCAACGTAAAGTCACAGAGATCTAGGTTCTTCACGATGGTCAGATAAAAGAACTCGTCTCACTATGATCCATCAATACATCAAGACGTACCAGCATAGATAACCAACCAAGTCAAGTTACTTCTTATCTATACTGCAGCCTATACCAACAACTCGTCCTCAAGTTATCTCGGTTGTGATCCTTTTTATATCTCAACTAGATTAACCAATCATACAGACTTATGTGATCTTCTACACACTGTATGATCTAACTTTTGTTTGAGATAATATGACAACATATGCAATCAAATAAACAACTCAGATAAGAGATTGTAATAGTGGTAATATGAAATATTGTATACAAGCTCAACCATTCTCCTTTCAGTATACAAATTCAACAATTAAAATGAAGAACAACTTAGATATATGGGAGACTGTACCTAAGTAGTTTTACCGTAGACGAAGTGGTGAAATAATTAACTTTGGAAAGAAAAAATTATGTCAAAGTCTCTCTGGAGTTGGAGCTTCGAAGTTGAGTTCCCTTTCTTAGAACATCTAACTTCACTTTGAATATCTAAGCGATGTGCATACTTCTCTAGGCGAGGAAGAATCGTGTTTATAGATGTTCGAATTCAAACAAGTCGTTGGAATAAGCCTGTTTGAAATTCAAACTCTACTTTTGAAAAATACAACCTTTAGACTTGTTGTCTTGTGCTTTGTCGCTTCGTGAGTCAGCTACATGCACACAACAAGCTATTAGAGGATTTGACTCTTCTCATCGACGTCCATCTTTGGTCTTCAGATGAGTCCACGTTTGATCTCAAGCTGAGTCACCCTACCTTATTTAAACTTCATTTTCATGTAATGTAATTAGTGCTACAATTGACTTTAAGATGGCTGAGCGATCATCTGAATCCTTCAAACTATGATCTTCTAATGTCTGCATGACTCAGACTGTCGATATTATAGTGATCATTAGTTCCCTCTAACAATTAAGCTTCATGGACCCTTTCACTGAGCTCAATTTGTCTGATAGTAAGATCTTTCAACATTAAGCTTTCTTCTAATGCTTTAGCTAATATTACACATGATTGGATGGAGATGATCACACAATCAATACATATATAAATATATATTTATAGCAATATAAAGTAAAACTTAATATAATCCATAAAATAAAAATGGAAATCCTCATTGATAAAGATGGGCTACATAATTAAATTTAATACATTACATACATTAGATTGATATAACAATGTTGTATAGTTTCTAAGCTCAAAATATCATTCAAAGAAAAAAATAAGCAGTTTAAAGTAGCAAGTGTAGTTGCTTTTGGGCTTTTATATATCATTTGCCCATCTTGCACGTTTAATATTATTGGGCCTTCTTTGGTACTTCTGGTTGAAATATTTTTAGCTTATATCGAATCCTCAGTGAAGTTTACTAAATCTACTTTTACTTAGAATTCAATCATTTAATTATTTTTCTGCTAAAAGAAATGCAAAGTCAATAGTTGACTGGGAGGACAAATTGGTTGGTGGCATATGCATTCTGACATACCTGCTATAATTAATGAATGTAATAAATAGGAATCTCTACAATAAATCATAATCAGTTTCACATTGCTAGAGAATGGGTCCAGCAACTAATTCAGTTACAATTTAACAAAATTTCATCCAAAAGAACTCAATTTCTTTCAATCCGTGTTCTAGAATTCATTTGAGTAATAAATGTTATCCAATTCAGTGACTGTATGAGTCGGTCCAAGTTAGAGTTAAAATCGAATAATAGAGGGCAAATAGGTCTAAATACCAATTTCCAAAAAAGAAAAGAAAATCAGAACCAGGCAAGGTTTAGGCTATATATAGAAAACCAAGTAATTGTTTCCCCCTTCAGTTTGTGAACCAAAACAAGTTTGTCAAAGTTCTCGTTTCTCAACCTATATACACATAAAACGATAATTTCAAATATACCTGCTCTTAACCAACTGAGTTAAGCATGTGGAGATAACGAGAAAATTATCTTTCGGTACGTAAGGTGGGGAGACCTTATTGTATAATTCTGTATTTTATATTTAGTTTTTTTATATCTCATCTCTTTTGTTGTTCTCTAGGAGTGGTAGTTATAGACAGCAAATGTGGAACTGATGACTTCTTAGATGATGCATCACTCGAAAACAAAATGACTTTTGAGGCAACGTAAATAAGTATATTGCATAGAAATCACTCTATCTCCTAGATTTGTTCTTACATTTCTTTTTGGTATATCCCTTAAATTTATTTCTTCGTCATTTATAGATATTACTCAGTAATTTTTTTTTTTTATTATCCACAACAATGTTACATAATTACACATTTAGTATTCATGATACACTACTAACTCTACTTATACCCTCAATAATATTAATTATTTAAATATTTTGACTCACCACTAATTAAATTAACACTATACTAATATGGAATCCTTTTTCATTTACAATACTCTTCACAACTTTTATTGAAATTCGTAGTTCTCGGATGCAAAAATAGGTTACGTACGCTGGGAATATTTTTTAACTTGAGGGAATGGTTTGTATAGTTACACTAATAATAAAGGGTAAATATCACTTTAAACCCTAAACTATACACATTTTATCAAAAATATCATGAGCTTTAAAAAATATCATTTTAAATCACAAACTATTAACATTTTATTAAAAAAATCCTAAATTTTGAAAAGTATCACTTTAAACCTCAAACTATTAATTTTTTTTTATCAAAACTACCCTACATCAATTTTTTAGCTCCCGAAATTGGACGAGAAATATCTTCTTCTCATTCGATGAGCCACATCAAAATTTCGAAGGTAAGAAATGAGCGAATATATCCGATGAGCCAATAATTTATCCTCGTCAAATTTCGGAGCTGAAAAATTGATATAGGGTATTTTGATAAAAAAAAAAATTAATAGTTTGAGGTTTAAAGTGATAATTCTCAAAGTTTAGGATTTTTTTGATAAATATTAATAGTTTGGGATTTAAATGATACTTTTAAAGTAGGAGGTTTTGATAAAATTGATATAATTAGAGTTTAAGTGATATTTACCCAATAATAAATGAAGTAGTATATAATTGGGTGGTATGCATAGGAATTAATCAGATAGCTGGCACGTTGTTGTTAGTGACCCTAGTAATTTATATTTTTTTTTAATTTGAGGGATTGGTTTGTAACGAAAAATACAAAACGGAGATAGTTACACTAATAATATATGAACTATATAATTGGGTGGTCTCATTTATCTGGATAGTTTATACATCAACAAGCTTTTCAAAATGTATTTATTGTATTATCACGTTATTTGATAAGTTTGCGCTGGCTTTTTGATGAGCATAGTACATGGTTCACGTTAATTATATTCTTACGTATATTAATAGAGCTGCTATTAAAAAACATGGGGAAAACTTATGTAGCCTAACAAGAATTAAGATAATTTCCCTTTGGCAAAATGGGAATAGTGAGAATCTTTTTTCTAAATAGTGAAGTATAGAGTTCAAGACTTGCAATCTTTTTCCCTGAATTATGAAAATAAATAATGATGACATGTAGACATGTGCAATTGATTTCGGAATTTCTAATTTTGAGAATTACTAAAACTTGATATCTCAAAATTAGAGTAATAGACTATATATTTTCCTTAACTACAATATATGTGGTCTCATTACCATGTGTCAATATAGGAGGAATGAGCTCTCTCACTAAACTACATTATTTTGTCATCGCTAGCTAGTGACAGGCATTACATCGTATGGAATTCAGAATAGTCAACTTTATCGTTATAATTTAATTAATTAATTTACATCTGGCTTGTAGCTTTAAACTAGTAAAACTAGAGGAATGGGTTCCTTTTATCAAAATTTACAACTTAGAAAGTATTATATAAGATGTCACTCACTCACGTCCCCATAAATGCCTCGGTAGATATTAATCTTTCAAATATGCTGGTTGTCTTATGCATAGAGGTGTTTGCTTGCTGTTTTTATTATAAGATCGGACGTTGAATAGGTCACTTATAAACAAATAAGTTCTTGAACAAAGTATTAACATGATAAGTTAAACCAAAACTTAATCTAATTATTATACCAAACAAAAGTAAATAGAATTGTTCATATAGATATTTGTTCAACTCTCTCTCTCTCTCTCTATATATATATATATATATATATATATATATATATATATATATCAAAGTATATTTTCGTGATTTCTTTTAAAAGATGAAAGTAAAGCAATTACAAATTTCATCTCGTCTTCTTTTATATCATAATCAACACCTTTATAAAACCAATTCAAAAAAAAATAGTTTAACAATAAACGCTAAAATTATTAATTACAAATAAAATAATGATAATTATTTATTTTTATTATTATTTCTTTTAATATTTTAAGAATTGGTTTAGATTAAACAATCAAATGATTAAAATCAATTTGGTGCAGTTGATTGTAGCGTTAACCTAATATGCTCATAGCTTTTTAAGTTCAAATCCTAGTAGTGGCATTTTTTTTCAAATCTTTCTTATTTTTATATATAATTATTATTTAAATTTTCAAATTGTGGTTCGAAACTGGTTAGCTAGGTAACCGGTTCTCACTAGTTTTGGTCGATTTTCAATGGTTCACATTGGGTTAATTCAAAGGGTAAATTGCCCTAATACACAAAATTTGATACAATTACGGTTTGTTATATGAATTTTAAAATTAGAATGATAATATATAAGTTTTCCATTTTTTTTATTTTTTTTCATAAAATTGAATTGCCTTCAAAATTAAATATGGTTAATTGATGCTAAATATACAAACTTTGATACAATTCTGGTCTATCATATGAACTTTAAATATTTAAACGAAAATACATAAACTTTTGATATTTCAATTTTTTTCCCACAAAATTGAATTGCCCTCAAATTGAATATAACATTACAAAATCAGAAATGATGTGGCTATAAAAATGACTTCGTTCGGATTAATAAATTTTAGAAATTAAAAAAAAGTTGATTCCAACTCAAACTTCATGTCTGACCTCACAATCTCTCTCTCATATCTCTGCCTTCTATGCAAGCTCCCTTCATGGCAGACCATAATCTCCATCGGCAACTTGAATGACATCTCTTGCGAGGACTCCAAACTCCAATTATCACCTCAATACCAATTTATCCATAATCGCGAGCTTCATCCTCTCTTTCCAGAACTTCGACCCCTCACTCCGAAACTCCAATATCTTCAGCTTAATCTCTGCAGCCACAAGATTCTCCTGCATCGCCTCCCTCGCCTCGTTAGATTTATCATAATACGACGTCTCCTGCGTCATTTCTCTGATCACAAACTCATGTCCTATCTTGTCCTGCTCCCTTCAACATCTCTAAGAACTAGATGGACAATATAAAATAATGCCATTTTGATTGTCACATCATTTTTATTTTGTCATGTCATATTCAATTTGGGGCTATTCAATTTTATTGGAAAAACCAGAAATATCGAGAATTTATGTATTTTCGTTCAAATTTTAAAGTTCATGTGACAAATCGAAATTGTGTCAAAATTTTGTGTATTTAGCGGTAATTAACCATATTCAATTTGAGGGAAATTCAATTTTATGGAAAAAATTAGAAATATTGAAAGTTTATGTATTGCCGTTCAAATTTTAAAGTTTATATGACAAATCAAAATTGTGTAAAAGTTTATGTATTTAGGGTAATTAACCCTAATTCAAATATAAAAATTAGATAAAATCGGACCCTGACCAATTCACTATTACTGGTTCAACCGGCAAGTGCGGTCCGGTTTCTAAAACAGTGTCTTAAACATTGCTTAATTAATTTAACTAATACAAGTTGTATGTTTTGAATAATTTCTCCCATGTAAAAAAGTACCCTCTCTTTTGACTAACATCTATCCAAGAAACGTTAAACAGATACATCTTTCCTATCCGACATTCAAACATTATCCTTCTCAAAATCATTTCCTCAATCCAGATTCAAACCTTAACCTTCTCAAAAAATGATTTAGCTAACTGAAAACCCTCAGAAATTTTCTTCACCACACCAAAAATGGCAGCTTATTCTGCCGTCGCTGCTTTCCGGCAGACTCTGGAGGAGCTGATGGATTCAGACCAGCTTCCGCCTCATGTCTCGAAGCCTCAAATCGAATCCCTCCATGGATCAGTCCGCTCCTTGCAAACGTCTCTCGATAAAATCCCCTTCGTTCCTAAACTAAAAGGCCAAAAATGAGTGAGGTGCAAACCAATATCAGAGAAGCCATCTACGCAGCCCAAGACGAGATCGAATATTGGATCAAAGCCGATTCATCACAAACATCTGATGAAGCTTCGGTGAAAAGACTAGCAGAGGCAATCGTAGGTGTAGCAAAAGAGGCCGGGAAGCTGGAACAGGAGATCAAAGAAGACCCAACAGCCCAGAATTTGTTCTCGGATAATACTCCTGAGCCTGCCTTCAATTTCAGTGGCAAGGATAAGATCGTGGGACAGGAGGAAGACTTCAAAAAGGTGACGGGGTGGCTGGAGTCCGATGAAAAGGAGCGGCTGGTCATTCCGATCACCGGACTGCCTGGCATCGGTAAAACTACTCTTGCCAGAAGTATCTACGAACATAAACTAGCCAAGACCCAGTTCAACATTCGGGCTTGGGTGACTGTATCTCAAGACGTCAACTACCAAGAGGTCTTCTCCAGGATCTTAAGCTCCATGGAGAGCAGGAACTATCAAGCAGGGCACTACGCCAGCCAGGGCGACGAGCAGACGTTGCTGTCTCGCGTGCATCAAGAACTCTACAATCTCAAGTATCTAATCGTGGTCGATGATGTTTGGGAGACAAAAGCTTGGGATCGAGTGGCACTTGCGTTGCCGGATAGGGAGAACGGGAGTCGGATTCTTCTCACCACCAGGATTCAGACGGTTGCCGATAACTTCAGAAATTCTGGATTTTTTCATGAGATGCAGCCCCTCGGCCTCGAACACAGTTGGGAGTTGCTCTGTATTAAGGTATTCGGTGATAATGCTGAAGCCTTAAAGAGTGATATTACGACAGCCTGCCCAGCTCACTTGAAGGATACTGGAAGGATCATTGCGGAGAAGTGTAAGGGTCTTCCTCTGTCACTTGTTGTGGTTGGTGGTCTTCTGATTCAGGAGAGAGTGAAGGTAGAATACTGGAAACGGGTTGAAGAAGATATTGCTGATGCTGCCACGAAAGGTGACGAGTCCTACTTGGAGATCTTGCGGCTCAGCTACATTTACTTGCCTGGTAAACTCAAAGGGTGTTTCCTTTACATGGGAGCATTCCCCGAAGATTGTGAGATTCGTGTCACTAAACTCATCAAACTTTGGGTCGCGGAAGGCTTCTTACCAGCAACAAAACCAGTACCAGCATCACCAGCACCACTAGAACCCATCGTGGAGCTAGTGGCGCAAAAGTCGTTGGAGGATCTTATAGGAAGAAATCTCCTTTCAATTCGGAAGAAAAGTACCAATGGCGGAATGAAGGCTTGCGGTATGCACGACAGCTTACGGGAGCTGGCTGAGCATGAATGTGGAACAGAGAAGTTCTTCCATGCCAGGAAGAAGTACAATCAAAAACTAGAAGAAGATACCAAGTACAAGCGGCGCGTGTCCGTCCACAGAAACATTCTCATGTGCCTCGAAGAAGTTTATGAGAGCACAAAAACGATCACACCTGCACGCAGCCTTCTCTACGTCGGTTCCCATCACCATCACCCGATGCCCTTCTTTCTAACATTTGATCTTCTCAAAGTGTTGGATGCTTTTACTTGCTATTTCATCCAGTTCCCGGATGAGTTTCTCGAACTTGTTCATTTGACTTACCTTTCTTTCACATACAATGGCAAGCTTCCAAAAAAAATAGCGGAGCTCAAGAAACTCGAGACTCTCATGGTTCGCAGAGAGCCCAAGATCATTTTCGTGGGTGCATCTTTTCTGCCCGACGAGATCTGGGAGATGCCGCTGCTGAGGCATCTCTGGTTCACGGAAACAGATTTCCCTGCTCTTCCATCTGCTCCTCGAAACATAGGTCTGCTTCTCAACCTCCAGACTCTTGCAAGTGTGGATGCTGCTTATTTTACCAACGAGATTCTTGACAACATGCCCAACTTGACAAAACTGGCAATGTGGATTGAAGCGCCGGATAAGATCGGTTTCACTGTTGCCAAGCTGACTAAGCTGGAGCATTTCAAGTTTGTGGTGCTGAATCCCATCCCTAACAAAGGGATCGAAGTTGAGGCGGAGAGCTTCTTCCCGAAAACACTGAGAAGAGTGACTCTGAGTGGCACTGGACTTCCGTGGGAATACATGAAATTCTTGGCTGATGAATTGAAGAATCTAGAAGTGCTGAAGCTCAAGGAGTTGGCCTTCAATGGTAAGGAATGGCGCCCCGACTATCAGTTGAAGGAACTCAAGTACCTATTGATCGAATACCTGAATTTCCAAACATGGGAAGCAACTAATTTCCATTTCCCGAAACTCCATCGGCTGATCCTGAGGCATTGCTATGAGTTGGACGAGGTTCCTGGAGATCTGAAATACATAGGACCACTTGAGCTGATCGAGTTGGTCGACTGCAGTCCTCAAACAGTGGAATCCGAAGTTTTGGTGGAAGACGAGTCGCAGAACCTACAAATTAACATCTTCTCATCATGGGAATAGATACGGTATGTAACTTCCTGTACATCTCTAAGAGACAATATTAGCAACTTTGCTTTTTTAAGATCCGTATGTAAATTAAAATTGCTTTCATTCACTTTTGTTCGCTGGAAGACTCAAATATGAGGAATTTCTAGTGAAATAAATTTGATTGATGGGAGATTTCATGAAAACTTTAATCTTGTTTGAAAATATCCGCGCACGGGAAACGGACCATTAGAAGAGAAGTTCATCATTTTGAGCGAAATGAGAACTGAAGAATTCTACGATTCTTCCTTAAACTTTTAGGAACTGAAAAGGTGCATTTTACCTTGCACTTATTGCTTCGATTTAGTAATTTATTCTTCTCTATACACGAATTTAAAAGTCCACGCCACTATGACTTCGAACTCGATCTTTGGCCTTCTAAGATTAACCACTATACAACTATACCAATAAAGTCGCACCTTTTTTGTTACTGCAGAATACTTAAAAGTTAAAAGAGGTAACTTGCTTATGTGGTGATTGAGGGCCCACTGTTGTTGCATTTCTTTGTATTGTTTTATTTTGTGTTTGGTATTGGTGATTTAAAATTTGACTGGATGATGATTTGTTTCCCTTTTGTCTGAGATTATCCTGAATCCTTGAATAAATGTGTGTTCTTTTCCTAATTCTTCTAGTATTATGGGATGAGACTAGCAAGAACTTATCTTGCACTTCATTCATATTATTCTATTGAAGTTATTGCATTTCTTGAAATTCTTTCTCATATAACAATTTTATTTTCAAGATATAATTGCAATTTAAAATTTTCAATTTTTAGACATTGTTTCAAATTACACCTAACATTTAAAATTTCTCAATAAGGTTCCAAATTTTCGATAAGTAATAAAGCTTTTTCTTCTGATTTCTGCATTAGTTTCTAATTAAAGATTTAGACATTTATCCGACATCAAAACTCAAAATCAATTAAAATTTTGAAAACTTCTTATCCGGATTTCCCCATATTATCAATGTTGGTGAATGAACTTCTGTGTGGATTGAAATACTACGGTGATGATAGGATACGGCCAACCATCGCCCCAAGAATGCGCCCAATACAAGTAAGCGACATCAAGTTCGGCCGGGTAAGTTCGGCCCAAAAGACTCCTAAATCAATGTGAGCGCAGAAGATTCGCCATATATGAAGAATCCTAATTTGAAGAGATATAGAGGAAGATCGATCCTGAGGAGATCTCGGATTGAAGATCTAGGTCAATATAATTGTGTATAAATAGAGGCTAGATTAGGCGAGAAGGCATCTACACTCTTTGTAATCACTCCTCGCATTATCAATACACTAATATTCTCTCTCTCCGGACGTAGATCTTATTCATAGATCGAACCACGTAAATCTTTGGTGTTCTTGTGCATTTAATTCCTTCTGAAATTAAGATCGATCACTTGGCGTATTCTGTGGGACGAAAATTTTGTATTTTCGATCAACTTTCATTTACAGGAAACTATCACGACCATGCGGACCGGAAGTCATACATCCGTCGCCACCCAACAACAACAACGGTGGTAGGGGCCGAGCTCGACTCGGAAAGAGCCCGGTCGGGAAGGGACTCAGGGGGTATATCGACATTTTGACGAGCACGGCCAACCCACACCGCAAGGCGAAGAATACCAAAGTGAAGGCGACCGCAATAGCCACCAGGAGAACCTCCACCATGAATAAACCTCGACGGCCGTCGAAAGGGTTCTGGAGAAAATAAGGAGAGCTTCCTCCATACCTCAACCAAGCACAAGGTCGGCCGAACCTCAAGAAAAGAACGCCGCAACATCGTCTGTGCACGGTACCACGACGAGGTAGATCCCCGGTCCAAGTCGGGGAGCTCACACCTCCGCACAAGTCGGGCCCAAACCGACCGCGGAAGGATGAACAACGCGGAAAGGGCGTCGCGACCGCCGCGAGGCCGCCTCACTATCGAGCGAGTCCGGTCGACGAACCCCGCCGCATTCTCCGAAAGCGGGTTCGATGGGTGCGGAAAATAATCACCCGTTCTCGAGCGAAATACTCGACACTCCACTCCCGGACAAGTGCGAGTGCGGGCATTGCCGTCTGACGGACCGAGGATCCACAAAACTTCCTCTCACGGTTCGAGACAATATGATCAACTAACGCCTCAACACTATCCACATGTAAGCATTCCCGAGCTCTTGATCGACAACGCCACGGTGGTTCGACGATCACCTCCGGGAGTATCGAGTCTACCACGACGATGGAAGCCTTCCATCAAGGTTCTTCCGAGCGGATTCAAAACGACGCCGACACAGCCTCGCCGGTGAGGC
Source organism: Salvia rosmarinus (assembly GCA_036937905.1). Taxonomy (NCBI): domain Eukaryota; kingdom Viridiplantae; phylum Streptophyta; class Magnoliopsida; order Lamiales; family Lamiaceae; genus Salvia; species Salvia rosmarinus. Next base: position 313,966 of record JAODLM010000233.1, read on the forward strand.
AAAGCGAAATGAGTCCATTAGCGACTTTATGACAAGGTTCAACAGGAGTGCGGAAGGTCGAGACGTGAATGACCTACTCATCATCTCGGCCTTCCAAAACGGCATCTTGCCGGGGGCCCTATACAAAGAAATCGTCAAGTACGAACCCCGTCTTGACGGAAGAACTATGGCGCATAGCCGACTGGTTCGCCAAGGCGGACGAGGCCGGCAGGAAGAAGCGCGAATCGAGAAGGAGAACCTCTGAAAAGGGAAGAAGAGACGAGGGACGAAACCAAGGCCGATGAAGTGCCTTGGAGAATACGTCGCCCATAGAGTCGAGCTCGGACCGCGTGACACCCTGGGCGATCTCAATACACCCCATCGACGAAACCGAGGGCGAGATCTATGCACTCCACACGAACATGTTCGAGAAGCCTCGACCAATGACGGGGGCAAAGCGCCGATTCGAGGATAAATCGCTCGTTCCATGAGGATTACAGCACGAAACCGAGGATTGCGAGGGACCTAATGGGAGAAATTGAGATGTTGGTTCGGGATGGAACCTTAAGGAAATCGAGGGCGGGGCGCCGAGCCGTCGATATGAAGCTCCCAGCGAGCCGAAAGAAGAGGCGAAGAAGAAAGTGCTTCCACAAGAAAGCAAGCGCGACACCGACGAAGAAGAAGACGAACAACCGCAATACGACGGAGTCATCTCCACTATTACGGGCTCCCCACAGAGTCACGAAGTCCTCCTGAAAGCCGAAGCCGAAGTCCACATACCGCGAACCGCCAACAAGAGGCTCGAAGGGACGGCGACCACCTTCTCGAAGACGACCCGTACTGCGATAGTGCCCGCCGTGATGCTGTTGGTAATCCGGCGATGGTCGCGAACAAGTTGGTGGCGTATACATCGACGGTGGCGCGTCGGTAAGCATCCTTTTCGAGGAATGCTTTGATAAGTTAGGAGTAGAGGGCGCGCCTCGCACATGCCTTCTGCCGCTCCAAGCTTCGTTCGGAAGAGACACGCCGGAAGGGATAATCGAGCTACCCGTCACGGTAGGAAAGCTCAGATGAGCTCCACCAAGGTGGTACACTTCTTCGTAGTGAAGGCTGCTGGTCGTATAACATCATCTTGGGCGAGATTGGTGAGCATTGGTAAGGCGGTATGCTCAACATACCGCTCGACGATGAAGATCCCACAGCGGGATAGCCGTGATCAGGAGATCGAGCGAGGCAAAGGAATGCTTATGTGTGGTTTCACGCAGTGCGGGGCTCCAACCCAACACCCACAGCATAGCGATTAAAGAAACCCGAGGAGTTGGAAGTAAGAGACATCGCCACCCACGGCGGCTGGTGGAGGAGGTCACGCTATCAAAGACGAGCCACTCAAGGTCGTCAAGATTGGCTTCACCGAGGCACACAATTAAGGGAACAAGTTATCCAACTCACGAGGGAATTCCGAGGCGTGTTTGCTTGGTCGCCTCGACATGACCGGGTCTCCCGAGTATCATCACCCACGAGCTTAACATCGACCGAAAGACAAAACCGGTTCGGCGAAGCAATGAATTTTTGCAATGAGCGGAACCAAGTCATCCATGACGAGGTAAATCAATTGTTAAAAGCTCGCATATTGTTGAAGTCAAATATCCGACTGGATAGCCAACCGGTGATGGTGAAGAAAGGAGGAGGGATGGCGAATGTGCATCGACTACATCGACCTCAACTAACATTGCCCAAAGGATTGCTATCCCTTCCCAACATCGATAAGAAGGTCGACGCATTGGTCGGTGCGAAGTCTTGATTTCTTGGACTTGTATAAAGGGTATCACCAAGTCTTGATGGATGGCGAAGGCGTGGCGAAGACGACCTTTATTACGACTTGAGTCTTCGCATATAGGAAGATGTCATTCGGACTTAAGAATGCGGGAGCTACCTATCAAAGAATGGTAGACAAAATATTTCACCTACATAGGCGGAATGTGGAGGTATCGTCGGCGACATCGTGGTCAGCAAGGAGGAAGCCGCGTGTGTCGCCGACCTCGGATCGTCCTCGCTTACTTTGAAAAGTCGACCTCAAACCGAACCCCGGTGCACGTTTGCGCTTCGGTCCGAAAAATTCTTAGGGTCTTTGGGTTTCACAAGAAGGGTTAAAAGCCAACTCATCCAAGGTTCAAACCATTCTAGAAATGAAGATGCGAAGACCATTCACGACGTACACAACCGACGGGCTGCATAGTCACTAAGCCGCTTTCTTTCAAAGGCGCATGACAAGCAACTACCCTTCTTCAAGGTACTCAAAGGCTCAAAATTCTCACGGAATGATACACACAAGTCCGCCTTTGAAGATCTCAAGAACTACCTCGCCAAACTTCCTACTCTATCTGTCCCGAAAGAAGGAGAGGTTCTTTCCCTATACCTCGCCACCTCGGACGAAACCATAAGTGCGCTTTGAGTGCGAGAGGAAGGATGCCGCCTCAAGATATTTCATCGTGAGCACTAAAAGGCCCTAAACGAGGTATCAACCTTTGGAAAAGCTCGCCCAAGCATTAGTGAATCTTTGCAGGAGACTACGTCCATACTTCCATGCACATCCCATACAAGTCCTCACGGACTATCCACTTCGGCAAATATTGACGAAGCCAGAGGCGTCAGGAAGAATTGTGAAGTGGGCAATCGAACTGGGCGAACACGATATATCTTTCTGCCCCCGCCATCAAAGGTCAAGCCTTAGTGGACTTTCTTGCCGAGGCTCACTTCGCCAAGAAACCGAAGCCCCCCGAGTCCGTATCAGACAAAGCCGAAGCCGAACCAGTGGAGAAAACACCGGAGGATTGCTGGCAAGTCTACGTTGACGGGGCTTCGAGAAAAACGAGTAGTGGAGCTGGTATCTTACTCCTGGACCGGATGGCCAAGAGATCACGTCGCACTTCGATTCTCATTCAAAACACGAACAACGAGTAGAGTATGAGGCCTCGATCGCGGGACTTCGCTGGCTCAAAGTCTCCGGATCTGACGGTGCAAGTCCACAATGACTCTCAGTCGTAGTAAGCCACATGTTGGGGAAGTGCGAGGCAAAGGCAACAAGATGAAGAAATACCTTCAAAAAGCGAAAGTCTCGCAACAAACTTTCTCACACTTCCAGATAGTTCGCATCCCAGGAGCAAAATAACCAAGTGACATCTTAAGCAAATTGGCCTCGTCGTCAACAAGCCCGCCAAGAGAGGAAGTTCAAAACAAGCATAGATGATCTTGATGAAGGAGCAAGTCAACGTGGTCTCGCACGAAGAGCCCAATTGGATGACTCCCATTCAAGAATACACGGAGAAAGGCGAATCGCCCATGATAAGCTCGAGGCGGAGGATCTTGAACAAATCTTTGCGATATGTCTTGGGCGGGGAGTTCTCTGAGAAAATCATACCTCCGTCCTCTCCTAAGGTGCTTGGGTCCGAACCGAGCTGATTACGTACTACGAGAAGTGCACGAAGGATCATGTGGAAGTCACATCGAACCCTGAGCCTTGTCAAAGAAGGTCATGCGATGAGGATACTATTGGCCAACAATGTTCAAAGACTCACTTAACCTTGTGAAAAGGTGTCCGAAGTGTCAAATTCACGGGAACGTGCCAAGGCTACCGCAGACTGACCTCGCCTCCGTACAAAGCCCTCGGCCATTTATGCAATGGGGATCGACATCGTGGCCCTTTCTCGCAAAGCACCGGGCAACTCAATTCACGATTGTCGCGATTGACTACTTCACGAAGTGGGTGGGTGGGCGAGCCTCGCAAAGATCACAAGCAAAACGCCTCAACTTCGTGCGGAAGAACATAGTGTGTCGATTCGGCATCCCTCATATCCTTCTTTTGGATAATGGGACGCAGCTTCATCGATAAGATATTCAAAGATCGGTGTCGAGCTTGGATCGACAAAGTTCACCTCGGTGGCCCATCCTCAAGCAAATGGTCGACCGAGGTCACCAACAGATGATCGTGAAGGGTCTCAAACCCGTCTTGACCGAGCTAAGGGTCTTTGGGTGGAGAATTTACCGCAAGTCTTATGGTCATACCGAACAACACCTCGGACGACGAATGGAGAAACGCCTACGATCCGTGTATGGAACCAAGTAGTGATCCTGCGCAAAATCGGAATACGAGCCCCCGCACTATTCACTTCTCCGCCAAGCAAATGGGAAAATCTGAGAACGATCTAGATGCGCTCGAAGAAAGAGACCTCGCCACATCAGGAAGCTCGGTGCAAGCAACAAGTAGCTCGGTATTACAACCAGCGTGTCAAGTCCCGCAGATTCAGCCCGGGCGACCTCGTGCTCAAAATAATGAAGTCGATAAAGCCGCAAAGCTCGCAAACTGGAAGCCACATGGGAAGGACCTTACAGGTCGAAGAAGTCGTCGGAAAAGGGCCTATAAGCTCGCCCATTTGTCCGGTGAGCAAATACCCAACACATGGCACATCATTCATTTGAAGAGATATTTTGCATAAGTGTCAAAAGTTGAGTCTTGTTCGGTCACGTCTTTGAGTCTGTTAGGTCGAGTCCAGTCTTGTCGTCTTGTTCCGTTATCTTTATCGATAAAATCTTTTCTTTTCTCTATCTATTTTTTTGTCTTGCATGTTTTCATTTGTCACTTATGCATATGACACTTCTAAAATTACTATACCCTTCGGAGAGGCGAACTATACCCTCGACGGAGGACAGACTACCTTCGTTTAATCTGAAGACGAACTTCAAACGCGTGTAAGGGACCACCCTCCCGATAAAACTTGGCAAAACATGAACCCATACCTTCGCATGCGAGGACGATATACCTTATTTATTTCGGGGCGGATACCTTCGTCGAGGACGAACTACCCTCGTTTATTTCGAGGAAGCTTCGTACGAGGACGGAATACCTTCATTTATTTCGAGGACGGATACCTTCGTACGAGGACGAACTACCCTCGTTTATTTCGAGGAAGCTTCGTACGAGGACGGATACCTTCGTACGAGGACGAACTACCCTCGTTTATTTCGAGGAAGCTTCATACGAGGAAGGAATACCTTCGTTTATTTCGAGGACGGATACCTTCGTACGAGGACGAAATACCCTCGTTTATTTCGAGGAAGCTTTGTACGAGGACGGAATACCTTCGTTTATTTCGAGGACGGATACCTTCGTACGAAGACGAAAATACCTTCGAGGACGACACACCCTATTATTTGTTGGGGTAATAAAGAAGTAATGTCCAAGGAAAGACAACACGAAGCAAGGAAAATTCTTATTTCGTACATTACAAATTCATACATTACGAGGACGAAGAGGGCCCGAAGGCGGGAAAAGCTAAGCGATCCCTAGAAAAGTCCGGATTCAACAGAGCATCTATGCTAAGCTACCCGTCCTCGATCTACACTAAGAGCCCCGCCAGATCGACCTCCGGGCCCGCGAGGCGACCTCCACGGCTTGATGAAGCACGACTTGACTCCTTGAAGGCCCACGCCTCTCTTGAGCACCAAGTCTCTCTTGAGCTATCGATCCGGAAGATATATCCGGAAAAAGAAGTCGTCCTAGCGGATGAAGAAGCTTGGCGCGAAGAAGAAGCGCGATGGCGAACGAAGCAGCGTCGAGGAAGGGATGACGTGCGCTACAATCTCGTATAAACCGTCGATCTTCTTCAAATCGTCATATTGCTCGAAATTGCGGGAGTCCCGGCCATACCTTCTCTATACTCCGAACACCGCGGTTTGAGGTCTAAGACCTTAGCCCGGCCTCGGAGATGGTCATTCCACCTTGTCGGCGAATAAATGCCTCGTACTCGGCGTGCTCCTCAACGATCGGTTTGGCCTTATCCTCGCAATCTCAAGCTTCTCTCAATTTCCAAAATCCGAGCATGAAGCTCGTCCAACTTCTCTTGCGACACCACGAGCTTGACTTGACCTCATCCATCACATGGCCAAGCACAGCTTTCAATGATAAACCTCGGCCTCCTTGGTTTCAAGAGCCGTGTCGAGGCCTCGATCCGATTCGGCCTGGGAAGCATCGGGCATTTCGGAGAAGATCGAACAAAAGGCAAGTTTATTATGAACAAGCGGTTTTATTAAGCCTCGGCGAATCGAAACGACGTCTTTGTAGCGACATATTTACATTCAAAAAAAAAAAGGTCTGAGGATCAATTGACCCTTGATGCTCCATCCGTACCTCCCGGCATCCGTACCTCCTCGGCGTCCCTGTACCTCCTCGGTATCCCGCACCCCCTCGGCATCCTCCCGAGCCTCAATAGCGGCGGCTCGGCCACCCTTCGGTCTTGGGGACCTCGGCTTTGCCAATTCAACAATCAAGCCTCAAGATGGGTGTCCGGTCCACCGAGCACTCGCGATCAAATCGGTCGACAAGACCGAGAGGCGGCGGGTCTCCAAAGACGGGCATGTCCTCCAGGCCATCAGCGAGGACCTTCGCGTAGTGCCGCACCAAGGCATCGACCTCCATCACCTCATACCCATATTTGGACTTATCCAACTGCGGGTAATCCTCGGCGACTATGTCAAGGGTGGTCGCTACCACGCGCTTGTTGAGCACGTCGGCCAAATCTCTGGCCAACTCGGAGAACCACCCGGACAAGAACAACTTCGCTGCAAAGGCGCGGAGAAATTCGCCTTGCGAAGCTACCACCCCGGCTTCCCGACGTCGGCTCGCTTCAACCTCCACCTCGGCAGAAGCCAGCTTTGCCTTCAACAAGGCAATCTCGGCCGCTGCCTCCGCCTCCGCCGCGACCCGCCTCACTTCCTTCACCACCGCCAGGCCTCGGTCTCTCTCGCCGCCTCCCGAGCCATCGCCTCGGCCGTGGCCTCCTCTTCTTTGCCTCCCGGGCCGTCGCCTCGGCCACCTCCTCGACGAGGAGGTCTTCTCATCCTCTAGATCCTTGGAGTATCGAGCCACCTCGTCGAACCAGGCGGCGACATCATCCAAATATTCCGCCGCCCGGTGAGCTCGGCCTTCGAGCTCATGCCGCACATTAGTCACCCAGGTCAAAAAACTACATCAAAAGAAAAAAATATGACGTGCAAATTTCTCATTACCACGGGGAACGACCGACGCGCGGCCTGGCTACCGAGGACCTTGCAATCATCATCACCAGCGGAAGTGTCAATGCGTTTCCTTCTTTTAAGGGGTGGAGGAGAAGGCGACCTCAACCTAGCCTCAGGCCTCTCAGAAGAGACCGCAACCACATCCTTCGGTGTAGCCTCAGGCCTCTCAGAAGAGACCGCAACCACATCCTTCGGCGTAGCCTCGGGCCTCTCAGAAGAGACCTCGAACCGCCCCTTTCCTGCTTTCCTTTGACGAAGTTCACTGAAAAGAGCATAAATACCATTAGAAAAAAAAAAAAATTCAACAAGAAGCTCAAGACAAGCAAGAGGGCCTCACCCTTCACCGGCTCTATCGCGGTGGCAGGATCATAAAGGCTCAGCCCCGCAGCGGCAAGCTCGGCCTCGGTGAACACCTCGTCCACAAGACCGATTTTATCCAGTGCCTCCTCCAGGCCACCGAAGCTTTCATCAGAACCTACGTCGGCAAGCTTATCCGATCGCCAGCCGAACTCCAAAGCTTCGTCAAAACGACAAAAGAAGAACTTCTTCTGCCAGTTCGAAATCTTCGATTTTGTCTTCGCTTTGAAGTTGCGACGTGGTGAAAGATAGTACCACCCCCGAGCTGCTACCCTTCAGTTGGAAAAACCGGAGGACAAGCCCCAGGGTGAAAGGAAAATCATGCCGATAGGCATAAACACCAAGGCAAGTCAAATGCCGAAAGGAATTGGGTGTTATTTGGGCGAGATATGCCAAACATCTCTTGAGTTCGACATACACATAGGTGTAAGGGAAGCGAAGACCGCTCTTAAAATTGTCTTCGTATCGGTGATAAACCCCTCGGGAAAGACTAGCCCTATCCCTGACGAGGAGCAACAAACTCAAAATCGGAAGGAATATGATATTGGGCAAGCTCCTTATATCGAGGTTTCTAATATCGAAGAGAACAAAGAAACCTTACCAAAATCACTAAAAGGGGGGAATCTAATACTACGTACAAAAGGAGGAAGACGGTCGCGAGTAAAAACATGTAAAACCGCCGGCAAATCCGGCGGTGACACAGAGACAACATGAGGTTCATCATCAAAAGACTCTCAGGAGGCGAAGAAGAAGCCATGAAACTTCTTGGTTTTATGTAATCAAAGGAGATGGCGCTAAACTCCGAGACGACAATGGCGACAGTTGAGCACTTTTTCCGAAAATCGAGATTAAGCACGAGAAATTTGAAAATGGCAAAAGTGATATGCGAAACAACGTATCGGGAAGTTATTCCCAATATGATCTTTATCGGGAATCCAACCGTTGCGCATTAAATGCACATTAAATGCATATCCCGTATCCCGTGCATGACATCGGTAGAAAATCCGTGTTCGGTGCGGGGCGTTCCGCATTCAAGATAAGAACGCCATATATCCGACCTCGACCATGAATTGCATAAACGACTTGCATAACACCTCGTCGGTGAAGCGGTCGAACTTGACTAACGCCTCGTAAGATGAAGCGGTCGAGGACTTGACAACGCCTCGTCGGCGAAGCCACTCAAGACCTCGGCATAACGCCTCGTGGTGAAGCCGGTCGAAAGACCTCGACGTAACGCCTCGTCAGTGCGCGAAACCAAGTAATGTAACTTCAAAGAAAGCACCCGGCAAGAGACACAAACAACATCACGAGCTTTTCATAACACATCGGAGAGGTAAGCCACATTTTGTACAACCTCGGCATGAAGCCTCAGTAAGATGATATCAGCAACACGCGGCCTCGGCATAATGCCTCGGTAAAGTGAAGCCAGCGACGCGCAACCTCGACCTTACGATAAAGTGAACCCGGTAGCGACCTCGACAATACCTCGAAAAATCGAGCCGAGCGACATGCCACTTCGGAACAATGCCTCGGAAAGACCAACCAGACAGCACGAAGTCGACACCGAAAGGGCCCCGCCTCATCACACACGTGCATCGGCGAATCACTACCCCAAACCCGTTATGACCTCGCTCGTCTTTTTTTGGGGGGATGTGATAGGATCTGACCCAACTACGAGCCCAAGCAACGGGCCCAATACAAGTAAGCGACATCAAGTTCGGCCTAGGTAAGTTCGGCCCAAAAAGACTCATAAATCAGTGTGAACGCAGAAGATTCGGCCATATATAGAAGAATCCTAATTTTAAGAGAGATAGGAGGAAGATCCGATCCTAGAGGAGATCTCGGATTGAAGATCTAGGTCAATATAATTGTGTATAAATAGAGGCTAGATTAGACGAGAAAGGGCATCTACACTCTTTGTAATCACTCCTTGCATTATCAATACACGAATATTCTCTCTCTCTCCGTGGACGTAGATCTTATTCATAGATCGAACCACGTAAATCTTTGGTGTTCTTGTGCATTTAATTCTCTTACGAAATTAAGATCGATCAAGTGATAAGCTCAACCAAGCACCCTCTGGCCTCTACATATAATCAATTTCACTGTTTTCAAACTGTGTAAGCTCAAGAATTTTAAGTTCGTCCTGCTAAATCCGATCCCATGTATAGGGTTTGAAGTTGAGACACATTTATATCTTCTTTCCCAAAAACACTGAAAATTGTGACTTTTATTGGGTGTGGGCTGTACTAATAATCTAGTAATGGGTGTGGGCTGATCACTAATAATCTAGTAATAAAAATTGAAATTAAATGATAATATTATAGTTAATTAGCAAAAAGAGTATCGTATCTACAAAGATTGAAATATCGAAGATACAATAATTAATAAAAACAGACATGTCACTATTACTGAAGCTAAACAATAGTGTTGAGAATTTAAGACTATAATATAGGCAACTAAATAATGAAAAACTCTGAAAAAAATAAAGAATAAAAGGCTTACCCTAAGGAAAGTATATTACCTTAACCAAAATTATGCAATTAATTTATTAACTCAATTACTAATATTTAATTAAATTCAGATGAAGGATCACTTATATAACAATAATATCTCTCAATAGATTTTATGGTAGTATATTAGTATAAAATCTATCTCCACTATATTGCAACAAAGTTATACTGAATCAAAAAATTCACAAAAATTATTCCTTTATGAGTATCTCTCTGTGTATTATGTGTTCATGAATTCAAACGCACAACGAAACCTAATAAATAACTACTATGAATCAATAATGCTCAGTAAACCCAAGAATCACAAATTGAAATGCAAATTGAACACAATAGATTAACCATATAATTTCAATGAAATCAAACAAATCCTAGGACCAAGTAGAAATTTAGCTATAGAATAATTAAAATTAAATAAGATAAAATAGAGAAACATAATGAAAATTGATAAATAAATAACACTCATGTTAGAATCACAATGAACAACTTGAATACTTGAATCTTGAATATTTACTGCAAATACAAAATCCATTTACAGTAAACTTTCATCTCTTTTTTCTTCTTCTTCATACATGTGTTTTTGACACGGGACGATAAACATAGAATATAAATGTTCTTCATATGAAAGAAATAATTTATTAAAATTCAAAAATAATAATTCAAGTACTCGAAAACAACCTTATGAGGTATTTAAAACCCTAAAATGAATCCTCATCATAATAGAAAATTGAAAGAAATCTAAATCCTAAAAAGAAACAAAATACGAAAATAAAATAAAATCTACGAAAACCCTTAAAAGGCAAAACGGGCCTGAAAACATTAGAATTTGGGAATGAGACCACTTTCATCTATTTTTGTCTTCTTCTCCGTACATGAGTTCAACTTGAAACGTTGTTTCACTTCCGAAAATATATTATAATAATGATTCTGGACCCAACTCCCAAAGTTACGTCTGTTTGATTTTACCGACGATCACCCACGATCCTCGATCGTTAAATAACTTTCTGCAACTTGTTCCACATCAATTTTATATTTGTTTTTTTATATCTAGTAGCTCAATGTTATGCGCGACCTATGTAAAACATATGTTGTTATATAAAAAATTGAGAATAGGTAAATTGTAAAATCTTTTATTTAGATTTTTTTTTTCAAGTTTCTTCTTTATTGTTCGGCCATCATGAAAGTTTTGATACCCATGAGACTCTTCTAATATTGGATTCAAAATATTTAGACATGGTTTTAGCTAATGTCTTCCTCTATTATCATATTTTTCTAAACAACTGTAGTTAGTGTCATACTGGGGTTGCATCATTCTTTCTAATTTGAATGCAATCTATTAAATATTAATATTAGTAGGTAGTTCCGTATTTGGAGTGTAAATTGTTTAGATCAAAGTTTCATGATGAGAAATAAAATGCTTATGGATGTCAACTAATGGCTAATATGATGTTTTGAAATAGACCCAACATTTTATCACTATAGTTGTTAATCTATTTGCATAATCTGAAACAATAAATTTATGGAGACATATGTGTATTTGTCTAGTGGTAGAATAATTAATGCATGATTATCAAAGGTCTTAGATTCAAATAAACTGACGGTCTTTAAAATTTCTATATTAATTGATTAAAGAATTATGGAGATGAATCATGTGGTCTTGCTCACTCCATTTATTTAATTGAGTACATTAGCATTATGAATTTTATTTTTTATTTTTCAGGCTAATAAGATTCTACAAAAGTAAAAATCTGTTAAACTTAACAATTCAAAAGAATAGGTTCTTTTACTCTTCAAACTTAGTAATATTATTATAAACAAGAATTATATTAAATAATATATCACTTCAACTTATTTTTATAATAGAATCTGTTAATATATAAATTAAATATTATTTTGATTAATAGAAGAAGAATGCATTTTTTGTGTAGCTTTATTTCACTGTGATAATTTGATAATCCATAATATTCTACACAAAATACTGAATACCGATTATGTACAAAATGAGGATAACACAAAGGTTGGAGATTTTATGAGTTTTCAAATATATAACATTAACTATCGTAAACAATAGGCAAGACGTGCAACACACATATTCTATGCTAGAACTTTCTAAAAGGCCAAAACACCCAAATATTGCAAATATTATCTTATACGGTCTTGGAAATTCAAAGTTTTTAGTATAAGCCCTATATATCTAATAGTAATCCTCAGCTTTTTTCAGTATAGGTGACACAAGTTTAGTTGAACAGCTCATGCGATTACCTAGGCTAATAGATAAAGTAACAGTTCAGATGGAACTACAAGCTATTTTCCTAGAAAGTCTGCCTCGTCCATGGATATGGTAACTATTTACACTCCATTATATACAGGAGGAGAAACCATGACATCGACTCTCTGAGTTTGCCCATTTGCAAGATATAGAAGGTGCCATAATTTTACTGAACAGGGAAACTAACACAAACAAATGATCATTATTAAGGTTGAAAATAGACTGTTCAGTCACCACAACATAACAGCGCAAACTTTAAACAGGAAAATGTTACATACACTTGAAAGTTTTTCTTCTTGTAATTAAATGAAAATGAAATTATTTGAATAAAGCGCAAGACCAACCATAGTAGCTCATCGTATGGAGGTGGCTCCATATTGATGAACTTGAATGGCAGTGTTATTTGAACTGCTCCCTTGCACAGGTGAAGAAGTCGTTGCCAATTAAACCTAAAGAATATTGAAACGCTTGACAAGTACGGTTGAATTAAAATGTTGAGACGAAATTTGAAACTTGCCTCATAAGATGTTGCTTCCAAGCTCGATCACTTGGTCTCACACGCCGGACCTACGAGGAGACTGAATTGTTCCGCAAATTTGGGCTTTGGTGCTACCTTCTTCGTTTCTTCAATTTTCCGGGCAGACTGAACTGCAGAACCGCGAAGACGCTCTATTTCCAATTTCTCAAGATGTTCTCCCAGGCATTCCGGAATTATTTTAAGGTTTTCACAGTTCTTAACCACAAGAAATTTGAGCTTAGGGAAAGCGCCGGATGTGACCTCCCAAAGAACCAAATCTGTTTGCACAATGAGCAAGAGTTTTAGTTCGGGAAACTTGTAGTCATCTACTTTCCACGACACTCCAACGAATGCATTGTCTTTCAACTTAAGGGCCTCGAGACTCTTGATCATTGCCAAAATGTGCATGTGCTTCCAGTCGAGGAATGTATTGGTTATTGTCAGCCTCTTGAGATTTGGTGGGAAACAATTCCGTGGGGGAAGACCAGGCAGCATATCTTCAGGTGTCTGTTCATAAGTAAGACTGTTCACTAGCTTCAACTTTTCAAGATTGTGCAAATTTTCTAGGAACTCATTTTGGAAAAAAGTGGCCAGTTTCCCAGAAATACCCAAGGTCTTGAGGTTTTTAGCCTTTTGGAGACGGCCTCCGTGCAAGATTCGGGCGCCAACCTATTCAACGTATGAAGGTTCCCCCCCGCTTCGCCTTCCAATTTCTTGTCTAGGACAATAGCCGCTCTCGTCTTGAGATACCTCAGCCGGACCATTTTCCACATATTTGCCTTCATTGTAATGGAACGAGATTTGGTCTCGACTACTAGAGACTGTAGGTTCCATAGCTGGGTGATTGGTTCTGGAAGAATTTTGAGAGAGTCAATATATAAGGTGAGGTACCTAAGATGAATCAGTTTGGTGACCTTTCCTGGAAATTGGTCAATTTGGATGCACTTGGATTCCAGGATCCTAAGCTTTTTGAAGCCGTCTGGTATAGCTGATATGTATTCTGGCTCCAACTTGACAGGTCGCTCGTAGAAACACAAAAATGAACGAACGTGAGGACCAGATGGGTTTTCAGATAAGAACTTAGACAGATCAGAACGGAAAGAAAGACGATGACACTTTTGCAACTTAGAAACTGAAGGCTCAAGTGCTCCTTCCTTTGATCTTTTAATCTCGTCGCATAAATTCTCATCCTTGGATTTGGATATGCAGAATGCACGAATCATATCATGAACTCGGCATGTCTTAACTTTTCCACTGTGATTACTTTTCTCAACTTTCAACAGGTTCCTGCAGATGAGATCATTTATATTCTCTTCCGCACTTTCTTCCAAGCTTTTTCCCGTTTCCGGCAGTACAAATCCTTCAGAAATCCACAGGCCGCACAACATCTTAGCTGGAATCTCATAATCTTCAGGAAATACACCCAAGTAAACAAAACATTCTCTCAAGCCATCTGGCAGTCTGTGGTAGCTCAACGCAACAACATCTGTTATGCGCTGCGCCTTGTCACTTTGTAAGGCATCACTCACATTTTTGGACACGGCTTCCCATTCATCGACAGACTTGGATGGAGATTTGGTGCGTTGGTCCAAGAGAATACCTCCGATCACAACTATCGTCAGTGGGACTCCATCACACTTGGTGGCTATAAGGTACCCGATGCCACTCAACTCTGGAGGGCAATCATCCAAGTTCTGGAACACCTCATACCGGAGGAGCTCCCAACTTTCATCAGGTGTTAGAAACCGCAGGTTGTGGTGATCTCTATAAACTCTAGATTGCATTCCCACGTCTTGTTGTCGGGTTGTTATCAGGACTTTACCCTCCCCATTCTTTATCGGCAACACCTCCTTGATTACCTTCCATGCCTTGACACTCCATACATCGTCTAGGACTAACAGGAATCTCTCTTTCTCCAAACACGCACGAACTGTATGAGCCAACTCGTCATCGTTGAGAATAGACGTGTCTTGGCTGGGGATGAATTTTCTCAGTATTTGGAGGAACACATCCCTGCTGTTGAACTCTTGAGAGATGTAAACCCAAATGCGAATAGGGAAGTGAAAATTGATGTCGTCGTCATGATAAATCTTCCATGCCAATGTTGTCTTCCCCTGTCCAGGTATGCCCACGATCGAGATAACATCAAGATCCTCTGTTTTTTCCTTCAGATACCGTGTTATGATCTCTTCCTGATCTTCGAAACCTACGACTCTGTTTTGCCTGATTGGTGTACCCTAGATGAATGTTACATGTAAGCATTTCATTTAAACCAACACCAATTTAAATAAGGAAAGGAAGAAGGGATAAGCTATATCATGCTCTATTTCGTGCAAGCCGCATGACAACAATATATATACAAATTACAATAAAAGGGGAAAAATTCATTCTTATATTCAACGTATGTAAAATTACAAATTAACATCGACGACCATTATTATTAAATTCTATCATTTAATTAAAAAAAAACTTTACAACATCAATTCTGACCGATCCAGAAATTAAGACCACGATCATAATCCCTTGACTTGAACTACAAAATTCTCAAACCAATTTTCCAACCTAATATTGTTTTGATGCTGAAATTTAACATCTAACAGTCATGAAACCATGACTATGAAGCATAAATCGATGATGGATTGAAAAATTTGTTTGGGGGGTGTTCACACAACGAGAAGAGAAGGTCGATTTTTTTACACCTAGTAGTAATGGTGGTGGATCTTGGACCCTGTTCAAATCTATTTTTAGGATTTGGGTCTATCATTTAAATTTTGGAATCAAATCTAGATCCTGATTGTTGAGATCGGGTCTAAACCCTTCCCGTATATCATTTTAGAAGAGAAAAAATATGAATACAAATCTAGATATATGGATCGTGTATCTAGATGTTGATCTCATTTTTCTGGATCTAATGGATGTGGACCTTAGGGTTGAAACAATTTTCGATTGTTGGTTGATACCGAACCAAATCAAAACCGCACCATGTTTGATCAATCGAACACCGCATATTTAGTTTGTGGTTCGATTTGTGATAAAATATTTATATTATTCCAATTTTTGGTTAATCGATAACTGAAAAACTGGAAATATATTTATTGTTTTTCTTTTCAAAACTATTTTGTCATCATAAAAGATTAATAAATAAAAATCGAGTCTTTATTTGTACGTAAAATTCAATAGAATTACTAGAAAAAAATAATAGGTTTGTGTATAGTGAGCATATAGTTTTTTTATTTTATTTTAATGACTATTCTAACTTGTAATAGACCTAGTCATGGATAGGGATGGCAGTGGATCCCGTACCCGGTCCAGATCCACAGATCCAGATTCATTTTTCAGGATATGGATCTTCAAAAAATAGGATCCGACGGATCTAGACCGGATCCGGACCATTCTTTTAAAATTCGGATCTGAATCTCGATTTCTGAGATCCAGATCCGGTCCAAATCCGGCCCATGGATCCATATAATATATATGTATATATAATTTTTATTTATATTTATAAGTGTATTATATTATTTTTCTTTCTAGTCGATGTTGGATAAACTAGGTTACGGAATTGGATGGTATGCCAATAATATTAGAAACTTGTACCTTGTATTTGAGGAAATTTTGTATATGAGTTGTCTATTTGCTAAGATATGTATGCTACTTATTCTATTTCTATTGCAATATTATTTGTTGTCATGAAAGCAAAAGTAAATTTGTAACTAATATTTTCTTGTATAAAATAATTGTAGAATTTCTAAATAATTATTATAGTGTTATATGTATTTAGATTATTATTATGGTGTTTCTATGAATTATAATTGATTTGGGATTTATTTTAGAAGATAAAAAATGTGGATCCGGGTCTAGACCCTGGACCCTGCGGATCTTATAGATCTGGGTCTGGATCTAATTTTTTTGGATCCAATGGATCTGGACCGGATCCGGACCCAAACGAAAAATTTCGGATCTGGATCTGGACCTGGCAAGATCCGATCCAAATCCTGTCCATTGACATCCCTAGTCATGGAGTATCAAAACTCTAAATTATATGCATGATAGATTGAATAATTAATTAATATATGCAAGTAATTAATAATTTTTTTGAAACCAACCCTATAAAATTAAAATAAAGCAAAAACTAATTATCATAGGTTTAGTTTAATCGTAACTATATAATATTTAGAATGTTTAATATAGTTGAGAGCCTAATCGTTAACCGATGCAATTTTTGATTAATCGAATTTAATAAATAGTTCGGTTTCGATTTTGAAATTTATAGAAATTTCAATTCGGTTAATTGAACCCGAACCATTTCTCACGATTAGACCTAAACAAAGAAAAAGATCATATTTGAACCTGGACCAAACAAGATATATCTTATTGTCATTTCTAATAGTAAGGTAGAGTTGTTAACAATAATAATAATAATAATAATAATAATAATAGTGCGAGTCCTAATATAGAATTAGGTATATATTGGGTTACAATGATGAAAAAGTTCAAAAATAAGAGTCTAAAACGGTACTTTCCCTAAATAAAATCAAATCAACTCTAGACGTTTCAAAAGTAACCCAAATGTGATTCTGCTAAACGCAACTTCGAAAAGTTCAATATTATCATCAGTATGCGAGCGCGTATGGTGCTACTGCTAGAAAAGTTTGCATTTAAGAGAAGGTTTTGGATGGTAATCCTAGCTCCCCTCCCTGATCTTGGCTTCCCATTTGTCAAATAAATCCGAAAAGGAAATTAAAGAAATAAAATATATAAAAATAGGATATGTTACCCTTTTAGAGTCAGGGATTGGTTCCTCCCCGGCGCCGGAGCGATCGGCAATCGAGCGCATGTTAGCAAACTTACTGGCTTCCTCAAACAATGGCTTGACTCTGTCTTCTCTAATGGACTTGACCTCCTTGGCGAGGCTGAAATTTTTCAAACCCATTTTGGCCCGCACAGAAGTCTTGGCTTGGATGGCCTTGGTGAAGCAGGTGTCGATGGTGTCCTCCACTTCGTACACCACATCCCTGATCCGCCTCTCCAGTACCCTCAGCAGACGATCCTTCTTCTTATTCTCCGCCGTTTCCTTAAGAAAAGCCTTGAGTAATTCAAGGTCATCGTTTAGCTGCGCAAACTCCTTTTCTGCTCCGCCTATCAGATCCGCGTACCCTACCACCACCTCCTTCACTTGCTCTAGCAAGAATGTCACTGCAGCCTCCCCCATCTCGATTTTCACAAGAGAGGGAGAGAGAGTGTGTTTTTGGAAGATGGATAGATGTGTAGTTATTCAACTCAACACTAACGACGACTTCTATAGATGAGGTTTGGCCTACTGTTAATGATTGATATTTTAATAAGCAAGTTGCAGTTTTATATTAATCCTGATTTATATTTGTATTTACACCTTTGACTGTTTGCTTCTCTCTAAGTCTTTTTTTTAAATATCGTAGTCTCCAATTTAATTATATTTTCTTGAGACACATTCATGTGATTGTGATGTGTGCTTTCACAAAATTATTGTTTATATTCATCACAACTATTACTTTTATTTATAATTATTTAAATTTCATCATAACAACTACTTTATATGTTCATGAAATTCATTTGCAGAATTTTGTCATATATTTTAATAAATTGTAATGAATGCAAAAATAGTGAAAAATATGATTTACAATTGTAAAGAATACTGGATAAAAAAATAAATGTCCATATAGGCTTAACTCAGTTAGGTAAAAGTTAACAGATTTGGAATAAAGATAAAAAATGAATATATTACTAATAAGTGGAATTAAAAAGGTGAGTCATAGTAGGCTTTTTTATAAATAAGTAGGTAATATAGGGGGAAAGTTTGGAAGGTTATGTGAGATTTATATCCATAAGATAAGAATAAACGTTTTTTATGAATAGCCTAAAGAGGAAATAAGTAAACGAATTTGATGAATAGAGAAAATATAATGTTTATTAAAAAAACTGTAACTTTTGTTTGAACGTATGATGAGGAATAGTTCATACAAATTTTTCTCTAATTTCTTATTGAAAGTACAACTTGATAGGCAGTCGCACATGTATGTTCACCACACATGACAAGTGGAAATTAGGAATACAACTTAAACTAAAAGAGAAAATCACCCAATTTTTCGAATTTTCGGCCAGATTACCAAAATAATTTCCCAGATTATTAGATGGTACAGTAATGGCTCATCACATTTGGACTAGATTATTAAATTTTATTAGGATATCCGTATGTAGGATAATGATCTTTCTTGATATAAATAATATTTTCTTGATAAAATGATATTTTCGAATTAAAATGTAAAAAACTAATAATACTTTTCTTTAATATAAATGATATTTTTATTAGTCTGCACGGTACGGATGGATATATAAGAGTTTTTTTGTATTTTATTTTATTTTGTAGCAAAAGCCATATTTTCTCTGGGTAATGTTTGATTTTGATATTTTTTTTTGGCTCAAATATATATAGACACAAGGAACAAGAAAAAGTGGACCAATCTAAATTCAATGGGCGCGTGGTATGAAGAAGAATAGTGGAAAGGAAGAAGAGGGTTCCAGATTTCACTAATCTTTGTTTTGGATGTGACAAAACTTTTAAAATAAGAATAAGAATAAAAGAAAGAAAGGCTCTTCTTCAGTAAGAACTCAAAGTCTCAAAGTGCTCGGCGAACATCTTTCGTGGTCCTAAAGTTGATTGGATATTTCGGCGATCACCACACGCAATATATTTAATTAATTACGACCCTGTTATAATTTTTTTAGGTCCTAAAGTTGATTGGATATTTCGGCGATCACCACACGCAATATATTTAATTAATTACGACCCTGTTATAATTTTTTTAGGTTAAAATAGTTCTATGTGCAAAGACTTATTATTTCTATTCTCTATCTACCAAATTTATCGAATTATTTATTTAAAAGATTCTTGTATTTCATGCTACCTTTTATATGCATAAAGTTAAAATATAGTTAAATTTCCAGTTTTGCAAGAATTTTTTATAGTGTTGTTACATGTTTTTTTTGATCAATTTAATACAGAAATTTAAAAGTCGCGTCACGGTGGACTCGAACCCGAGACCTTTGACCTCGAACATTAATCATTTTACCACTAGACCAACAAACGCACACTGTGTTGTTACATGTTAGATTATGACAATGCAATCGAGGGTTTTGATCATCAGGTTCAATAGAAAACTCCATAATAAGGAGAAAAAATACAGCGTAAGGCACTGATATTGATATTAGTGATTTGACAGTGAAGATAAGTTCAACATTATTGTGCTAATATTTTTTGCTACTACGCTTACATATGCTATTAGGCCTATGATCGATCTTAATTTCGTAAGGTAATAAATGCAATAAAGAATACGAGGAGTTAACGTGGTTCGATCTTTAAAATAGATCTACATCCACGGAGCAAGAGAGTGTATATGTATTTGAGAGTGTAAGAAACGATTACAAAGAGTGTAGATGATCAAGTGATCGATCTGAGTGTCCTCCTTTCTCTTCTATTCTAGCCTATATTTATATATCATCAAGTTGAGTTCGACTCTGATTCAAATAGAGTTTGACTCTCTCATAAGGATTCTTTTAGATATGCATCCGAATCTTCTACGTCTCCAATTCCGATTAGAGTTGTAGTTGGTTGAGGAGTCTTCTTGGGCCGAACTCACATAGGCCGAGCTTAATGTCGGGGCCCATTTATATTGGGCCGATGCTGGGCCTAGTGGTTGGGCGTATCCTATCATATCCCCCACAAAAAAAAAAGTAGAAGTGAGGTCGTGATGGAGGGCGGTGGTTGACGTCGCCTCGCGAATTCGTGAGTCTGGCGGGAGGGCTGTCTGATCTACCGGTTGAATGTCGCTGCTTTGCCTGCCGCTGCGTTCGCCAAGTCGTATGTCGCTTGGCTTTGCCTGCCGGGCGTTCGCAAGTCGTATGTCGCTGCTTCGCCCGCCGAGGCGTTCGCGAAGTCGTATGTCGCTGGCCGCCGCCGGGCGTTACGTCGGTCGTATGTCGCTTGGCTTCACCCGGATTTGGAGGACGAAGACCTCCTTGTTTACGAGGTGGCGGCCGAGGCGAAGGCTCGGGATGCGACGAGAGGAAGGCTGCGGCTTGGGCGGCGTTCGAGACGGCGGAGGTCGGGCGAGGCGGCCGTGTATCGGGAGACCGAGGCGGCGAAGGTCGTGGTCGGCTGCGGGCCGGGCGGTAGTCGGCCAGGTGGCGAGGCCGAGGCGGCGAGGGAGGTCGGCTGCGGAGGCCGAGGCGGAGGTAGTTCGTCCTCGTATTTAAGCGAAGGTAATTCATCCTCGAAATAAACGAAGGTAGTTCGTCCTCGTATTAAACGAAGGTAGTTCATCCTCGAAATAAACGAAGGTAGTTCATCCTCGTATTAAACGAATGTAGTTCATCCTCGAAATAAACGAATGTAGTTCGTCCTCGAAATAAACGAATGTAGTTCATCCTTGAAATAAACGAAGGTAATTTATCCTCGAAATAAACGAAGGTAGTTCGTCCTCGTATTAAACGAAGGTATTCATCCTAGTATTAAACGAAGGTACTCATCCTCGAAAAAAAAAGAAGGTATGGGTTCCTTATTTGGCAAGAAGTATCGCTAGGGGTGGTCCCCTCACGCGCATTTAGATCTCCTCCTTAGAGGGTTCTCATCCGAAGAGGGTATAGTTCGTCCTTCGAAGAGGGTATAGTTCGTCCTCCGAAGAGGGTATTTATCATCCTCCGTAGAGGGTATTGTGGAAAAGGTGGTATGCATAAATGACAAATGAAATATGCAAGACAGATGAAGTAAATAAAGAAAATATTTATTTATGAAACACGACGTACCAGATAAATGGGCGAGCTTATATGACCCTTTTCCGAGGACTTCTTTAATTTGGTATGGACCTTCCCATGTGGTATCTAACTTGCCGAGCTTTGCAGCTGTACTGACTTCGTTACTTCGAAGTACGAGGTCGTCTACTTGGAATTGTCGGGATTTGACACTCTGGTTATAGTACCGAGCTACTTGTTGCTTGTACCGAGCTTCTCTAATATAGGCGAGGTCTCTCTTCTCAATTTATGTCGGGATTACTGCCTCAGTTTC
Source organism: Salvia rosmarinus (assembly GCA_036937905.1). Taxonomy (NCBI): domain Eukaryota; kingdom Viridiplantae; phylum Streptophyta; class Magnoliopsida; order Lamiales; family Lamiaceae; genus Salvia; species Salvia rosmarinus. Next base: position 335,766 of record JAODLM010000233.1, read on the forward strand.
CTCGATCATCCTCTTTCTTCTTTCTGTCAGAGGGTTCCACTTTGTCAGCTTCACGCTTTCTCCTGTCCACTTCGTCTGCCTTGGCGAACCGATCTGCTATGTGCCATAACTCCGACGCAGTGCGGGGCTCGTACTTGATGATCTCCTTGTAAATGGCCCCAGGTAAGATGCCGTTTTGGAAAGCCGAGATAATGAGGAGGTCGTCTACATCCTCGACTTTTAGGCTCTCCTTATTGAACCTAGTCATGAAGTCACTGATGGACTCACCCCGGTCTTACCTCACAGTGAGGAGATGAGCCGATGTGGTCTTGGACTCGGCCTTTTGGAATAACCTTCGATGAAAGGCTTCCATTAGATCTTGGTATGATCCAATATTACCGGGAGGTAGACTGTCGAACCACCGGCGGGCGTTGTCGATCGGTAGCTCAGGAACAACTTGCACATATGTATGGTGTTGAGGCGTTGGTTAATCATGTTGTATTGGAATTGTGAAAGGAAGTTTTGCGGATCCCTCAGTCCGTCATAGGGAGCGATGCTCGGCACCCTGTGCTTGTCCGGAGTGGGTGTCGAGTATCTCGTCGAGAAAGGGGTAATGATCCTCCCATATCCCTCGAACCCGTCTCCCAAGGAACGATGCTGAGGTCGTCTGCCGGACTCATTGTAATAGTGGGGGTCGACCTCGCGGTGATCGCGATGACCTATCTCACGCTGTTCATCCCTTGCGTGGTTGGTTTGGAAACCAACTCGTGTAGGGATGTTATCCGCGACACGAGCTCCTATCATCCGGAGGCTGGGGGATTCACCTCGCTGTGCCGCTTCGTGCTTTGATGAGGCTTCAACGTCATTTTCTTCATGATGATGCCGACCTTGTTCTCGGCTGAGGTATTGGAGGAAGCTTTCCTTATTCTTTTCGAGGAATCCTTTAACCGCCTCATCGAGATTCAACAATGTGCTTGGGGCTCCTCTCATGGCTGTGCGACCTCCTTCACTTCGGTGATCTTCTTCTTCTCGTAGGATTGGGTGGCCTCGCTCATCGAGACTTTGAACGTGCCCTTCGGGGATCGTTTCTCTAATTGGGCTTTTACCAGACCGAGTTCGACGCGTCCTGCCGCCGTCGTTGTTGCCGGTAGCAGCCCTGGATGTAATGCTTCTCGTATTCATCGTCGTTCTGATTATTACCCGAGAAAAAGATCGAAAACACAAAAATTCCCACAAGCTTCAATAGCAATCGTTAGTGGAATTTAAAAAAAAGTCCCACAAGAACCTACTAGTCGTGGATGAGGACAGTTGTTGGAAGAAGTGTTAGGTATGTTTTTGTTAAAACAACGTCTTTTAAGGGTGGGGTGGGAAAAAGTCCAAATTAATTAACCTATATTCCACCTAAAGCATCCGAAAAGATGACTCATCATCATGTCGTTGGATTCTATGAAGATGGACACTTTTTAGAAATTGCTGAAAGATGGAGATTTTTTTAGAAAACATAAGTTGGAGACATATTTTTGAAAGACAAGATATTTTCTAGAAAATATTAAAAGATGAGGATTTTTTTTAGAAAACATAACTTAGAAGATATTTTTTTAAAAATGTTTAAAGTTGAGAACATAAAACATGATTAAACCATTTTTTATTGGATTGTACATGTTAGAAGAAGGGTTAATCATGTTTTATGTAACAAACTTTTAATAAAGAAGTACCTAACTACCGTTTTCTCTTCAAAAACTTCGTGAAATTTTGATTTGTGTCCCATTTTACGAACTCAGACGATAAAAATGATGAATCGTGTCACCTAATTATACGTGAATTTTTTTATCCACTTTAACATCAAATCAACGTCGCTGTTTGGAATACCTACAAATATGGTCCAATATTAGATGCAATATTCACAAATCACATAACGCCTCAATGTAGTTAAATCGGATGAAAATTTGCTCCTGAGTTCTCTTAAAGCTATCACTTTCTTAGTGGATTCTCTTAAAGCCATGTCGTTGATTTCTTATCAAACTAGCTTTTCCATTCAACTAAGAGACAAATAAATAATGTAGGATCTTTATAAAATCTTAAATATTATATCAATATGTTGATATAAAATAGCAATATTTGTTTATTCTACCGATTTAGGTAGACCTAACCCAAGGCGCTCATATTTTTGTCCTCGACATATATAGACTTTTACATTTATGTAATTATTATTGGCGCATATATTCATTAATAATTCACTAATCTTTGGCTTTATTTTGGTATTTCCTACAAATTTTAAAAATTATCATAAATATACAAATTTAATCATTTTAGTGATTTTATCACAATTTCAAATTTTCATCAAATTAAATCTGATTTGGCATTTTGAAAATTTATCGTGGACAAAACAATTGACGATATAAACGATTTCATAGAGAGGGGACATAAAACATCATCGTTCAATCAAAATAAATTAGATTTCTTGATTTTTATGATTCATCACGTCAACTCTCATCAAAAAAATTATGTCTTCTCGTTTGGTTCATCAACTGGTTCTCATCGAGATCAAAAAATTGATGTCTTCTGCAGTGGTTTTTACATATTTTCATGGAGGAATTGGGATTGTGAGATGACATGAAATCACTTTCATAAATAATCAACAAAAGATACATTGCATAAACTAAATAACATGAAGCTCAATTTTATACACAATTAAATGTTTTGATCCTAACGATAATCCAATGAGAACCAGATGAGAACCAGACGATAAACTAGGAAGACATGATTTTTTTTATGACGGTTGACGTGATGAATCCTAGAAATAAAGAAATTTGATTCATTTTGATGGAACATCGACATTTTATGTCATCTCTCTACGATGTCATTTATATCACTGATTATTTTATCTATGATAAATTTTTGAGATTTAATTTAATCAAAATTTGAAATCATGATAAAATCATTACAATGATTAAGTTTGTATATTGTGATAAATTTTAAATTCATGAGAAAAACAAAAATAACCACAAAATAGTTATATTTATGAATCAATATCAGTTATCAGTCAACCAATATTAACATTATGACAGATTGTTACGTCCAATGTTATTTGTTTTTTTATTATAATAAGTTGTTACAGATCCAGTACATGAGAATCGACAAACCTGTCCGTGTCAATTACATATTAAACTTATTATTATATAGCATTTTTGTACTATTACATGTACTATTTATTTAAATAAATCTCTATAGGTCATAATTTGGTCGTTTAACGACAACAGTTCTAGGGGATGCTGGGGCGAGTGGTGTCGATAAAATAAAATTGTTATAATTTGAAGTACAATATAACAAATTGAAAATATTTCTTTAAAGATCATCGAGCACAAAACTAAAAGAAAATGAATCGACTACATACATCAAATATTTGTGTTTGTGAGTGGTGGGGAATAAAATATAATATATGACTCATCACAAGATAAATCTATGTGGCTTAAACACGTACACACTATTAAGTACAAAAGTGCCAATTCAGCGAGATTACTACAAGATGTGCCAAAAAGCCTATATGCATAGTGTTTAGTCCGAATCTGGTCGTATTTTCCTATGCTTTTGGATTTAAATTGTCGATCTTTAGTTTTACTTTTAGCATAATTTATTATGTTATTATGTTATTATGTTATAAAGATTGAATTCTAATTCTTGGTTTGATGTAGGAAATAGCTCATTATTTGGACATTATTCGGACAAGAAACTATACGGCGTGGAACTTGGTGCAGAGAGCCGACACTTTCAATGATTCTCATGAATAGTGGAGAAGGAATCAAGGATTTTTTCCTTCATAAGAAGTAAAGTACGTTGCGATAGGAGTCCGTAGGCGAAAACCGTGCGTAAATCGGAGTTCAGACGAAGGAGAACGGGCTAAAACAAAAAACATTGAGCAAAGCAGTGTCGCCCGCGCGCTCGTGCAGCGCACGCCCAGCGCCGGTTCAGCATGAGTGCGCGCTCAACCGCTCCAGCCCCTCCCCAAGCGCGCGTTCCACCTCCTCCAACCGGCGTTCACTCCCTATCAGCCTCCTCCAACCGGCGTTCACCCTCCATCAGCTACCTCCGCGCGCGTTCAGCCTTCTTCTCCACTAGCACACGCTACGCTCTCCACGCACTAGCGCGCGTTCATCCTTCTTCCACCCGGCGTTGCGCATTTCCCAGCGCCAAGATCCCCACGCCCCCGCGTGCTTGCTGCACCCCATGCCCAGCGCACGCAGCCCGTGCAACGCCCGCGCGCCTCGCCCTCTGCTCAACTCGCTCCGAGTGCCCGCCACCTGAATTTTCCTCGCGCGCTCACGCCTCACCCTGCGCTCGCCCACCCGTGTGCGTCCGCTCGCCTTGAGCCGGCGTTCGCTTCTGAGACAGAACTCTTCACCAACCGACGCTCACCTCGAACCAGTGCTCATTCTCAATACAGAACGTTTCTCCAGCCAGCGCTAACTCCAAACCGGCGCTCACCTATTGGTCAGAACGTCTCGTTCAAACTGCGCTCACATTGCAACCGGCGCTCACTCTCACTTAATATATATATATGCGAAATCGCGTTAGGGCGGGAGTTCTGATTTTATTTTCTTCTCTGCGCCGCTGTTCGCTGTTCTTCAAGATTTTCTTACGGGAGCATTCAAGCAAATAGAAACATTAGAGTAACTCTTAATTTTCATTCCATCGATTGTTGCACTTTAGTTTATTATTCTTGTTGAATTACTTTGGATCATTTACATGCTTTGATTATTGCAGCTTATTATATAATTCCTGTTGGATTTCATTCGATCGATTTTTGTAATATCCCTAAGAATTAAATGCTTAATTACGATAATTAAAATTCGTAAATTAGGGTTTCGCCGAAATAATTAAATTAGTAATATATCGAATAATGATTTCGATTAATTGTGAGGTAATGAATTCCTTTATCATATTCACTAATGATTGTGAATTAAGGAATATAATTTCATAAAGTGTTTCGGCAGTAGAATTTTAACGTCGATTGAGTATCGATAGTTAAAAGTTCGTAAAATTTTCTAAGTGACGAAGCTTAGAATTAAATTCCATTATTAATGGAATGATTTAATAAAGCGAATACGACTTTATTACGACCATTTTGAGATGAGTCGATAATCAACGTTTTGAGACGTTTCAAACGTCGACGTTTAGAGATGATTAGAAAAACGAGTTTAATGATCAAGGAATTATAATATTTAAATTCCTATGATTATTTTATGTAATTAGAGTATTATTTAGCATTAAAACAATTCTAGAACATTAAGGAATAATTTTTGAACAAAATTTAAATTTTCGAAAACCCTAATTCGAAAATTAGGGTTTTTGACACATGAAATAATTCTAATAAATTTTCCTATGATATAATTTATCATCTAAGACATATATTATGATATATAACTACTTATAGCATGAAAAATTAAATTTTGGCATTAAATATAGAATCTGTGACCAAGGTTTGTGAGGAATAAGTTTACGTACAAAAAAAAAATTATGTCATGCTATGTGGAATAATTAATAAATCAAGTGGGATCAAGATGCACATTATCCAAGTAATTTTAATTGAAGTCAAGTGGAGGCTTTTGCTTGTGTGGGAGCCGTATATATTTGACTCCAAATTGAGGATAGAAGGTTTAATCCAACTCTTGATGATGTATTGCATATGGTAGAGTGTAGATGTGATTTATATCTTAGCATGAGACAAAAAAAAGTAACTCATCCTCCTTGTGCTTGAGATAGCCGACTGCTCTTGTTCAACCAAGATATGAAATCAAATTGTTTTGTTCAATGTGTATTAAATTTGTGTAAGAGATATTTATTTGATGATGTATTACATGGTGAGTCACAAATTAATTGTCTTGCATGTGTGTGTGAGTGTTAGAACCGAGAGAGAGAGAGAGAGATAGACTATGTATTGATTCTTTTTGCATAAGTAGTAAAACAACAATTAAACAACACACTTTTGCTTCCAAAAACCCATCACTGCCGTAGCCTTTCCAAAGAAAAGAAATAAGTGTGTTCTTCATTTTCAAAGGCCAAAGCTTGATACTTAATCCTTGCACATTAAATCCAAACCGTTAAAGAGGTTAGATATCGAACGAGCTTCGATTGTACGTTAAATTTTTAATTATCCAATGGTTCGATTTTTATTTTACAAGCATGTGTTTCGAGGAGAAATTATGTTAGCATGTTAGTTGTTTACAAATTATGTTATGTATGATGAAATAGACCTATATTGATGATTTAAATAAAGCTAAGCATGTTATATTAATTATCTTATGATGATCGAAAATTGTAAGACTTGTTTTAATGTTGGATTCATGATATATATTAGCAAAGGAGTACATAGTGATTATATGAGAATTTTTAAAAATCATATGCTATGATTTTTAATATTACCGAAAATGCATAAAAAATTGTAAGTTGATATTGATTAATATTATGATGTTATATGGTTACATAATGATGTTTAAGCATAGTATAATTTTGTAGGATTTTTATAAAAATATTTGGTATGAGTTGGTGAAGAACCGTGAGCTTCATGGATAAATAAATTGATATAGAATTTAATTATGTTGGACTTTATGTTATAAATATGTTATAGATTAATGTTGGGGCCTTGTATAATTTAATTAGAATTTTAGGAAATCATTTGATTATTTTTGATAAATAACCGAGACCTATAGGAATAAAATAGGTGATGTCCAATTTTCCTATAGTTAATATTAATACATATTAATGATCATATGATAATATAGTACACTATATGATGAAGAATTTTTGGAAAAGTTTAAGAATTTTTAAAGCATAGGAGCCGTGAACTATATATATGTTGTTAAGGGTTTTTAAATCCTTTTATCAAGAATAATAATATATTATATGTCTAGAAATTATTTTAGACATATTAAGAATTTATGGAATTTTATAAACATAGTATATTATGTTTATGGCGAAACGTTATATTAAATAACGTTAGAAATGAAAAATAATGTTTAATGAATAAGTTAATTAATATTAAAGTGTTATATTAATAAAGTTTATCGATTTGCGTGAAAAATCAAGAATTAGGGTTTTATGAAAAGAAATCGATTGAAAATCGATTTATATTGAAATTAGATCTTAAATATGTGAATAATTGAAAAGTAGTTAAGAAAAGTCAAAATTGTTGACTTTTGATATTAATGTATGAAATACGTTGAATAAATACACTAATACGTGTAAAACGTATTAATTTTATAAGAATATCTCATTGTGAGAAAAGATTTCATAATTGAAATCATTTTATCGAAAAACGTGAAAATACGTTGAACGTTTAACCTAAATGGTTAATATGAGATCGTAGATCATATTACGTCTCTCTCAAAATACGAGAAGTATTTAGTTAAAAATACGCGTTGGAAACGACGTATTAAAAGTGGGTTAAAGGATTCGAGTTATTACTTTATAAGTTATCAAAGTTTATTAAACTTTGATATTCTCAAAAAATGTGTCAACGTACTGAACATGGTTTTACGTAAAGGTGGGACGTGAACGTGAACGTGAACAAGCGACGTGGGAAAAGAAATCGTATTTGATAATCGAAGAACGATAGTCCAGGTGGACTTTACTCTACTCAAAAAGATCAAATGTTTTTATTTACAATGCTTTATTCGCAAGAAATAATGATGAACTGGTTTATTTAATTATCTGCCCAAAACTGTTTATGTTTTATGTATGTATCCTATCCATATTCGAATTGTGAATGTTGTTGGGTAGCTCCCAACATATGAAATTGTTGAATTCGTATCCTTGTAAGTACCCACAAGGATGATCGAGAATTAAGTATCCCGTGCTTAGGAGTGGCAATGATTTTGTGCACTATTTTGTATTTGTGTCGAAAGGGTGCTCGGCGTCACGGCGTTCGTGAGAGGAGGCCTCCTCTCGGCCTGAGGAAATGGTTATGAGATACGTTGATGGAATTATTGAGATATGTGGGATAGGATATGGATCATACATACAAGGAAAATGTCCGCCGGGCAATGTTTATGAAAAATGTTTAGTAAGCACGAGCATTTTAATTAAAACCTCGTGTGTTACCGTGATAGAGCGAAGTAATTTAAATTGATAAATTGTTTCGCATGAGTCCACCGAGTGTATTCTTGTACTCACCGCATGTTTGTTTTAAACGTGCGAGTTGAAATAAGATGATGATGGGGAGGTGTTGAGCGGTTGGAGTACTTTTGTTGTTAATATGTTTATTTTGACACCTTGAATACACATCGTCATATGTATTCACATGCTTCTCCGCAGCAGCTTTGAATGTTATGTCAGGTTTTGATGTCAATAGTTAAATCCATCCGCACTCAAAGTGAACCACTTGTTGGTTAAGAACTTGTAAACCTTTATATATGTAAATTATGTGTGCCTATTTCATAAGGGTTGAACTTCGTAGTTCGCCATCGCTTATTCTATAATCATTTGATTAATTATTTTTAAATGTTCTATAATTACTGTTCCAAGTTCCAGTCCTCGTTAATCCGTCCTTAGGGTTGGAGGTTGTTACAAAAGGTTTCAGCGGTTCGCTCTTTGAATCCCAAAATCCTTCTTTTAAAAGTCAAGTCTAGATTGGTCACTAGACTTCTAGAAATCAGCTGACTATGCTCAACACTCCATCACATCAATCTCAATCGGGATGAGGTAAGTGATTTTTTTCTTCTCAAAGTTTTGAAATGAAAGTCAAGTATGAAAATGATTGAAGTGGTGCTTTGGAAAGTGGAAGTGAAGTTTTGTTATAAAGTTTTATCGAAATAAAAGTTACGAGAAAAGATTGAATAGAAATTCCAAAAAACTTTTTTTATGAAATCGGGGAAAGTTGTGATGAATGATAAGAAGTGTTGGGAATGGAAGTGATTGAAGTGAGAAATGAAGGTTTATGTTTGATTATGGGCATGAAGTGCCTTTGATGAAATGTTAAGTTATAAAGTTCGAATGAAATATGCTTATGAGCAACTATGTTATGAAATCGAATGAGACATTCTGGTTTTAAGTTCGTTATAATGATTGATATGTTGTATCAGAAGAACATAGACAATATAAGAAGCATGATCATTTTGCGAACGAACATAGAATATACGAACCCCCTTCCTTTACGAGAACAAAAGAAAAAGAACGACCTGAAAAAAAAAAATCTCAATTAAAACTTGATTCGTCGACTCTCGGTTCGTCGACTTGATTCGACAGCTCACCGAGTTCGTCGACTCTCGCCCATCAGCTTGTTCGTCGACTTTCGGTGAGTTCGTCGACCTCGGTTAAATCGACTTTCGGTGAGTTCGTCGACTCTCGGTTCGTCGGCTCTCACCGAGTTCGTCGACTCTCGGTTAAATCGACTTGATTCGTCGACTTTCACTCGGTTCGTCAGCTTTCAGCTGAGTTCGTCAGCTCTCAGTTCGGCGACATCCACCTCGTCGACGTTGACTCGTCAACTTTCACCTCGGCGACTTCCACCTCGTCGACGTTGACTTCGTCAACTTTCACCTCGGCGACTTCCACCTCGTCGACGTTGACTTCGTCAACTTTCACCTCGGCGACTTCCACCTCGTCGACGTTGACTTCGTCAACTTTCACTTCGTCGACTCTCACCTCGTCGACTTCCACCTCGGCATCTTTCACCTCGTCACTTCGGCACCTCACCTCGTCGACCTCGGCCTCGGCGCTCGACCTCGGCTTCGGGCGAACTACACTGCGCAGTGATTTTGTTTTGGCCCATTCTCCTTCGTTTGAACTCCGATTTACGAACGGTTTTCGCCTACGTACTCCTAACACACTGTACTTTAATTGCTATGAAGGACCGAAACCCTGATTCCTTCTTCAGAATTCACGTGAATCAGTGGAAATTTAGTTCGTGGTTTACTTAGGATAAGAACCTTATAGTATGATAAGAAAATTTGAACGCTACTAGATAGTAAGCTTCCCAGTAGAATAAGAAAGCTACGACATGTGTTGTATATGAAAACATTTCCTGATAACATTGATCTGATTACCAGATGTGTTTGGATTGTTTATCTGCCTTGTAGATTGTCCGGTTTTATCCTAGCCGCTAAATGATTAAGCTTAAGTTTTATCTTATCATTTATCGGATAATGTTTAGTTTGACTTACGCTAGTTTTGTCTGTGGCAGATGGAGGAGATGCGTTATACAGCTAGGAGAAGGCTAGGACCAAATGCTACGCCCGAGGATGTAGTTCGTGCTTATCGTGAATATTGGATGTGTTTCGGCGATGACTTGGGGGAATTCTTGATGCAATACCTCGACACTGGAGGATGCTCGAGTATACGGTGTGACGGATTTCGACGGTGTCAAGCGCCTCTTGACCCGACTCCCGTGCGACTGGGAGGATTATGCCCGGGAGGTGTCCGGAGACTACATCTACCGCGTGGGCGGAGACTATGACTTGATTGCGGACTTACCGCGATTCATCAGCCATCTAAGCTATGTCTTCTGCATATATGGAGTCGCCCCGAGAGGACCTTACCTTCCTCCGAGGGAGTATACCTGGCGTGACGACTCGCCAGAGTGGCTATACACTGAGGTTCCACGACAGGTTGATCCGGTGGTGCCCCGGTATCTTTTTGATGAGGGTAGACTTGCCCGCGTGGATAGGGCAGCGCGACCGATAGCACTGGGGGCGCCTGTTTTTCCTCCGTTGTCTTTTGGACATCCTTTACGTCCACCACTCCCGCCCCTACCACCGATGACGGCTCCACCACCTCCAGCAGAGCCCTACCGCCAGACGGCGAGGATGAGAGTATCGGACACTCGCGATGGTTACAGTCCGATACGCAATGATTACGGTCCGGTGCGCGACATACACGCATATGGGGATGACGGGGCAGGGCCATCTAGGATTCGCGCACGCGAGGACGATACAGATGATGATTCAGATGAGGAGGAGGATCTGGAGGAGGATCCTGAAGAGAACGAGGACGAGTGATGACTTCAGACGAGAGTGATGGAAGTAGATTGTGTATATATATACGATTAGAGTTTATGTGTAGTAAGCAAGCTCAGTTATGTATGGTTGTAGAAAAGAGGAACTTAATATTTTGTAATGATATGTAAGCCAGTGTGTATATGACCTCTTTTGTAATGACTGCTTGTGCATAACAGCCTTTCTTAAGGCACAATTTTCTGATATAAATATATATGACCCTGAAATGGGCTTTGGCGGCAAGAATGTGTATAACAAGGATGAATGGTTTTATTAAAGTGTTCATGATAAGATTATATGATGATTTTATATATGTTTAATTTGCGATCATGATATGCGATGTTAATTATATATTTTATATAACAGAATGCCGCCTAGACGAGATCCCGGCAAGGAATGAGAGTTGTAGAAAGAGAAAGAGGCAGAGGTAGGGGAAGGGGTAGAGTTCCCCAACCCGAAGCGTAAGAAGCAATACCAGCAACCACCCCACCTCCACCGATCGTAGGGTAGAAGAACTTTTCTTAAATGTAATCCTCCTACCTTTAATGGAAAGGAAGTCCCACGATGCGAGCGGTGGATAAGAAGCATGGAAAGAATTTTCGACTTTCTCATGATGCACACCGCAAGAGCGATTGTCTGTATAACTTTTCAACTTATCGACTAGTGACTTACGGTGGGAAGCCAGGAGGAAAATTTTAGCACCAGAGCAGATGGATGAGTTTACGTGGGAAGATTTCAAGGGAGAAATGTATGAAAAATACATTCCAAAGAGTTACAGGAAAAAGAAGGAAATTGAATTTTTCAACTTAAAACAGGAGAAGATGTCTGTGACGGACTATGATTGCACTTTTTGCGATATGTCAAGATATGCCCCTGATCAAGTGAGCACGGATATGAAGATGTCGGAAAAATTTAGGTCCGGTCTGAGGTCAGAGATAAGAATGTCTCTTGACCATGGAGATTTGACTTACACTGAAGCTCTTGGGCGAGCTTTAGATATTGAAGCGGCTATGCCAGAAGAAAAACCATCACACACTCATACGCAAAATACCATGGACAAGGGAAAGAGGAGATGGGAAGGAAACACCAGTAATAATAACCAGGAAGGTTTTGGAAACCAAAATAACAAGCGACCGTGGCAAGGAAATATGGGGCCTCGTGGCGTGAGGAAAAGGCGATCTTTTCCCTCCGACGGGAGGACCACAAGAGCGACAAGGGCTCTTCCTTGCCCAAATGCCAAAGGTTTCACAAAGGAGTTTGCTTTTCAGAATTGTTTTATGTGTGGGGTAAAGGGCATTATGCAAATAATTGCCTGTGGATACGCCGGAACGGTGGGAAGGCGAACCACCGGCAATGCCCAACCACTGTGGCTATTCAATTTCAGCCCCAACCTCAGCAACAACCCCAGCAACAACGGCGACGACAACCACAACAGCAACGGCAACAACGCCAGCAACAACAGCCACAACAACAACAGCAAAATCAGCAGAGGCAAGCGCCCCGTCAGCCTCAGCCGGCCCAGGGTAGAGCGTATGCTCTACACCGGAGGCAAAATGAACAGAACCAGGGAAACCTGGCAGGTATGGAAAATCTTCTCAACATACCTGTTATACTTTTGTTCGATACGGGTGCATCGCATTCCTTCATAGCAAGAACATGTGTTGATATGTTGGAACTTAGATCTGAAAAAGCAAATCAGGACATGAGAATCTCATCACCCATAGGAGGGATTATGACTGTTCTGGCGAATAATTTGAACATAATACTCATGGGCGATGTAGATATAATTTTAGGGATGGATTGGTTAGCTGAAAACCATTCCACGATTCTATGCAAGGAAAGGAAAATTTTGTTCCATTTTCCTGGACAAGAAGCTACGCATTTCCATGGAATCAGCATGGGGAAGAAAATCCCGATCAGATCAAGACTAAAGGCAAGAAGAATGATAAACAAGAAAGGATGTCGTGCATTTCTTGTTTACCTGAATGGGGAGGATAAAACAGAGATGAAAGCCGAAGATGTGGAGATTGTTCGAGAATTTCCAGATGTTTTTCCTGAGAATCTACCAGGATTACCTCCGAGCGACAATGGAATTTACCATCGACTTGGAACCCGGATCGGCTCCAGTGTCAAAGGCACCTTATAGGATGGCTCCGAAGGAACTGGAAGAATTGAAGATCCAAATCCAAGAACTGTTGGACCTAGGTTTTATCAGACCTAGTGTTTCGCCTTGGGGAGCACCTGTATTATTTGTTAAAAAGAAAGATGGTTCCTTGAGGATGTGTATAGATTATCGAGAACTGAATAAAATGACACTCAAGAATAAATATCCTTTGCCAAGGATAGATGACTTGTTTGATCAATTACGAGGAGCAAGTGTATTTTCAAAGATCGACCTCAAGTCAGGTTATCACCAGCTCAAGGTACGGCCGGAAGACGTATCTAAAACTGCTTTCCGAACGAGATATGGCCACTATGAATTTATAGTTGTGCCGTTCGGATTAACAAATGCACCAGCCGTATTCATGGATCTCATGAATAGGGTGTTCCATCCATATTTGGACAAATTTGTCTTGGTCTTCATAGATGATATTCTCATCTATTCGAAGAATGAAGAAGACCATAAGGAACACTTAAGAACGGTGTTGCAATCCTTGAGAGTTGAACAACTTTTTGCTAAGTTTAGCAAATGCGAATTTTGGCTGAAGGAAGTAATGTTCCTTGGGCACATTGTGTCTGTTGAAGGAATTAAAGTAGATCCAGCCAAGGTAGAAGCAGTACAAGAATGAAAATCGCCAAGAACCCAGAACGAAATCAGAAGTTTCCTGGGACTAGCTGGTTATTATCGGAGATTCATTGAGGGATTCTCCAAAATAGCAAGACCAATAACCCAGCTACTCCGAAAGGAAAGCAAATTTATTTGGACTGAGGAATGTGAGGCGAATTTCCAAAAGCTTAAGGAAAAATTAACAAGTGCGCCAGTGCTAGCGGTTCCAGAAGCAGACAAAGAATATGTAGTCTATACTGATGCTTCTAAGAACGGACTGGGTTGTGTGTTGATGCAGGAAGGAAAAGTGATAGCTTATGCATCCCGACAACTTAGACCACATGAACTAAACTATCCAACTCATGATCTGGAACTAGCAGCAGTGGTTCATGCACTGAAAATTTGGAGACACCATCTCTATGGAGTGAGATGTGAGATCTTTATGATCATAAGAGTTTGAAATACTTTTTCGAGCAAAGAGATCTAAACACGAGGCAAAGAAGATGGCTCGAATCGGTAAAGGATTACGATCGTGGTATTAACTATCACCCGTAAAGCGAATGTAGTAGCGATGCCTCGAGTCGTAAAAATCAAACCAAATTGGGATGTCTCTACAAAGAAGAAAAGTCGTTGAAGAGTTTGAAAGAATGAAGATTGAATTGATTGAACAACCAGAGACGATCACGAGTCAGTATTGCACACTCACCTCGACGTCGACTTAAGAAAAAGAATCATAGAAGGACAAAGGATGGAGGAAAATTTAGAAAGAACAAGAGTCAAAGTAAGGATCAAGGATCAAGAACTTTCAGGAAGCATCAAACAAGGCTTTATTGTTTGAAGGAAGATTGTGTATTCCAGACAACAACGATCTTCGAAATGAAATCATGAGTAAAGCTCATGACACACCTTATACAGCCCATCCAGGCAGTACTAAAATGTACCAAGATTTGAAGGAAAAGTTCTGGTGGGAAGGTATGAAGCGAGACGTAGCCTCTTTTGTAGAACGTTGTCTTGTTTGTCAGCAGGTGAAAGCATTGCACCAACTCCCCTACGGGAAATTACAGCCTTTGGGAATTCCCGAATGGAAGTGGGAAGAGATAGCAATGGATTTTGTTACGGGGTTGCCAAAATCGAAAAGAGGAAACACTGCCATATGGGTGGTAGTTGATAGGCTCACAAAGTGTGCGCATTTTCTGCCAATTCAGATTACTCACGAGTCTGATAAGTTAGCCCAGTTATACGTAAAAGAAATTGTACGTCTGCATGGAGTGCCAAAATCTATCACGTCTAATAGAGACTCCAAATTCACTTCTAGATTCTGGGTTAGTTTGCAAAACGAATTGGGCACGAACTGAATTTCAGCACAGCGTTCCACCCACAGACCGATGGGCAATCGGAAAGGACGATTCAAACACTTGAAGATATGCTGAGAACAGTAGTGTTGGATCGAGGTGCAAAGTGGGAAGATGTTTTACCCCTCGTTGAGTTTGCCTACAATAATAGTTATCAAGCGACGATCAATATGGCCCCATACGAAGCCTTATATGGAAAGAAATGTCGATCACCGCTTTATTTAGATGAAGTGGGTGAGAGAAGAATTGTAGGGCCTGAAGCAATAAGTGAAATGATTGAAATCGTCCGTCAAATTAGGCAAAGAATAAAAGAAGCTCAAGATAGACAAAAGTCTTACGTTGATACGCGTAGATCTGAGCTGTATTTTGAGAGTGGAGATAAAGTATTTCTTAAAGTCTCTCCATCAAAGGGGATTATAAGGTTTGGAGTGAAAGGAAGGTTAAGACTTCGTTTTATAGGACCTTATGAGATCCTAGAGAAAGTAGGCCCAGTTGCCTATAGATTGGCTCTACGCCAAGTTTGGGGAGCGTACAAATGTTTTTCACGTATCCCATTAAGAAAGCGTGTATGATCCAAGCACGTGATCCTTTAAGGCGACGTGATCCTCAACCCGGATATGAGTTATGAAGAAGAACTACGGCTATTCTAGGCCGTAAAGTTCAAAGAATTAAGGAACAAGTCCATTCATTAGTAAAAGCTTGTGGAGACATCATGGATGTTAGGAGGCCACGTGGGAGCTTGAGGAAGTCATGAAAGAAAATACCCTAACTTTTCTTAGGTATGTAAATTTGGGATGAAATTTCTTTTAAGGGGGGTAGAATGTAATATCCCTAAGAATTAAATGCCTAATTACGATAATTAAAATTCGTAAATTAGGGCTCGCCGAAATAATTAAATTAGTAATATATCGAATAATAATTTCGATTAATTACGAGGTAATGAATTCCTTTATCATATTCACTAATGATTGTGAATTAAAATATAATTTCATAAAGTGTTTCGGTAAGAAGAATTTTAACGTCGATTGAGTATCGATAGTTAAAAGTTAAGTAAAATTTTCTAAGTGATGAAGCTTAGAATTAAATTCCATTATTAATGGAATGATTTAATAAAGTGAATACGACTTTATTACGACCATTTTGAGATGAGTCGATAATCAACGTTTTGAGACGTTTCAAACGTCGACGTTTAGAGATGATTAGAAAAACGAGTTTAATGATCAAGGAATTATAATATTTAAATTCCTATGATTATTTTATGTAATTAAAGTATTATTTAGCATTAAAACAATGCTAGAACATTAAGGAATAATTTTTGAACAAAATTTAAATTTTCGAAAACCCTAATTCGAAAATTAGGGTTTTTGACACATGAAATAATTCTAATAAATTTTCCTATGATATAATTTATCATCTAAGACATATATTATGATATATAACTACTTATAGCATGAAAAATTAAATTTTGGCATTAAATATGGGAATGCCGTGACCGAGGTTTGTGAGGAATAAGTTTACGTAAAAAAAAAAAATTATGTCATGCTATGTGGAATAATTAATAAATCAAGTGGGATCAAGATGCACATTAACCAAGTAATTTTAATTGAAGTCAAGTGGAGGCTTTTGCTTGTGTGGGAGCCGTATATATTTAACTCCAAATTGAGGATGGAAGGTTTAATCTAACTCTTGATGATGTATTGCATATGGTAGAGTGTAGATGTGATTTATATCTTAGCATGAGACAAAAAAAAGTAACTCATCCTCCTTGTGCTTGAGAGAGCCGACGGCTCTTGTTCAACCAAGATATGAAATCAAATTGTTTTGTTCAATGTGTATTAACTTTGTGTAAGAGATATTTATTTGATGATGTATTACATGGTGAGTCACAAATTAATTGTCTTGCATGTGTGTGTGAGTGTTAGAACCGAGAGAGAGAGAGAGATAGACTATGTATTGATTCTTTTTGCATAAGTAGTAAAACAACAATTAAACAACACACTTTTGCTTCCAAAAACCCATCACTGCCGTAGCCTTTCCAAAGAAAAGAAATAAGTGTGTTCTTCATTTTCAAAGGCCAAAGCTTGATACTTAATCCTTGCACATTAAATCCAAACCGTTAAAGAGGTTAGATATCGAACGAGCTTCGATTGTACGTTAAAATTTTAATCATCCGATGGTTCAATTTTTATTTTACAAGCATGTGTTTTGAGGAGAAATTATGTTAGCATGTTAGTTGTTTACAAATTATGTTAAGTATGATGAAATAGACCTATATTGATGATTTAAATAAAGCTAAGCATGTTATATTAATTATCTTATGATGATCGAAAATTGTAAGACTTGTTTTAATGTTGGATTCATGATATATATTAGCAAAGTAGTACATAGTGATTATATGAGAATTTTTAAAAATCATATGCTATGATTTTAATATTACCAAAATGCATAAAAATTGTAAGTTGATATTGATTAATATTATGATGTTATATGGTTACATAATGATGTTTAAGCATAGTATAATTTTGTAGGATTTTATAAAAATATTTGGTATGAGTTGGTGAAGAACCGTGAGCTTCATGGTTAAATACATTGATATAGAATTTAATTATGTTGGACTTTATGTTATAAATATATTATAGATTAATGTTGGGGCCTCAGATAATTTAATTAGAATTTTAGGAAATCATTTGATTATTTTTGATAAATAACCTAGACCTATAGGAATAAAATAGGTGATGTCAAATTTTCCTATAGTTAATATTAATACATATTAATGATCCTATGATAATATAGTACACTATATGAATTTAGAGGAATTTTTGGAAAAGTTTAAGAATTTTTAAAGCATAGGAGCCGTGAACTATATATATGTTGTTAAGGGTTTTTAAATCCTTTTATCAAGAATAATAATATATTATATGTCTAGAAATTATTTTAGACATATTAAGAATTTATGGAATTTTATAAACATAGTATATTATGTTTATGGCGAAACGTTATATTAAATAACGTTAGAAATGAAAAATAATGTTTAATGAATAAGTTAATTAATATTAAAGTGTTATATTAATAAAGTTTATCGATTTGCGTGAAAATCAAGAATTAGGATTTTATGAAAGAAATCGATTGAAAATCGATTTATATTGAAATTAGATCTTAAATATGTGAATAATTGAAAGTAGTTAAGAAAAGTCAAAATTGTTGACTTTTGATATTAACGATATGAAATACGTTGAATAAATACACTAATACGTGTAAAAGCGATTAATTTTATAAGAATATCTCATTGTGAGAAAAGATTTCATAATTGAAATCATTTTATCGAAAAACATGAAAATCGTTGAGCGTTTAACCTAAATGGTTAATATGAGATGCGTAGATCATATTACGCCTCTCAAAATACGAGAGTATTTAGTTAAAATACGCGTTGGAAACGACGTATTAAAAGTGGGTTAAAGGATTCGAGTTATTACTTTATAAGTTATCAAAGTTTATTAAACTTTGATATTCTCAAAAAGCGATGTCACGTCTTTGAACATGGTTTTACGTAAAGGTGGGGCGTGAGCGTGAGCGTGAACAAGCGGCGTGGGAAAAGAAATCGTATTTGATAATCGAAGAGCGATTGTCAGGTGGACTTTACTCTACTCAAAAGATCAAATGTTTTATTTACAATGCTTTATTCGCAAGAAATGATGATGAAGCTGGTTTATTTAATTACACGCCCAAAACCGCTTATGTTTTATGTATGTATCCTATCCATATTGAATTGTGAATGTTGTTGGGTAGCTCCCAACATATGAAATTGTTGAATCGTATCCTTGTAAGTACCCGAGGATGATCGAAATTCAGATCACGTGTCGGTGGCGAGGATTTTAAGCACTATTTTGTATCAGTATCTTTGAAAGGGTGCTCGGCGGTCACGGCGCTCCTTCCTCCGACGCAAGGAGAAATGGTTATGAGATATGTTGATTGAATTATTGAGATATGTGGGATAGGATATGGATCATACATCTGAGGAAAATGTCCGCCGCATTTAATGTTTATGAAAAATGTTTAGTAAGCACGAGCATTTTAATTTAAACCTCGTGTGTTACTGTGATAGGGCAGTGTAATTTAAATTAATAAATTGTTTTGGCATGAGTCCACTGAGTGTATTCTTGTACTCAGCCCTGCATGTTTGTTTTTAAATGTGCAGGTGTTGGTGAAAGATGATGATGGGGAGGTGTTGAGCAGTTGGAGTACTTTTGTTGTTAGTATGTTTATTTTGACACCTTGAATGCACATCGTCATATGTGTATTCACATGCTTCTCCGCTGCAGTTTTGAATGTTATGTTGTGTTTTGATGTCAATAGTAAAATCCATCCAGATCAGTGAACCCTTGTTGGTTAAGAACTTGTAAACCTTTTTATATGTAAATTATGTGTGTCTATTTCATAAGGGTTGAACTTCGTAGTTCGCTTACTGTTTATTCTATAATCCTTTGATTAATTATTTTTAAATGTTCTATAATTACTGTTCCAAGTTCCAGTCCTCGTTAATCTGTCCTTAGGGTTAGAGGGCTGTTACAATTTTAGTGCTTTGCTTTGAGATTATTGTTGGATTCTATTTTATAGTTGATATTTGATGTTCTATAATTTTTGTTGAGATTATTGTTGGATTTACGTTCTATGCAATTGGTATTGAATTTTAGTAGTATGTTCAATTATTTTTCAATGAATTTTATTGCTTCGTGTTTGGCGATCTAGTTTAGTTTGTTCTATGTTTAGCTTCCTGCTTTCGTGCTTTCGTAGTTTATCAACTAGGGATTGACAACTCCTAGTTAGATTGCTTGCTTTAATTTATATTTCCTTTCAGCTTTTCAATTCCCGTTCGTTCAAAAACCCATGTTGGTATTAGAGTGTTAGGATTTACCGTTTTATGTGTTGACACGAACAATAAGTCCTGTTAAGTTTTCCTTGAGAGACGACTAAGGTTAACTTTTCCTATTACAACACCTCATTCGATTATGAGTCAATTAAAAGAACACTTTTGATTGAAACAAATTTTGGCGCCGTTGCCGGGGAAAACTTTAGGTATATTGTTTGTGTTTCTTGTTTTTCGTATTTCTTTTCTTTTATTTATTTTTATTTTTATACTCCAATTACGCGTGATCCGTTTTGTGTGAGTGTTGTGAATGCTAGGTTGCCGCCGTTTGATGGAAGATGTATGCTTTTGACGGCAACGCTGGGGCCTATGTCGCGCATGGATTCCAGCCCCGACTAGAATTTGAGCCTTATCAGCAACAATATGGTTCATGGTGGAATAACCAACCCAACTCAGAGTTATGGACTCAACCCGACCCAAAATTTTGGGATCCACAACCCGATTTGGGATGGTGAGATCCACGAAGCAAAGCGGCCCTCCTCGGTCCCGATTCGAATGGTGGGAACCACAACCCGACTCGAGATGGTAGGACCCACAACCTGATTATGGATGGTGTGATCCACGGCCTCCCACAGAATAGTGGTACCACCCAGCAGAGTATTATTCACCACCACACCCACCACCACCCTCGAGGTATCCATTGGACGATATGGAGGCAGAATTGATTCGCACTCGCCACCAACGGTTGGATGCTAACGACACCAAACTCAAAGCGCTTGGAGGCAAAATTAGAATTGATGACCGAGAAGTTGGGCGAGTTGTTGCAACAAGATGCGACAGGGAGCCTCCAAGCTCACCCTATGAGGCTCGGCGACCACCGACCATCGTAGTTCGTCGTTAGAGGATATGGGTGCAGCGTTCATCTCATTACACAACAAAGATGGATGCTGAGACGCAACTCTTGGCGCTAGAGGCACGTGTGGGATGATTCTTGAGAAGTTGGTTGAGTATCAACAACAACTTGCGGTGAGGAACTTCCGAGCCACCCATGTGAGGCTCGAGCGGTCATTGTCCTTCAAGGTGATCGAGCGGACGACCGTATAGTGGAAGAGTGATCGCCATTTTTCACACGTAAAAAATGTAATGATAGGGTAAGTTAAGCATCGATCCACGAGATTGTATCACGAAACATAGAAGCTAGCTCAACGATTATTCATCATTATTCGACACGATAAAGGGAGAGGTTTTAGGGCTTCGAATTTAATCCAAAGCAAAGGTAACAAAATGTAAATATAAATAACGCAATAAAGCACGATAGAAGACTATAAAGAAAGACTAACCCTAGGGATGCACCAATCCTATCCACAACGATGTTTATCCCCTTATTACTAACCGCTTTAATCCGCAAGACGGAAGATCACATATATAACCAACAACTTCGCCATTCGATAATTGCGGCATTGATTACTAATTTTCCCTATTACGATTCGCCTCTAGAGGAAAATAAGCAACCCAAATGGATCACTAAGACTATGCTTCCTACGAATGTCCTATCTCGCCACACGACTCGAGCTTATTCATATCATGCATTCAAGATCGATTGACAATTAAAATATTCGTAATAAACCGCAACTATGATATGCATCAAAATTGATTAGAAATCAATACATATAAATAAGCACCAAGAATCATGAATCAATGCACGGAAGGTAAATAACAATAGCGAAATCACAACATATAGGATCGGATCATGCAAACCCTAGGATTAGAATAGAAAACTAGCTGACATCATAAACGGAATGAAATACGATTTAACCATAAAAACGAAATTAAATATATAAACCCGTAGGAAGCGTCCGGATGAACAAAGGTTGGTCTTGAATCGATCCCAGCGAGCGAGCGAAAACAAAGGAAAGCGATCGGACAAAACGTTCCGATCGATAACAAACGATAAACTAAACTAGAACAACGTAAAACAATACTAGAATTAAACTAATCAAGACTAAAGACAAAGAATTGAAAACCGAGGAAAACGAAGTAAAACTAGGTCCAGGCGTGTTGGGTTCTTTGGGCGGATGGCTTGCCTTATTTATAGAAAGGGTGGAAACCCCAATTTTGCCTCGTCGCTACCTCGCGATTGTCCTCGCGATCGCTAGGGCGATCGCTAGGTAATCTCGCCTGACTTTCGCCGCTCGCCTTCTGCGCTCGCTTTGAACTCGCGACCGGCTAGCGGTCGCTAGCCATTATGAATCGGTCGCGAGAAATCGTCCGGTGAGTTCTCGACGCTAGGCTTCGCTCGCGGCACGAGTCGTGACATGGCTCTTACAGGTGCTTTGTTGGTTTGCCTGCGACCAACCTAGCGACCGCTAGGCTGGTCGCTAGAAATAGGTCGGTTGCTCGCTTTGCTCGTGCTTCGTTCCTTGCTTGATTTTCATACATAACCCTACAAAACACCAAAATAACACCCAAGAGCAATATCTTCTAAGTAGATAAAACATTAAGAATCGATACATAAACGCACATTAAGCGAAGCTAAACACATCTTCAAATATCAACTATAAGCGTGTAAAATGCGTTTATCAAACCCCCAAACTTAAAGCATTGTTTGTCCTCAAACAAGAGCGTAACAGAAAGACAAACGAAAGATCAACGAGCGTAGCAAAAGAGGATAACCATTCTAGGCCTCCAAACATATCAACGCTCAAAAACATTAGTGCACATGACGACGTTAGTCCACTCAACACAAACAACAATTTACTGCAAAAACTCATTTATTTCAACCTCACAAAGGCATGTGTAAAATATATATAGGATACACTCAAGCTCATAAAGAAATTAAGGGCGTGTATACACTCAAAGATCAACGCAATGCAACATCTTACCATAGGCTTGCCGCTTTCTCTAACATCTCCACCACGTCGGATGTGTTCAAACGAGGATCAAAGAGGACTTTTCATAGGTTGTAATGTAGGCACATTGGTTAAGGTAGGATAATATATGGCTAAGTGACTCAAGCAAACTCAAGCACCACCATTTATATATTTCGACACATATGGACTTTGTCCATTTTCTCTTTCTTTCCACGTGCTAGATTGACGTTCTATGCCTCATAAGGTACCTATACTTTGTTTAAAGACCCTTTATGCTCAACACTCATAGTGAACTTAACATTTTTCTTTTTCTTTTCTTTTCTAGAGCTTATAAGGTTTAACTTTTACGAACAAGGTACTATTCTTCACCACAGATGTATTTTTCTTAAAAGAAACTTTTCTCATCATCACTACATCAAAATTTCACCCTTTGATTCCCATATCCATCCTCACCTCCTATCATCCGGTTAATCGAAAGAAAAGTCTAATAAAGGCTCAAAGAAGGCAAAATGGTATATATCATCGGGTTAGTGTTTGGGTGATAAGTGGTTAACAACGATGGCCTTTATCCTTTCCAAATTGAAACACATATTGCAGTCTCGACACGAAACACGGCAAGTTCTAGAAGATAATCACATGCGATATCACACAATTAAAAGAAATCAGATCAAGATGTTTATACGGTGAAGTTCAAGTCTCACGGTTTAAGCAAAATGGTGAAGAACAACAAGTCTAAGCCATCTCACGTCATTCATGCGTCATTTCTAACAAATCATGTGCACTATCATTAAATTCCACAAAAATTTCTATCATTGGCCACATGGATTAACACACTTCACTTAACTCGTTGATCGATGACACGAAACGAAAAGAAAACAGAGACACGACAAAAAGCAACACAAACGAAAACAAAAACAAAACACGAAAACAAAAACAAAGAAAACGTTGGGTTACCTCCCAACAAGTGCTTTATTTAACGTCTTTAGCTAGACCATCACTAACCTCGTCAATCTGGCGTTTTGGTAGCAATACACATCTTTCCTGATTTGTGGAACTTGTGGAACCTCCTAAATTCGCACTTACGGATGACCACCACCGACTATGGAAGTGGCCCCCTAAACTTGAATGAAACACTCGGAGTTCCATGCCGAGTCCACTCTTTCTTCTCGGTTTCCTCAATGGGTCGAGTACCCTCTAAATGCGGGGCGTGGCGGCAGCAGTTATGATCGAGCAACAATCTTCGACTTTCCAACGTCGTGTTGCTTGATGGCGTCGTATATGGAAATTTTAGCTCCTCATCGTTAACACAAAACGTGAGGTTTCCTTCCGCACATCAATCAACGCACGACCAGTTGCTAGAAAAGGTCTACTAGGATTAGTGGTTGTTGTTTGAATTCGGGATATCAAGAATAACAAAGTCGGCAGGAAAACAAAATCCCGAATTCTTACCAACACGTCTTCGACTATACCTTTTGGATATGTGACCGATCGGTCACCATCATCGCGAGATCTTCGCCGGCTTCATCTTTTCAAGGTGTAGCCGGTTGAAAACGCTCAATGGCATCGATTGATGCTCGCCCCAAATCGCATAAGACATTTGGGAAAATCGCTCGTGATCTCGCACTCTAACGTGAAACCGCCGGGATCCTTCGCTCAGAGGAGCTTCTTTGCAAGACAACACTGCACTCTTGGATAGGGAAATTTTCTCAAATTTCCCAAGTTTCTTCTTCTTGCAAGCTGCCTTTAAGAACTTCATGTAGCCGGCATGTTTCGCAACGCTTGAAAGAGAGGTAAATTTATTTCAACTTTTGAAAACCTCTTTGAAGCGAGCAAATTCCTAAATCATATTTCGACTTGACAAGTCGACTTGGAAATGGGACCGGAGGAATATGCGTGCGAGATTAGCCTCGGGTGTTTCGGCGGTCGAACTCGCGATCACTGGGTAGGTCGCGAGAGTCTGCTGCTGGCCGATCTTAAATCTTCGCGTGCGAAGCTTGCGGTGTGGCTCATGAGCTGGGTCGCCGCGAACAACTCCAGCGTGTGGATATTCGGATGACTCGCGGTCGGGTGCGCGCTGCCGGCGCGCGGCGCGTCAGGGACAAAATTCGGGATGGCTCGCGATCGGGCTCGCGGTCGCGAGCTCGATCGCGAGTTCTGCGTCGAATGTTCTCTTGCTCGCCTTTCTCGGTAGGGCTCGGGTAGGCTCGTCCCACCTCGCCTGAATGGCGAAGCATTGACTCTTCGGGTTCACCTCCGACACTAAATCGAAATTGACCCGTCTTTTGTAGTGCATTCACTTATGCGGCTATTTGACCAATTTGATTTTCCAACATCTTTATGTGCTTCCCATAGCATTTGTCATAGTCGACTCCAAGTGATTTATTTTACGCCGTGTTGGCGATGAGCGATTACGATTCGTGGCCAATTGTTGGTTGCTTACAACCAACTCGCTGCATCATATCTTCTAGACTTGGCTTCCTCGGCTCTTGAATCGAATTCACTATCAAGCTTTGTTGAAGGTTGTTGGAAATTCGAATGACTCCTACGATTGATGTGGTCGACGTTCGTCTCAATCGACTTTTCAAAAGAGTGAACTTCTCACGAGGTCGTCGTATTTGAATCACTCTCAACAAAGAAATGCTTTGAGCGATGGCGTTCTCTCCGTTGGCCATTGATAGCTGTTGGCAGCCATCTCTTCTGTCTGACTTGCTTGTCGGTGGTCGGTTTAATAAGCGATCCCCCCGCCGACGTCTACCATGCTCCTCGTTCACGCCGTGTCGGTCCATCGTAGAATTGTGTGATTTGTTGCCCTTGGAGAACCCATGTTGTGGACATCGTCTCAATAGACCTCCGAATCTCTCCCATGCCTCGAATAATGATTCGTCGTGGTTACGCAAAATGAGAGATTTCGGCAATGATCTTCGCGTCTTCGCGGGAGGAAAGTATTTTGAGAGAAACTTCTCACAAAGTTTCCCCATGTCGATGCCACCGGTCCAAACTCTTGAACCAATCTTCGCTGGTCACAGAATGGTAGCCGAACATGCGATCCGGATTGTGTCTTGTGGCACCCATTCATTTGATGGTGTCACAAATGTCGAAAACGCCTCGAGATGCGCATTCGGGTCTTCCGTGACTCCTCCCCAAACCGCTCTCCTTGGACCATACCGATCGTGGCTGGTTTGAGCTCGAAATTATTGCATCTCGTCACAGGGCCCCAACCGCCTCCTTGGAACTGCTCGGTGGGATGTCTATACATGTGGTTTAGAGGTTCATCCTCTGGAGCGGGGACAATGATTCCCATATTCGTCATCCGACGTTGCATCTACTGCAAAGTCACCAACATGCGTGCTACTTGCTGGGAGGAATGCCCCGATTCATGGATTGGCCGCCATTGCACTCGTCTCTTCTCGTCCTCCTCTCCTTTAAGAGCTTTCGATCTCGGGATCTAATAATCTTTCGGGGGTCCACGAGATCTTGTCTGCGATAAACCACAGTGAGAAGAGAAAATTAGCACTAACAAAAATAAAAAAAAAATATATATATATAACTTGAATTAATAAATCCAAATCGTCAAATTATTCCTATGTGATCTTAACAATCCCGACAGCGCCAAAATTTGATCGCTCCTTTTTCACACGTAAAAAATGTAATGATAGGGTAAGCGAAGTATCGTATCCACAGAGATTGTATCACGAAAACATAGAAGCTAGCTCAACGATTATTCATCATTATTCAAGCACAGATAAAGGGTGAGAGGTTTTAGGGCTTGAATTTAATCCAAAGCAAAGGTAACCAAACGAAATATAAATAACGAATAAAGCACGATAGAAGACTATAAAGAAAGACTAACCCTAGGATGCACCAATCCTATCCACAACGATGTTTATCACCGCTTATTACTAACCGTTTTAATCCGAGACAAGACGGAAGATCACATATATAACCAACAACTTGATTCACGACAATTGCGGCGATTGATTACTAATTTTCCCTATTACGATTCGCCTCTAGAGGAAAATAAGCAACTCGAATGGATCACTAAGACTATGCTTCCTACGAATGTCCTATCTCGATTCACGACTCGAAGGCTTATTCATATCATGCATTGAAGATCGATTGACAATTAAAAGCGATTCACGTAATAAGCGGCAACTATGATATGCATCAAAATTGATTAGAAATCAATACATATAAATAAGCACCAAGAATCATGAATCAATGCCCGGAAGGTAAATAACAATAGCAGGAATCACAACATATAGGATCGGATCATGCGAACCCTGGATTAGAATAGAAAACTAGCCGACATCATAAGCGGAATGAAATACGATTTAACCATAAAAGCAGAAATTAAATATATAAACCCGTAGGAAGCGTCGGATGAACAAGGTTGGTCTTGAATCCAATCCCAAGCGAACGAGCGAAAACAAAGGAAAACGATCGGACAAAGCGTTCCGATCGATAGCAACGATAAACTAAACTGTAACAACGTAAAAACAATACTAGAATTAAACTAATCAAGACTAAAGACAAAGAATTGAAAACCGAGGAAAATCAAGTAAAACTAGGTGCAGGCGTGTTGGGTTCTTTGGAGCGCGGATGGCTTGCCTTATTTATAGAAAAGGGTGGAAACCACAACTTTTTGCCTCATCGCGCCGCATGATCGGTCCTCGCGATCGCTAGAGCGATCGCTAGGTAATCTCGTGGCCGACTTCTCGCTTCGCCTTCTTGCGCTTCGCTTTGAACCTCGCGACCGGCTAGCGGTCGCTAGCCATTATGGTGGTCGCGAAATCGTCCGATGAGTTCTCGACGCTAAGCCGCTGGGCACGAGGTCACGGCCGCGCTCTTACCGGTGCTCATTGGTTTGCCTCATGACCAACCTAGCGACCGCTAGGCGGTCGCTAGAAATAGGTCGGTTTGCTCGCTTTGCTCGTGCTTCGTTCCTTGCTTCGATTTTGATACATAACCCTACAAAACACCAAAATAACACCCAAGAGCAATATCTTCTGTAAGTAGATAAAACATTAAGAATCGATACATAAGCGCACATTAAGCGAGGCTAAACACATCTTCAAATATCAACTATAAGCGTAAAATGCGCGTTTATCAAAGAGCCATCTAAAATATTCTCGCCACTACAAGAAAAGGAGGAAGAGGTGGTAGTCTTCGAGTTAGACTCCGATGAGTATGAGCCGTCCTTTGAGAATACTGTAGAAGTAGTTCATGCGGTTTCGAGTTGATGAAGAGGGGTGGAAAGGGAATTTGTTAGCATGCCTGCACCCACAATGGTATTGAAAGAACTACCGATGAAATATGTGTTCTTGGAGGATGAGCAAGGAAGCCGGTGATCATCTCAACCAACCTCTAATTATCAAGAAATGGAGTTGACCTCGGTGCTTATAGAGGTGGTGAAGAGCTGCTTTTCCAAGTCTGGCGATAAAGGGATGTCTATGCCTATCCGGAGTAGCACATGGTTTAGTCCTACAGGGCACCGGTGGAGCTCGTGGCATCCTCGATTATGGCGGACCGCCACATTGACCACCACCGTTTCTCTAATAAACACGTCGAGCTAATGGCGTTAAACAAGCTCTCCGTGGGAGGCAAACCCACGCTTTGGTTTTGTTTTCTTTCTTTTTATCTTTTATTTTTTGAGTCTGTTTTTAATTTGTGTTTAAATCTTTATCCGTATGCGGGCGTTGTCTTATGGGATGTGATGTGTTGAGAATGGGCAAGCCATTGATTCACCAAACTTGAGGAAGTTCTCGTCCTCTTATTATTTGGCTTTTATTGTTTAGAGCATTGAGGGCGATGCTCGAATTAAGTGTGGGAGAGTTATGAGTTTGTTGTGTGATGATTGTTGAGTCCGTATTTGTAGTATTGTGGGCTTTTTATGGTGATAAATTTTTTTTGATGATGACTTGGAATCAAGTTTTATTCTGTGCTCGTAAGGTTGAGATTTTGATTGTTGCATCTGAACTCTGTGATATTGGTCAAACTGATTTTGAATTTTCGAGATTTTTGGTGATATATAATTTGAGTGTAATGTGAATTGATGAGATTGTGATTGATAGAAAATGAATAGGGGGAAATTGATGTGATTTTTCCGGCTAATGTTAGGGGTAGTATTAACATTGTGGTCATCTATATACTTGTTTCCTTTAAAAAATATAAAAATAAAAAGAAAAAAAATGAAATAATTTGTTGGATTATTGAAATAGAGGATGAAATTCTGACCCTCTTTCTCGTAAATCGAGAAATGGACATGGAAAACCACGAAAGGAGACTCGAGTTCATCGAGATTTTACCTTTTAAATATTGTTCCAAAATCTGTTAAAACATTCTTTGTGCTTTAAAAAGGAACTTGTTGCTAAAGGTGACCACATTAGTTAGTTCACCCCTAGCGGAGAGTTGGGTCTGAGCAGAGGTTACCCTTTTATTTATTGGAAATCAATTGCCGTCCTAGATTTATTTCACATTATCTTTGAATACTTAAACACCAAGTATGTGGAAAAAGCAATAAGGTTTGATTGATTAGACTAAGAGTGAAGTTGCATGAATTATCTTTCCTATCCTTATTGGTATAGAGTTTGCTTGAGGACAAGCAAATGGATAAATGTAGGGGAGTTGTTTAGTCCGAATCTGGTCGTATTTTCCTATGCTTTTGGATTTAAATTGTCGATCTTTAGTTTTACTTTTAGCACAATTTATTATGTTATTATGTTATAAAGATTGAATTCTAATTCCTGGTTTGATGTAGGAAATGGCTCATTATTTGGGCATTATTCGGACAAGAAACTCTACGGCGTGGAACTTGGTGCAGAGAGTCGACACTTTCAATGATTCTCATGAATAGTGAAGAAGGAATCAAGGATTTTTTCTTCATATTAAGTAAATTACGTTGCGATAGGAGTCCGTGGGTGAAAACCGTGTGGAAATCGGAGTTCGATCGACGAAGGAGAGCGAGCCCAACAAAACACTTGCTGGCGGTGTCGCCCGCGCAGCGCGCTGGCCATAGCGCAAGCGCCCAGCGCCGGTTCAGCATGAGCGCACGCTCAGCAGCTCCAGCCCCTCCCCAAGCGTGCGTTCCACCTCCTCCAACCGGCGTTCACCCTCCATCAGCCTCCTCCAACCGGCGTTCACCCTCCATCAGCCACCTTGGCGCGTTCAGCTCCTTCCCACCAACAAGACGCGCGCCTCCATGCACCAGCGCGCGTTCATCCTTCTTTCACCCGGCGTTGCGCATTGCCCAGCGCCAAGCTCCCCACGGCCCCGCCAAGACTTCGCTGTACCCCATCCGGCGCTGGGCATCGCCCGTGCCCAGCCCGCAATGCCGCCATGCCGCCCGCTCAACTCGCTTCGGCGCCGCTCGGCCCCCTCGTGCTAACGCCCACCCGACGCTCGCCCACCCGTGCCCGTCCGCTCGCCTTGAGCCGGCATTCGCTTCTGAGATAGAACTCTTCACCAACCGGCGCTCACCTCGAACCAGCACTCATTCTCAATACGTATCGTTTCTCCAAAGCTAACTCCAAACCAACGCTCACCTATTGGTCAGAACGTCCCGTTCAACCTACGCTCACATTGCAGCCGGCACTCACTCTCACTTAATATATATATACGCGAAATCACGTTAGGGTGGGAGTTCTGATTTTTTTTTCTTCTCTGCGCCGTTGTTCGCTGTTCTTCAAGATTTTCTTCCGGGAGCATTCAAGCAGATAGAAACATTAGAGTAACTCTTAATTTTCATTCCATCGTTTGTTGTACTTTAGTTTATTATTCTTGTTGAATTACTTTGGATCATTTACATGCTTTGGTTATTGCAGCTTATTATATAATTCCTGTTGGATTTCATTCGATCGATTTTAGTGCTTTGCTTTGAGATTATTGTTGGATTCTATTTTATAGTTGATATTGGATGTTCTATAATTTTTGTTGAGATTATTGTTGGATTTACGTTCTATGCAATTGGTATTGAATTTTAGTAGTATGTTGAATTATTTTTCATGAATTTTATTACTTCGTGTTTGGCGATCTAGTTTAGTTTGTTCTATGTTTAGCTTCCTCTTTCGCTTTCGTTTAGTTTATCAACTAGGGATTGACAACTCCTAGTTAGATTGATTGCTTTAATTTATATTTCCTTTCATTTTTTCAATTCCGTGCTCGCTCAAAAACCCATGTTGGTATTAGAGTGTTAGGATTTACCGCTTTATGTGTTGACACGAACAATAAGTCTTGTTAAGTTTTACTTGAGAGACGAATAGGGTTAACTTTCCCTATTACAATACCTCATTCGATTATGAGTCAATTAAAAGAACACTTTTGATTGAAACACATAAGCTCAAGTCTGGGTCGTTGATAATGAAATAGCAGCGTGAAAGGAGTTTGTCTTATGAAGAGATGCATCTTTTATAAGAGACACAGTGAGAGAAATATGGCGCAGATCTCGCAAGTTCTCGCTATCTCCTATTCCCAAAAGGATTGGGAATGAGTCCAATTGAAAATATTTATATATCTATAAATACCTCTATCTTGAAAGTATCATGTACACAATCTTAAGCATTCATTAAGCCTTAAGCACAATATATTACTGACTTGAGCGTCGGAGTGTCTACCTGAAGACCACTATCCGACTCTATTTTGCAGCTATTCTAATTTACACATCATCGAACTATCCACGAGGATATTCCAATTCTTTGTTCACGATCATTATTTTATTATTACCATAAAGTACACATACTTTAATTTTATCTATTCGATTTATTAAGTTGAATCTATCAGCGAGAATATTAGTATTACTTTTAAAATTTTAAAATTTTGATATGATTTTTCACTTATATTATGAGATTGCACTGCATCTGCCATTTTGTTTTGTAAATACATATTATTTTTAAAAAAATTGCCATAAGTTTAAATGCAACAGGATAGATCTAAACCAACCCAACAGATCGTGCTGTTGAAGTTGGGATGAACAAAACCAAACCAAATCCAAAAAATCGAATCGAAATTAACGGTTTGATTCGATTTGTACAGTAAAACGGTTTGATTCGGTTTAAAATTTGGAAACCGAAATTAATTCGGTTCGGTTTTTGGGAATAAAAATCGATTTTCAAATCTAATCGCCCAAATATTTTTTATATATATATGTTATTTATATTATTAATATTTAAATTGGTTAATAATATATATATATATATATATATATATTGGTGCGTCGCTTTTCACCAAAAATAATCGACTGACAGACACGGTATACCCAAACCGTGCAAACAGCAGTAAGCAAAATAATCGACTAACAGCCAGCCGGTATCTCAAACTACGCAGACAGCAGTAAGCAAAATTGTCTCCCAAGGGACCGGCGATAATTCTCCTAAACTTTTGACCTGCAACATAACCACGAATAAATTGGGATTACTAAAAACTAGGAATAATTAAATATACGATAAATAGAAAAAGAATTGAATTTTGATTAAAGAGAATAAATTTGAGAAAGGTAACAAATGCGTGAAAATATTCCAGCAACCAATTAATTCTACCCTAGTTTGATCTTTTGATCATCGATGCAAAGATAACTTTAACTCGTACAAATAAATCGGTTATAACCACCAAGGCGCTTACGACGCGATCTTATCTTTCCTTAGCTTCTCGATAATTGGGAAGGCGCTTCACTAACTATTTCTCTAATTGACCGACAAACCGTAAGAGGCTACATAGGTTTAATTAGAGTCGGCAAAATTGGCCCGTCCCGATGGGCCGGCCCGAAGTACCCGGAATTAAGGTCGGGTTGGGCTCGTGAAAATAGTGGCCCGAAAAAAATCGGGCGTAAAAAGCCTGTCCACATAGCCCATCGGGCTGAACGGGCTTTGGGGCTAAAAAATCCGGGGTTAACGGGCCTAAAAGCCCACCCACACATTTAAATTTTTTATATTTTATATTAGTAGTAAATACGAAATAGTAAATATAGAAAATAAAATTGATGTTAGTAGACGTAATTTATCTTATTTATTTTGAAATTGATGTTAGTAGACTTAATTTATTTATTCTTATCATATTTTTTTAAAATTAAAAATAATATTTTATTAAATTAAATATTGGGCGGGTTTGGCGGTGGCCGAATGGGACAATGGGCTAACATATTTTTAGCCCGATAGCATTTCGGTCGGGTCAGCCCGACCCAGTAAAAACAACAAGCCCGATGGGCCGGGCCGGCCCGATCCGCCCCTTTTGCTAGCTCTAGGTTTAATGAATTGACAACATTAAGAACTAGAGATACCCGATTCAAAACCGATAAACTCTGACGCTGGATTACCGAATTAAGATTGTTATTTCCTTGACCTGAAGGTCAATTTACCACTAATCAAACCTAAACCACGATTAGGTATGGCCGATTTAATTGGCTATTAATTAATTCCAACTCACTAAATATTATAAACTACCTAGCGAATTGAAACAATTAATCACAGAAAAAACAGAGAACAACAAATACATGCATACGAATTAAAGGATAAATAACAGTTAGATCTCACATAGGAATTGATAGGATATGGCCCATTGCCGGGCCAAAGCATCAGGCCCAATACAAGTAAAGCGGCGTCGAGCTCGGCTGGACAAGTTCGGCCCGAAGACCCTAAAACCAAGTGGGAACGCAGAGCTCGGCCATATCTAAAAGAATCTTAATTCGAGAAGGGATAGGATTAAGATCCTATCCAAGATCTCGAATCCTAGTTAGAGAAGACCTCGGATTTAAGATCTAGGTCTAAATAATTGTGTATAAATAGAGGCTAGATTAGACGAAATAGATCATTCACACTCTTTGTAATCGCTTCTTACTCATTCAATACACAAATAC
Organism: Salvia rosmarinus; assembly: GCA_036937905.1. NCBI lineage: Eukaryota > Viridiplantae > Streptophyta > Magnoliopsida > Lamiales > Lamiaceae > Salvia > Salvia rosmarinus. The sequence continues at coordinate 369,429 of JAODLM010000233.1, forward strand.
TCTCTCTTTAACTCCGTGGGCGAGATCTAATTCAAAGATCGAACCACGTAAATCCTTTGTGTTCTTCTCGTTTATTTCCTAACGAAATTAAGATCGATCATCGGCAAATGCTGTGGAACCGAAATTTTGTGCTTTTCGATCAACCACCGCTTACGGGGAAATAATCATGACTGTGTACACGAAGTCATGCATCCGTGATCGTCGGCAACAACAACACCGACGGCGAGAGGAACGCCGAGCTCACTGGAAGAGCCCATCGGAGAAACCCCACGAAGGATATGTCCAAAGTCTCGACGAGCACGGACACCCCGCCTGCGGAGGCAGGGATACCATAGCGAAGAAATCGCAGCAACAATCCGGTGAACCTCCGCTCCGTAAACCTCGACGACGCCATGCGGGTTTCTCGAGAAAAATAGGAGAGCTTTCTCCAAGACTCAAAGAAAGCATGTGGTCGGCCATGTCCTCAAGATAAAAGCGTCAAGCCTCATCTAGAGTACGACGCGCAACTAGAGGTCGGGGCCCAAACCGACCGCTGCAGCGAACGAGCAACGCTGGAGAGACGTCGTGACCGCCACGAAGCCGCCCCGATCGCGAACGAGTTCGATCACCGAACTCCGCCCGCTCTACAAGGAACGAGTACGCGGAAAAAGGCATCATGGCGCCGTGAGGTCGGACGAGTCACCAAAACGAGTTCGATCGTCGAACTCATCCCAATCTCGGAGGACGGCCCGATGGGTACGGAAAATAGTCACCCGTGCTCAAACAGATACTCAACACTTCGCTCCGGGATAAATACCGGTACCGGCATCGCCTATGACGGATCGAGGACCCACGAACTTTCTCTCGCGGTTCAATACAACATGATCAACCAACGCCTCAAAGACAGTTCGTATGTGCAAACTCTTCCCGGAGTTACTCGTCGACAACGCCCGCGGTGGTTCAATCTACCTACGGAAGCATCGGCTCTATCGCGACCTCGATGGCGGCCTTCCATCGAAGAGTTCTTCCAAGGCGGAGTCAAAACGTCGTCAAGACACCTCCTCACCGTGAGGCAAAGCCGTAACGAGTCCATCGATGACTTCATGACAAGGTTTAACAAGGAGTGTTTGAAGGTCCAAGACGTGAACGACACGTTAATCATCTCGGCCTTCCAAAACGGCATCTTGCCAGGGGCCTTATATCGAGAGATCGTCAATCACGAACCCGTCATCTGCGACGGAGCCGTGGCGCATAGTCAATCGGTTCGCCAAAGCGGACGAGGCTGATAAGAAGAAGGCCTTGGCGTAACAAGCCGAGCCCTCGGAAAAAGAAAGGAGATGAAGGACGGGGAGATCGGAACCAAGGCCATGCGAAACTCCTCGAAAGATTACATCGCCTATAAAGTCCAGGCTCGATCCGTGACACCCTGAGCGACCTCAATACACCCGCTGACGGCCGAGGGCGTAAATCTACGCACTCCATATGAACCCTGCTCGAGAAGCCTCGGCCAGATAGCGGGGAGGAAAGAGGCGCCCGAACTGTGGATACGTATTGCTCATTCCATGGAGACTATGGGCATGACATCGAAGAGTGCAAAGAACCCATGGGAGAGATAGAGATGTTGGTTCCGTATGGACCCACGAAGAATTACCAGGGCAGTGGTCGCCCGACTGCAGGTAAGAGAAGAAAGCAAAGCGAAGAGGAAATTGCGCCCACAAAAAAAAAGCGGCGACACCCATCGGCTTAAGGAGACGACGAGCCCCAATATGACGGGGTGATCTCCACTATTACGGGCCCCCGTGGAGTCACGAAGTCCTCCTCAAGGCGAAGCCGAAGTCCTAAAATCGGCGAGCCTAACAACAAGAGGTTCGTAGAGACGAGGCGATCACCTTCTCGGGGGACTCCACATGCATCTGTAATAGTACCCCACCGTGACGCTGGTGATCCAGGCGATGGGTCGCGAATAAGTTGGTGAAGCGTGTACATTGATAGCGGCGTCGGTAAGCATCCTTTTCAAGGAATGTTTTGATGTTAGGGATAGAAGCGCACCACACAGGCGCCGCTCAAGCTTAGTCCAAGAAGAGATCGCCCGGAAGGGATAATTGAGCTACACACGGTGGGAAGTCACTGACGAGCCCACCAGGTGGTGCAATTCTTCGTATGAAGGCCCACTCGCCATATAACATCATACTAGAGGGCGAGATTGGTGAGCTACCGTAAAGCGGTATGTTCAACGTGCACCCGACAATAAAGATACCCACCACAAGGGAACAGCCGTGATCCGAGGTGATCAAAAGCAAGTTAAAGAATGTATCGTGGTGGTTGTTTTACGACGTGCAGGGACCTCGGTCCAAGCACCCACGTACATAGCAATTAAAGGAACCCGAGGAGTTGAGTCAAGAAGACATCGCTACTCCCCGACAACCCAGAGCGGAAGAGGTCGATTGCACGAAGACGAGCCCTTAAAGGTCGTCAAAGTTGGTCTCACCAGGCACCGAAATAAAGAATCGATCATCCAACTCCTACGGAATTTCCGAGATGTGTTTGCTTGGTCTTCCTCGATATGACCGAGTCTCACCAAGTATCATCACTCACCGGCTCAACATCGACCGAACATAAAACCGCTTCGACGGTAAGCAAAGAATTTTTGCGGCCGAATGGAACCAAGTCATTCATGACTAGGTGAACCACCGTTAAAAGCCCGCATCACTGCTCGAGGTCAAATATCCGACCGGATAGCCAACCCTGATGGTGAAGAAAGGAGGAGGGATGGCGAATGTGTATTGACTACACCGACCTCAACAAACATTACCCAAAGGATTGCTATCCCTTCCCAACATTGACAAGAAGGTCGACGCTAGTGGTCGGATCTGAAGTCTTCGCCTGACTTATACAAGGGTATCACCAAGTCCCGATGGACGACGAAGACGCACGCCAAGACGGCCTTCATTATAGACTTGAGTCTTTGCGATATAAAGATACCATTCGGCCTCAAGAATGCGGGCTACCTATCAAGGATGGTGGACAAAATATTTCATCCTACATAGGTCGAATGTGGAGGTATCGTGAGATCGACATCGCCGCCAAAAGCGAGGAAGCTGCGATATGTTGCCGACCTCCGGATCGTCCTCGGCCTTCTTGAAAAATCAACACGTGTCGAACCCCAGTGCGCTTGTAGTCCGGTCTGGAAAGTTCTTAGGGTCTTTGGGTTTCACAAGAAGCGGCTAAAAAGCCAACCCGTCCAAGGTCCAAACCATTTTGGAAATGAACATGCGAAAGACCATCCACAGCGTACACATAAGTTTATTGGTAGCATAGCCACCAGAGCCGCTTTCTTTCAAAAGCCGCGGATAAGCAGCACTACCCTTCTTCAAGATACTCAAAAAGGCCCGAAATTCTCATGGGATGATGTACACAAGTCCTCCTTTGAAGATCTCAAGAGCTACCTCGTCAAACTCCCACTCTATCCGTCCAGAAAGAGGGAGAGGTCCTTTCCACTCTACCTCGCCGCCTCGACGAATCCATAAATCTGCCTTGATGCGAGAGGAAGGACGTCGCCTCGGTGTATTTCATCGACCCGAGCACTAAAAGGCGGAAATGAGGTATCGGCCTTGGAGAAGCTTGCCTTAGCATTGGTAAGCGCTTGGAGAGACTACGTCCATACTTCCATGCACATCCCATACAAGTCCTCATTGACTACCCACTTGGCCAAGTATTGACGGCCCAAGCTCTCGGGGGAATCGCAAAATGGGCAATCGAACCGGGCGAGCACGATATATCATACGCCCCGCCGGCCATCAAAGGTCGAAGCCCTAGTAGATTTCCTTGCCGAGGCTAACTTCGCCGAAACCGAAGCCCACCGAGTCCGTGTCGAGATGATGCGAAGCGAACCAGCGGATGAAATACCAAAGGAGCTTTGGCAACTCTCGTTGACGAGGCTTGGAGAAAACTGTAATGCGGAGCAGAATCTTACTCCTAGGCCTGACAGCCAAGAGATCACCTACTACTCGGGTTCACATTCAAAACACGAACAACGTAAGAGTATGAAGCCTCGATCGCGGGACTTACGCCTGGCTCAAAATCTCCAAATACGAGCCGTGCGAGTTCACGGTGATTCTCGGGTTGTAGTAAGCCAAATGTTGGGGAATCTGAAGCAAAAACAACGGGATGAAGAAATACCTTGGAAAAGCAAAAAGCGCAGCGGATTTTCTCATACTTTCGGATAGTTCGCATCCCAGGGAGCAAAACAAATGGTGACATCTTATAAATTGGCCTCGTGGTCAGCGAGCCCGCTAGTAGAAGAAGTCCAAAGCGAAGCATAGACGATGCGATGACGGAGCCGAGAGGTCAACGTAGTCTCGGATGAAGAACCCAATCTGATGACTCCCATTCGAGAACACGGAGTATGGCGAACTACCCCATGAAAATTTGGAAGCTAGGAGGCTCTGAACAAATCTATGCGATATACAATTGAGCGGGGGTCCTATCTGAAAGTCATATCTCCAGCCTCTAAGGTGCTTGGGTCCGAACCGAGCTAATTACGTTCTGCGAGAAGTGCACGAAGGATCATGCGGAGTCACATCGACCCCGAGCCTTGTAAAAAAGTCATGAGATGGGGATACTATTGGCCGATGATGTTCCGGGACTCAATTTAACTTGTGAAAAAGTGTCCGAAGTGTCAACTCCATGGGACGCGTGCGAGGCTACCGCAGACCGACTCACCTCCATACAGAGCCCTTGGCCGTTTATGCAATGGGGATCGACATCGTGAGGCCCTTTTGTAAAGCACCGTGACAGCTCCAATTCTAATTGTTGCGATTGACTACTTCACGAAGTGGGTGGAAGTGAGCCCTTGGCGAAAATCACAAGCGAGAGCCTCAACTTCGCGTGGAAGAGCGTGGTGTGGCCGCCGGCATCCCTCATATCCTCCTTTCGGATAGCGGAACACAATTCATTGATAAGAAATTCGAGAGAGTGGTGTCAAGAGCTTGGATCCAACAAAAATTCACCTCGGTGGCCCATCCTCGCAAATGGTCGGACCAAGTCACCAACAGGACCATCGTGAAGGGATCAAGACTCGTCTCGACCGAGCTAAGGGCCTTTGGGTGGAAAAATTTACCATGTGTCTTATGGTCATGCCGAACAACACCTAGGACCTCGAGCGGAGAAACGCCCTACGGGTTTGGTATATGGAACCAAGTAGTGATCCCGTAAATTGAAAGACGAGTCCCGTGCATCATCGACTCTGCCGCAAGCAAACGGGGAAAATCTATGAGCTGATCTAGATCTACTCGAAGAAAAAGAGACCTCGCCTACATCAAGGAGCTGCGTGCAAGCAACAAGTAGTTCGGTATTACAACCAGGTGATGTTAAAACCCGAGCAATTCCAAGTGGGCGACCTCGTACTCGAAATAATGAAGTCGACAAAGCAGCGCTGACTCGGCAAGTCGGAAGCCACATGGGAAGGACCTTACTGGTCGACGAAGTCCTCGGCAAAGGGCCTATAAGTCGCCTAATTGTCCGGTGAGCAATTACCCAACGCATGGCACATCGTTCATCCTCAAGAGATGTATGCATAAGTGTCGAAGGTCGAGTCTTGTTCGGTCGTGTTTTCGCAGTCCGCTTAATCGAGTCTCGAGTCTTTACTTTGTTTTACAACTTGTTTTTACGTCGTCTTTTATCAATAAAATTTTATTGATTTTGCATGTCTTATTTGTCACTAATGCATAATTAATCTTCACCATTATTCTATACCCCACGGAGGAAAAATTCCCTCGACGGTCGATTACCTGGTCTCATACGAAGATAATTTAAGCGCGTAGGGGATTCACCCTCCCGATGACCTCGGCAAAAAACAGAACCATTCCTACATACGAGATCAGATTACCTTCGTTTATTTCGAAGACGGTACTCTCTATGTAGACGAAATAAGGGGACCACCCCTCCCGATGACCTCGGCAAAAAACAGGAACCATTCCTACATACGAGATCAGATTACCTTCGTTTATTTCGAAGACGGTACTCTCTATGTAGACGAAGTAAGGGGACCACCCCTCCCGATGACCTCGGCAAAAACAGAACCATTCCTACATACGAGATCAGACACCTTCGTTTATTTGAAGGCGGTACTCTATGTAGGCGAAATAAAGGGACCACCCTCCCGATGACCTCGACAAAATGAGGAACCATTCCTACATACGAGATCATATTACCTTCGTTTATTTCGAGACGGTACTCTATGTAGGCAGTAGGGACCACCCTCCGATGACCTCGGCAGCGGGGAACCATTCCTACATACGAGATCAGATTACCTTCGTTTATTTGAAGGCGGTGCTCTCTATGTAGGCGAAATAAGGGGCACCCTCCCGTGACCTCGGCAAAAAATCGTTAATTCGAAGACGGAACTCTCTGCAGACGACTAGCTACCTTTCTCGAGAACGGATTCCCGTTTATTAGAAGGCGAAATCTCTACGAGACGAGCTACCTTTGTACGAGAACAGTTCCTTCGTTTGTTCAAGACGGAACTCTACAAGGACGAACGCCTTCCTATATTACTTTTGTTCAATATAAAGTCAATACGAAGCAAATAAATCTTTCTTATTTCAAAAATAAGTTATGCAGTGTTACATATTACGAGGCGGAGGAGGGAAAACCGAGCCAATCCCTAGAAAAATCGGGATTGACGGCTCGTCTATACTAATCTACCTCTACCTGCGTCCTCGATCTACACTATGAGCTCTGCCCATTGACCTCGGCCACTTTCGATGACACTGACTCGCGAAGATCGACCTCGTAGCTCGATGACGCCCCGGCTCGACTCCTTGAGGATCCACGTCGTTCTTGGGCCGTAGCGCGCCTCTTGAGCTATCCACTCCGGATCGTCAAAATTGGAGCATTTATTGTAGTCGGGCAGGCGTAGAAGCCCGGCGAAGAAGATGCCTGCATCCGGTCGAAGCAATTCTTGTTTGTGGTTATCGAGCAATAACGGTCTTATATGCCAAGAGCACTTTTAATTCAGCGACTGCTCTGTAATGCCGGGAGGTCCGACCATATTCACGCCTTTACCTCGCTGCCGGCGAAGCGGTCTCGACAACCTTGGCTTCAACATCCGAGATAGTCATCCCACCATTTCCATGGATGACCTCCTCGTGACTCGACATGCTCCTCGGCTATTAATTTAGCACTCCTTGGCGACCTCGAGCGACTCTCCAATTCTGAGGCAGGCGGAGCTCGTCCGACTCTCTGGCGAGCTCTATGCTTAATATCGGACTCCACTGCACATGGCCGGCCGTCCTTTATATGGAGAGTTCGACCTCTTTGATTCGAGCCGCGACAAGTCTTGATTTGGTTCAACCAAGGAGAAGCATCAACCATTCGGGCGACAACTGAATAAAAGATAAGTTTCTTCCATAAACTTGTGATTTTATTAATATGCCCTTAGGCGAAACCAATATACATTTACATTCAAAAAAAAAAAAAGAAGAAGGATCAACTCGACCCTCCCGAAAGCTTCGGACATCTGTCGTACCTCGGCTGCCTCGAGACTCGGAAAGCCTCGGCCTCTTCAGCCCAACTTTGGCTCGTTAAACCGGCCTCCTCCGGGGAACTCCGGGAGCACTAAATCGCCCTTGGAAGCCCGGTCTTGCCTCCCCGACCCTCAGCACGATCAGCCATTAAAGCGTCGGTCGAGGATTTCGGTCCAGCGGACAGTAGCGAAACGGCACTCCATCGTTCGTGAGCAGAGGCGAAGTCGGGAGGCTCTGCGACAGGAAGCTCCTTGGGCCGCGGACAAGGACATCGAAATAGGCCCGCCTCGGGACATCATCCTCTATCTCCTCATACCCATACTTGGATTTATCGATTACAGGTAGTCTCGGCGACTTCTTTGATTGCATCCGAGGCAGTAGCTTATTGAGGACCTCGGCCACCTCAGCGACCATCCGGGCCCCGGACTAGAATAGCCTCTCGTAAATGCTGAGCATCTCCCCCTGAGGCTCGCCACCTCGGCCTCCGGCGGTGAGCCTCCTCACTCTCTGCTTGTTAAGGCGACTTGACTCGCTGCGGCTTCCGCCGCCTAGCCACTGCCCTCCATCGCCTCGGCCGCCTTCGCCTTGATCGCCATCTTCGCGCTCACCGGCCGCGTGTATCCGCCGCTTTGTTTGACGAGATCCGGGAGCTTTGCCTCGGCTCGCTAATCTCTTGGGCGAGTCTTCTCCTCCTCCACTTCCCGCGAGCATACCGCCACCCCACAAATCGGCTAACGGCACCTTTCAAAGTCAGTTATGACCGGACATCTGGCCATCCCTGCGGACATCTTGGCCACCTCGGCCGACACGACCTCAACCCCTATACAGAATCCCATCGGATAGGGGAGCTCAGAGTGCCAGCGGCGACACGTTCGGGTGGGCGGCAAGCTGCGGCCTCGGGGATAGCACGCTTTAACCTCTTAAACGCTTAAGAGGTGCGGCTCGGGGACTCAAGCCTCCTCACTTGCGCTGTGCATATCCTCGACATCCTTCAAAATCGAGGAGGAGCTCGACACCGCGCCGACTTCTTCCTCTTCTTCTTCTTATCCCGATCAAGTTCACTACAAAAATATGAAGTCGGTCGCATACACACAATGGATAATCATGCAACAAAAGGCGAGAAGAAGGAGGGGCCTCCCTTCACCGACTCCACCCGGTGGCGGGATCAGGTGGCTAAGCCCTCGCGGTGCAAGCTCGGCCTCGGTAAAGGCCTCATCCACGAGACCTACTTTGTCCCGCTCCTCCGTGCCACCGCCAATCTCGTCGACAATCACATGAGCGATCTTATCGATCGCCATACAAACTCTAAAGTTCGCCGAACCGATGTAAGAACTTCCTCTGCCAGCTCGAGATCTTTGATTTATCTTCGCTTTAAAATTGCGGCGGGGTGATAGATAATACCACCCCGAACTACCCAAACTACCCTTCATTGGGAACCGGAAAAGCAAGACCCGATGTGAAGGAAAATTATGCCGATAGGCATAGACACCTAGGTCGTCGGATGCGAAATGAATTCGGCGTGAGTTAGGCGAAAGATATAAACATCTCTTGAAATTCGCCTATACGTAAAGGTGCGGGAAGATCGAGACCAGCCGAAGGCTATCTTCATACACAGAAACAAAACCCTCCGGAGGGCACAAGCCCTCATCCTCCTGGGGCAACAAATGTATATCGGAAGGAATACTATATTGATGGCGATTTCCTTATATCGGAAGTTTTAAAATCAAGAAAAGAAGACACTTTTCCAAAATCCTCGAAGGGGAATCAAGACTACATAAAGACGGAGAGACACAAACATGGGTAAAAATGATGCAAACCGTCGGCGAATCCGACGGTGAATGCATACTGTCACGACGCTCGCGACTCGCTAAAGAAAGAGGAAGCCATAACTTACTTTTTGGTTTATCAAGATGATGGTGATGAACTCCGAGACAACAATGGCGGCGGTTACCTTTTTCGTAATACCAAAAGTTTGAAAGTCCGAAATTTTGAAATAACAAAGTGATATGAGAAATGGCGATCAAGGAAGATATTCCCCATTATGCGCTTTATCGAATCCAACCGCCGCGTTAAATGCGCATTAAATGCGTATCCCGTGTCCCGTACTCAACGGCATGCAAAATCCGTGTTCGCCCCGCTTAACGCCTCATCAGCGGTGAAGTCGATCGAGCGACCGCTTAACGCCTTTTCGTGAAGCAAGCCGGCGGACACTAGGATAAACGCCCGCCGGTGACGCCTTATGTAAGACCTCGGTTTAACGCCCGTCGGTGAAGTCGGTCTGAGGACCTCGCTTAACGCCTCGTTAGGTGAAGCCGGGCAATGGACCTGGATAAACGCCTCGTCGGTGAAGCTCGGTCAGACCTCCTCGCTTAGCGCCTCGCTGGGTGAAGTTAGGAGACCTCGCTTAACGCCCCGCCGTGAAGCTAAACAAAAAACCTCGACTTAACGCCTCGGCAAGAGATAGTAACAACAAGACGCACCGGCTGTATGCCTGCGCAAACGTGGCATATGACTTCGAAACATTAACACATACCAAGTCGATCGTTCGCTACCGACATAAACAACCCCAAACCAACACGACCTCTCCTGCCTTTTTAGGGGGTTGTGATAGGATATGGCCCAACTGCCAGGCCCAAGCATCAGGCCCAATACAAGTAAAACTGACGTCAAGCTCGGCCTGGACAAGTTCGGCCCAAGAAGACCCCTAAAACCAAGGGGAACGCAGAGCGCTCTACCATATCTAAAAGAATCTTAATTCGAGAAGGGATAGGATTAAGATCCTATCCAAGATCTCGAATCCTAGTTAGAGAAGACCTCGGATTTAAGATCTAGGTCTAAATAATTGTGTATAAATAGAGGCTAGATTAGACGAAATAGATCATTCACACTATTTGTAATCGCTTCTTACTCATTCAATACACGAATACTCTCTCTTGCTCCGTGGATGTAGATCTAATTCAAAGATCGAACCACGTAAATCCCTTGTGTTCTTCTCGCATTTATTTCCCTAACGAAATTAAGAACGATCAGGAATCATGCTATGACTTCCTTAATCGTTGCTAGAATAAAAGATATTAGTTGGAACTCATAATATAGTAAAAGTAAAAGAATAAATGAAAGAAGAATTAGAGAAAACGACGACAGGAATAATGAAAACGAAAGAAAAAATGGTTGAATCCTCAAATCTCCATTCACGTCAGCTTCTGTCTTCAAATTGATGGAGGCGTGGGATAGTTATGAGTTTAGGAGTTGGAGGCGTAGGAATGTAAGTTGTGTCCTGATAAATCTAGTATGCGAGATTTATGAAAACAATAAAGAACACGAGACTTTTACGGTTCGATCAAGAATAAGATCTACGTCCACGGAGGAGACGATCCTCAAGATGTTTACTATAATTCGATTATAGCAGTATCTCAAAGAGTCTAGTATTCGATGAATTTGCTAACCCCTTTACCTTCAATCTAATTCCTATTTATACATAAACGTAAACCTTGCCACGACTTCCACGATTGGCGGGACCATGATCCTCTCTATAATCGACCATGATCTCCACCATTATTGCCCATGATTCCCACCGTTACCCCATTATTGTGTGCGAGATTCCGCTTTAATTGTGGTTTGGGGTCGTTACTCTAAGCGTAATCGAATAGAGCAACACTAGGTTGTGCCCACTGCTTTGGGCTCGCTAGTGGGCTTGAGAGGTTGGGCCATATCCTATCATAGCCCTCGAAAAGTCAAGAAACAGTCTTTGCCGAGGTGAAGCGGAGAATGTGCTTTCCGAGGCGGATGTTGCTCGTCAAGTTTCGTCGAAGGTTCTTGTCTCTTGCTGTCTACGGAGCCGATTATGGCCTCAATCTTGTATAATTGGTTTGAAGCGGCTTAAGCTCTTATGCGGGGACGCTTGAGGTCCGAATCGGGGAGAAACTCTTGTAAGGGGTGTTGTTCGTTAATAGGGAACCGAGGTCCGATCTGAAATACTTCATTGCTCGGAGGGACATGGGCTTGTCCGATGTCCGAGCTCAATGTAATCATTACGTGAGCAGTGGCGGACGTCGAGGTCCGATGTCAGGAGGGCGTCGATGTCCGACCTGGAAGACCTGCCGATGCGAGGAGGACATGGGCGTGGTCCGGCGTCCGAGCTCAATGTAATCATTACGCGATCGGGTTGGCGGTCTGCTTTCTCTGAAGTACGTCATACGCGCCAGTGGTGGTTGGGCGCTTGAGGCAGTCTTGCTACGAACACACAACCAATCGTGAATAGGCACGTGTGATAAATGAAACGCAGATTTTAGGCGCCATATGTCCTATAAATAGATCAAAAAGAGCAAAATGTTCACTTTCTTCTTGACGCTTTTATTCGGAGGTATACATAGAAATTCCCATTTCTCTTTCAAACTTTGTTGAAGAAATCGGATATCTCGCTCGGAAAAAGTAAGTATGTATTCTTCATCTTCTCATTCCTCTTCTTGCCACGGTATTTACGGTTCGATTTAGGGTTACGCCGCCTGGATCCCATGTGAGGATTATATATGCCATAATCGCCTAGGTAAATCTATAAGACTTAGTTCTAGGGTTTCACGGTGTCATCGGTATGGGATGGCATCGAGATTGGCGCAGCGAGATCAACCTTAACGACGGAGGAGCTCACGGAGGTTGCGGAGATACCACATTCGGAGGATGCATGGTGGTGCTGCGAAACCCAATGATAGGCGATGGCCCATCGGAGGGTTTATTACCATTTTTGTAGATAGTTTAATAGCTGGGCTTAGGTTTCCTTTTGCCCCTATTTTCCAAAGCCTTCAAGAGTATTTTCGGATCCCCATATGCCAACTGACCTCGAATTCTATTAGGTCGGTTGTTGGGCTTGGGTTGGCCTGTTATGGCATAGGTGAGGAGTTTTCTTTTGAAGTTTTGATGCGTTTTTTTAGCATCAAATCCATAGGGGGGGTGTATTATCTATCACCTCGCCTGAAATTCAAGATAGCATCCCCCTCCAAGGTATCCCACTGGCAGAATAGATATTTCTTTCTGCGGGTTGAGGGATATCCGAGGTATGAGTGGGGCCTTGGTGCGATGAAGGATGTGAAAATTAATTCCTTGGGCCCTATGGAGGAGCTGTTGAACGATATGGGTGAGATCCTATCGATCAATTACAATCAAGATGACTTGAGCGATCTTTGGCCGAGTGTACATAGGTCGACGCTCAAGTGTCGTGTGTCGATTTGGGTGAGGCAACCTTCTTATCTTTATTTACCCGTCGATTTCGTTGTGCTAACGAAATTCTCATTCTCGCTTGCGGTGAAGATTGACCCCGGAGAAATCAATATGGCGAGCTCGCCTCGCCTGCACCATCGATCGAAGGAGCCCGCGAGGAAGAAGGCGGCGAATGAGTCCACCCAACAGCCCGTGGTGGTGGGCCTACTGAAGGACTTAATGGTGGTCCTCGACAACCTCGGGCCCGACAGCTGAAATCGAGGTCCATGGCGGCCTCTGCCGAGGTGCGGGCTTCGGCGATTCCCTTATCCTTCCCAGGTATAAGCCACTACTCTTCTCCTTGTGATTTTGTTGTTCGTGTTGCTAATTGTTTCATATTCGGGATCGGCCTCGATGGCGGGCGAGATCAACGTATGGCGGTCTTGTTGTCGGTAACCGCATGTCTGAGGCCATGGAAAGACCGCCGCCATGACGCCTACGAGGGCACGCCAACTCCATGGCGGGCGCCAGGCGGATGCCAAACTTGTAAAGCTGACGAACCGAAGGCAAAGAAGGCACGGAGCGCCGCAGAACAAGGACCGACCTTACGAGCGGTGTTGGATTTGTATCTTGAAAGCGGTATGGTTGAGCTTGTATACAATGTTTCCTCGTTACCACTATTACAATCTCTATCGATTTGAATACTTGATTGCATATATCATGTCCCTTATCTCATATATAAGTTAGATCATACGATTGTGTAGAAGATCACGTAAGTGCGTATGATTAGTCAAGCTTAATGAGATATAAAAGTTTCACAAATGAGGCGACTTAAGGGCGAGTTGTCGGTTTAGGCTGCAGATATAGATAAGTGACTCACTTAGTTGCTTGTTGTCTGTCTTTGATGCGTCTACGGCGTATTGAAGGATCACGATGAGATGAGTTCTTCTTCGACCGTCGTGAAGAACCAAGATCTCGGTAACTTACGATGATCTAAACCTCGATAAGGTATTAGGTGAGTATGAGTTCTTGACCATCACTTTTACTTGTTATGGGTGAGGTTATATGTTCTAACCCAAGATTCTCGCATCTTGGGTGGTGGCGATCTTGTATGTCACGCTAGTTATCGTCAGACAGTCACCGTATCCGTTTAGGATGATGGCGTCCCATAAGGAGCTCAAAAGGTTTATTGTACTAAACCACGCAGTTGAGTTAGCTCAAGTACAATAATAAGGTTGAGTGGTACTACTTAAGGAAATGAAGTTATTAATCGTTTTAAGCGATCATTACTATAAATGATTAATGGACGTTCGATATCTTAAATCTGAGGATTCGTAATGTCTAAGTGCAAGCCCGACTCAACTTGGTAATAAAGGGGTAAGTCAACATTCTTCCTCTAGTGGCATGATCGAATGTTTATAAATTAATTTATGTTACGGGTGAACATAAGATAATTAATTTATTTGAGGCCCATTTTATTCCTTGCATTTGATCCACAGGCCGGCCCATCCGACCCATAGCTACTGAGAAAATCGGCCCCTATGTGCTCTCAAAGGAAAGATTTTATTCTCTTTATCCCACAAGGATATAATTATATTTATGGTATATGCATAGATCCTTTCCATATAAGATTATGGTAATAATCCTGAGAGTATGGAAATAATCCTGAGAGTATGGAAATAATCCTAAGATTATGGTAATATTCCATATAGGATTATGGTAATTTCCATATAGGATTATGGTAATTTCCATATGGGATTAAGGTAGTGCATTATAAATATAAGGTATGAGATAAAGTCTAGGTTAATGCTCATTAATCACACACAAGATTTTGGCCCCTCTTGTCCATTGAGAGAAATTTGAAAGTTGTGAAGAGAAAGATTGGGTGATTTTCCGAAGCATTCTCCATAGATCGTCCTCACTCGACGTTGGAGATTGGGCAACGGGATCTGATCCGGAAGGTCAAAGCACGAGTCCGATCCGTTCATCTCGTTCCATCGACCTCTTCGATCGAAAGGTAAACACGTAAACCCCAACGTGTTGCGATTTAATTATATAGGCGCATGCTAGGTTTATAATCAGGGTATGGTGAATTAAACACCCAAGATGGATCCTCGGGCGAGGGTTAACATACGTTTTCCTACACTGGTATCGAGCACGGGATCGAATCTTGGCTCTGTTGGATTAATCACGTTTGATTATTACGTGCGTTTATTTAATTGTGGATCTGCTGCTCATCGTGGCTCGTTTATTATTTTGTCGGATGTTGTTGTTTTCACCACGAGAAAATCCGTGGTTAGATTAGATTTTATTATGTAAATCTTATACGTAAAGAAAAGAAGACGAAAGAACCAAGAAGCAAACGACGGAAAAAGCAGTCTCTCGGCGGTCCTCGGGCGGTATCTCGCGAATGAGCTACGCGGTCGCGAGGGCGATCGCGAGGCGCTGGCGACGAAGGCGTCGCGTTCGCAAGACGAGATCCTGGCGCCACGCGAGCGATCTAGCGATCGCGAATAAGGCAGCCAAGCAAGCGGCGAGCTAGCGAGGGACAGGCGCGGCGTTGTGGCGAAACCCGGCCATGCGGCGGACTCGCGGTCGCGAAGCTGGGCGCTGGGCGGCGACGCGTCTCGGCGGGCGTTCGCGCTCGGGCGGTGGCCCGCGCATGTTCGCTCGTCGGTCGCGGTCGCTTTAGCGATCGCGAGGTAGCCCGCGAGGACACGCAAGGCGGGCGATGGGGTGGGCGCGGTGAGCTTTCGCCTGGCGGCGGCCCAAGCAGATTGAACCGACCGGCCCGGACCGCTTTTCCAGATTTTCCGATCCGTGCCGTGCGCGAGGCCCAATTGTTGAATCGGTCCGTGCCGGCACGCGAGGCCCGTTTTGAAGTTTAATTACGTACTTTGTAAATCTATGTAATAGATTAGATTTAAATGTCGCGAGTTTCACGATTGCCGCGATGAGCGTTTATTTATTTTTATCGTTCATATGCATGTCGGATGTTTAAATTATGCGATAGCATGCTATGTATATTTATATTACGTTGACAAACCTTTAAGTGTTTCACGTAATCGGATGCGCATAGTAAGCATGCTAGGTTTATCGCGTTTATCAAGCATATTTTAGAATTACTGCGAGCATGTTTTACATGTTGAGTTCTATAGAAAAGCATGCTAGGATTACGTGATGCGCATGGACAAACCTTTTGAATAAAAAGATAAGCAAGCAACCCGACAAATTAATTTTTCAAATTAAAATGTCAAGACCTCCACTTTTGATCTCTAGACAAAGTGACGCCTTTGTGAGTGGCGATCCACACGCGCGTTTGCTTGCTTGCCTTGTTTATCATAAGTTTGTTAGATGAGATTTCTAAATAAAACCTTTTAAATCTATTGAGAAGTGGGAGTTTCATGTAAACGCTCCACACGCGTGGCTTGTATGTGCGATTTTCATAAGTTCTCTAGAGATAGATATAAAATGAGATAACAAAAGAATTTGAATTGGAGCGGTATGGTCCGGGTGAGTATACCAATTCTAAGAATTCATTTTCTATTGTTAAAATTGTGGTCGATGCTTAGACATCACCTCAAGTACAACTTCCCGCCAAGTCCCTTCTTGCGATAGTGATGTGGTCTAGTAAGGTCCAATCATTAATTTCATTTGTCATAAGGATAAGTTGACATGGATTGAAATTAAGCGACTAAAAGGTATATTTTAGTGCAGTGGGGGGTTCATGTGTAAACGCCCGCACGTGGCTTGCATGTGGAATTCCTTGGGCGATTGGAGGTTTGATTAATATTGTT
Source organism: Salvia rosmarinus (assembly GCA_036937905.1). Lineage (NCBI taxonomy): Eukaryota > Viridiplantae > Streptophyta > Magnoliopsida > Lamiales > Lamiaceae > Salvia > Salvia rosmarinus. The sequence continues at coordinate 385,924 of JAODLM010000233.1, forward strand.
TTATCAAAGGTTACAATATTATTGTTACGAATTATTTGCGATCGTATGCTTATGTGTTTACATTATCGTTTCGATATGTCTCTTCGCCGATTATCAATATGCTACACAAAATCCATTATCGGTCCAAATTTCATCAAGTGGAAGCGAAACATGGAATATGTTCTTATCATTTGAAGAACACATGTTTGTTCTCACTCTTCCTAAACCCGATGCCACTATCGACGATCGACTAATGAGCGGCGAGTCGTCGGACTTTGGAATAAGTCGAACAATATGGCTAAATGCTATATGATGACTACGATGTCCAAAGGCTTGCAACCGACATCGATCGATGGCGGGCGTGACTAATATTTGGTCAAGTCTCGAGAGTAAGTTTGGGCGGTCGGATCGGACGATCGACTTCCACACAATGAGAGAAATCTTGGCGTGTAAGATGGAAGAAGGAAGTTCGGTCCATGAACATGTCTCCCATGACTCATCTCATGGATAGTCTTGATCGCTTGGGAGGAGGTATTGACGGCGAAGCCAAGGTCGATATCATCCTCAACACACTTGCCCAAGTCTTTTGAGAACTTTCGTGAATGCAATCATGAGCAAGACCGAGTTTACACTTAGTCGGTTGTTTAATGATCTCGTTGTTGCGGAAGGAGTTATGGGAAAAGGAGCACATGCTCTTGCTAGCACATCTAAGGGCCCAAAATTTTCGTTGCAAAATGGAAATAGAAAAGGGGTGCCAAAAGGTGGTAAGCGAGGAAATAGTGGGAGTAATGGGAGCAAGAACATGGTTACCACCGGAGGCTTGAAGAAGCCAAAGGAGAAGGGCAAGTGCTTGCGTGCGGTGGGCGGGCATTGGAAGGCCAAGTGCCCTATGCTCGAAGGCTCAAGTGCTGGTTGCTTTAATAACGGAAACATGTTTAGCGACTTGTTCTACCCATTCTTGGGTAGTAGATCTGGTATGAATCGATCATGTTTGTTACACCTGCGCGGGTTCCCGCGGACAAGGGAGGCTGTTTGATGGCGAGATAACGATCTCCATGGGCAACGCGCGAAAGTCTAAGCATTGCGAATGGAGATGTTTCTTTATGTTTTGGGACAACAGCTTTAGTTTTGAAAGGCGTTTATATGTGTGCGGATTTTCGGTGGAACCTTGTTCTGTTTGAAATTATTTACTCAAGGATATTCTGTTATTTTTGATAGTGGTGTTTCTATCATAAGAAATTACGAAGTTATACGTGTTGGCACTTTATATAATTAAGCTTTATACTATTTATGAAACATAATACCTATAACTATGTTGCATCTTCATCAAACCCTACAACGAGAAAGTTTTCTTCAAGAGATGACTCTACTTTTCTCTCGGCATCTTAGATTAGGTCACATCAATCTAAATAGGATCCAAAGACGGCTAAGAATGGAGCGTTGGGTAAACTCACGCCACTCGTTCCCTGCGATCTGCGAATCAGATATAGAAGGTAAGATGTCGAGCAGACCCTTCAAAGCGAAGGGTTATAGAGCCAAAGAAATGTTGGAGTTAGTCCATTCGACTGTGTGGACCGATGTCCACACAAGCTCGTGGAGGTAATGCATATTTTGTCACTTTCATTGACGATTACTCAAGGTGCGGATACGTATACCGCTTCGCAAGTCCGAATGCTTTGAGAAATTCAAAGAATTTAAGGCGGAAGTGGAGACGAAGCTAGGTAAAGTATCAAGTCATCAAGGCGTTACGATCGCGGTGGCGAATACCTCAAGAACGTAGTTTATGGACTATCTCGGTGAAGTGTGGGATTACATCGGCCAAGACTTCACGGGCACACCACGACAAAATGGTGTGTCGAGCGAAGAAATAGGACTCTTTTGGAAATGGTTAGATCTATGATGAGTTATGCTACATTGCCTATTTAGATTGCGGGGATATGCCTTGAGGCATGGCATACTTGCTAAATCTAGTACCGTCCAAGTCGATCGAAAAGACCCCTTCGAGTTGTGGTTTGGGCGCGAGCCGGTTTAAGCCACATAAAGATATGGGCGATCCGGCCACGTCTTGAACAAGAAAGTCGACAAGTTGGAGGCTAGATCCGACGCAAGGCTGTTTATTGGCTATCCTAGAGGAGCGAAGGTGGTTTATTCTATAGTCCTAAGGATCGGAAGGTCATTATTAGCACTAATGCCCGATTCTTAGATGAGGATTATATGAAAAATCATAAGTCCAAAGTTGAAATCATTCTTCAAGAATTAGAAGATGATCGTATTCCACCACCGATTAGGCGAAAGGTGCGAGATGTCGAGTCTAGTGGGAGGATCGACACCGATACTTCAAGAAATTGAAGTGGGTGGGAGTTCACTGGAGATACCGACCGTCTGAGTGGTACCTACACGACAAGTTGTGCAAGTTAGGGAACCACAGTATCTGCACCCACCGTTGCCATTGTGCTGTAGAACCTCGTCGTAGTGGGAGGTTGTTCGTCAACCCGAGCGATTTATGTTCGATGGGTGAATCTTGGTTTAGTCAGTGACGAACATGCAATAATCGACCCATGGACATACTGAGGCAATACAAGATATTGATGCAAGATCATGGCACACCGCTATGGACTTAGAAATGGAGTCCATAACCGGCTATGGATGATATGAAAAGACACTCTACCGGGATGGCAAGGAAGCCATGGGTAGTAAGTGGATATCTGAGAGGAAGAGATTCGATGGAGAGGTTTGGCTTTTAAAGCCGTGCTTGTGGCGAAAAGGGTACACTCAGTTGAGGGCATCGATTTCGATGAGACCTTTCACTGTAGCAATGCTCAAGTCCATCGTAATTCTTCTAGCCATAGCAGCCCACTCAACCCAGAGGTTTGGCAAATGGATGTTAAAACCGCTTTTCTAAGCGGTTACCTTGAGGAAGGTAGAGACATCTATATGCAGAACTCAAGGTTATGTGGTAAAGGGTGAAAAGCATCTAGTATGGAAGCTTAAGAAGTCCATTTATGGACTTAAGCGAACCTCCCGATCATGGAACTTACGCTTTGACGGTGGTAAAGTCCTATGGATTTACCGGTTGCCTAGCGAGAGTTGTGTGTATCGGTTAGATGTCAACGGTGATGTGGTATTTCTTGCACTTTATGTAGATGACATCCTTCTAGTTGGCAACAACGTGAAATTTGTTATCGGGCGTAAAGAGTTGGCTATCCGATCGATTTCAAATGAAAGACTTAGGGAGATCGCGTACATTCTTGGGATCGAGGTTTCTGAGATCGCGAGAAGAAAATGTTGAGCTTATCTCGGGCGTCTTACATTGATCTTGTAATTACTCGTTTTAGTATGCGGACCGCCAAGAAAGGTTGCTACCTTTCGGACATGGCGTTCCTTTATCTAAGACACAATCGCCTATGACGCAAAGGAGATAGAGGAAATGAGACAAGTTCCTTGGGCTTCGCCGTAGGAAGTCTCATGTCTGTAATCTTGCACGAGGCCGATATCTCGCTATCACGGTGGGCATAGTAGCTGATATCGATCTAACCACTGGACAAGCTCATTGACTGCGGTAAAGCATATACTCAAGTACCGAAAGGACTCGAGATTATAGGCTAGTTTACCATGCGAGATAGTCTAATGCCTTTGGGTTATCTGGACTCGGTTCCAAGTGACCGTGATGAGAAAAAGTCGACCTCGGGCTATGTGTTTACCTTGGGAGGTGGGCCGTATCTGGCGGAGTGCAAAGCGGCGATGCATTGCGGACTCTACCATGGAAGCCGAATATGTAGCCGCTTCGAGGCTTCTAAGGAGGTCTGTATGGTTCAAGAACTACCTCACGGATCTAGGTGTGGTACTGGTTTGCCCAAGAGTATCATAGTTCTTGTGATAACTTTCGGTGCGATGGCAAACTCGAAGGAACCACGGACCCTGAGGCGACTAAACACATAGAGAGAAAGTACCATGTCATCGAAATCGTTAGGCGGTGGCGTCTTGATTGAAAAGATTGATCTGACGGAAAATCTAGCAGATCCATTCACGAAGAGCTGCCGTAAAAAGTCTACGATGGACACGTTAGAGGACTTGGATTGCGCTTAATGGCACCCACTTAGAAAGGAAACTTTTGTATAAGTGGGAGAAGCAAAGTGATGGTTGTTTGTAATAGCTAGTAGAAAGACACATTGTATACTAAAAGTTTGCTTTAGTATAAGTGGGAGATTGTTGGATTTATATCTTGAAAGCGGTATGCTTGAGCTTGTATACAATGTTTTTCTGTTACCACTATTACAATCTCCTATCGACGGAATACTTGATTGCATATATCATGTCCCTTATCTCATATATAAGTTAGATCATACGAAGTGTAGAAGATCACGTGTTCATATGATTGGTCAAGCTTAATGAGATATAAAAGTTTCACGATTGAGACGACTTAAGGACGAGTTGTCGGTTTAGGCTGCAGTGATAGATAAGAAGTGACTTGACTTAGTTGCTTGTCTATCTTTGTGCGTCTCTGACGTATTGAAGGATCACATGTGAGATGAGTTCTTCTTTCTACGACCGTCGTGAAGAACCAAGATCTCGGTGACTTACGATGATCTAAACCTCGATAAGGTATTAGGTGAGTATGAGTTCTTGACCATCATTTTGACTTGTTATGGGTGAGGTTATATTTCTAACCCAAGATTCTCCGCATCTTGGGTGGTGGCGGTCTTGATGTCACGCTAGTTATCTCAGTCGAGTCACCGTATCCGTTTAGGATGATGGCGTCCCTTAAGGAGCTCAAAGGTTTATTGTACTAAACCTGCGAGTTGAGTTAGCTCAAGTACAATAATAAGGTTGAGTGGTACTACTTAAGGAAATGAAGTTATTAATCGTTTTAAGCGGTGATTGCTATAAATGATTAATGGACGTTCGATATCTTAAATACGGGGATTCAGAATGTCTAAGTGCAAGCCCGACTCAACCCGGTAATAAAGGGGTAAGTCGACATTCTTCCTCTAGTGGCATGATCGAATGTTTATAAATTAATTTATGTTCTGGTTTGAACATAAGATAATTAATTTATTTGAGGCCCATTTTATTCCTTGCATTTGATCCTCGGTTTGGCCCATCCAGCCCATAGCTACAAGAAAATCGGCCCCTATGTGCTCTCAAAGGAAAGATTTTATTCTCTTTATCCCACGAGGATATAATTATATTTATGGTATATCATAGATCCTTTCCATATAAGATTATGGTAATAATTAGAGTATGGAAATAATCACGAGTATGGAAATAATCCTAAGATTATGGTAATATTCCATATAGGATTATGGTAATTTCCATATAGGATTATGGTAATTTCCATATGGGATTAAGGTAGTGCATTATAAATATAAGGTATGAGATAAAGTCTAGGTTAATGCTCATTAATCACACAGATTTTCGCCCCTCTTGTCCATCGAGAGAGAATTTGAAAGTTGTGAAGAGAGAGCATTGGGTGATTTTCGAAGCATTCTCCATAGATCGTCCTCACTCGGCGTTGGAGATTGGGCAACCGGGATACTGATCCGTAAGGTCAAAGCACGAGTCCGATCCGTTCGATCCGTTCATCTCGTTCCATCGACCTCTTGGATCGAAAGGTAAACACGTGTAAACCCCAACGTGTTGCGATTTAATTATATAGCGCATGCTAGGTTTATAATCAATGTATGGTGAATTAAACACCCAAGATGGATCCTCGGGCGAGGGTTAACATCGTTTTCCTACAAGCGCACGCGTCTTAGAAGTGAGAGGCGCCGGGGAGGCCGCCGAGGCGGAGAGGAGGCACAGACAAACGCCTTGCTAGCGGGCAAGGACCTATCTTTGAGGGCCTTCGCCAAGAAGCTTATCGAGTCGGAGAGTTTTTCCTCCTTCATCTCCGACTGGCGGTGTGATGAGGCCGCAGTGATATGTGCTCACCCAGAAGTTCGGCGGAGAGACTGATTTTGACAAGGCCCGGACGGTTGGGTAGAGTCGCACCGGGATGTATGCATGAATTATGCCCGATAATCGCCGGGCGACTGCGTTCCGTGGTGGATGCTGCATGGCATCTTCGCTCCTCCCCGACGGGAGGTCAGAACCCGGTCTGCAAGGAAGATGAAGACGTAGAGCTTCAAGCATTCCTTCTTTGAGTTGAGAGCGAAACCGGCGCAGCAGATCGAGCTCGGACCTCATACGGAGATCGGCAGCCCGTGGAGGAGCAGCGGCAGCGCGCAGCAGAGATCGAGAGTCCCAAGAATGAGCACGAGGTCGCGGACCTAATGTAATAGTCGATTCTTAGGAATTCGATAGGACCACGTGTTGTACAAACTTCCATTTTGAATAATAATAGACATATCTTGTTAAAATGCCTGTGTTGTCTCATTTCTAGCATTCTTCATCTCAATACTTGGACTCGATCATGAGTTGCTAACAAAGTGAAAAGAAGTCCCGGTGCTCTTCCGGAGAAGGACGAAGAGGTGACACTTTGGAGAGTCTCGTCTGCCGAGCCGACTCGTGTTCGGCCGGCATGGATGTCACCGCATCATCACCGAATCAAATGTGGTTGCATGAGGTCGATCGCTGAAGTGGTCCGCCTCCTTCTTGAGAACGAGGCATTAAAGTTAAGGATTGCATCTCAAGTCCGGGGCCGATTTATCTGCAGATGTGATCCAAGGACGACTGATGCAATGCGAGGAGTAGCTTGAGCTGACAACAGAGAGCTAGCTCGGATCTCGGAAGAGCATGCAGTAGTATGAGAAAGTAATCCACGGATGGTGGAACTACCATATCTGAAGCCGACGATCGAGTTCGAGCTTGTTGGCGGAGGGCATGGTATTGAGGGATGAGGAGGGCCAATAGCAAGAAGTTTCAAGATCGCCTCAACTCTATCCTCAAATACATGCAAATGTACGAGATCATTCGCAAACGACGATGCCCCAATCTCAGTCATAGCGTCGGCCGCCCGGTCCAATAATTGAAGAGTTCGAAGAGGAGGGCGCTATGCCGATCATGCGAAGTGCTTCGTCTAATGGGTCCACTGAAGAGAGGTGCTGGCGCTCGGCAGTGTCGGTCGAGCCGAGCGCGAGCAGCAGTGTCGAGGTGGAAGGCGCGGCTCGGGACGAGGGCATGGTTCCGGCCCGAGTTAGCTCACGGGTCGAGTGCAGCCTCGGGTATGAGATCGCATTCCCGAACCGAATCCGCCCGTATCGTGTCGAGAATGCACCGGAGCAGCCGGGTGGTGCCCTCCTCATGATTGGGTGGAGGGACCAGGTTCATTCCGTATTCATCGTCGACACAGGGATTTTGTTGGAACTATCTCACCAGGTGAGTCTCGGCGGTGAGCCGGAAACCCGAATGAGTGTATATAGTGCAGACTTTGTATGTAGATATAAATGTATTTAGACTGGTTTGAAGTGTACGTTTTATCTTGAGAGGTATAAACATAGCTTAGGACTTAGCTTGGTCGTAAATGTATTTATCTTGTATACTTGGTCATAATTTGGTGAGATCCATTTGGATGTCTTTTACATGTAGATTTTTTCAACTTAATGAGTAATCAGATGCATGCATGTAGACTTTCAAACCAGTGAGTAGTCCGTATGTGTTGCATCCGAGACGCTCAATTGAATGAGTAATCTCTGAGTGCGGTAGCTTAGTGAGTACCACTACTAGTGGGTTTTAATCTTAGTGAGGCGTCCCTCGTGAAGGTTAAATGCGTATATCCAAACGGATGTTCGTGATATGAATAAAATGAAGTGAAATGAATATTCATTAGAAAAATAAATATTTTATTCAACAGATATATGACATCGCGCTGACAAGAAGGCAAGTGCGAGGCTAACATAAGGTCGATCGAAGCGAAACTATGTAAAGTACCTCATAAATGAGAAATATGCCGTGTCGGGGATAGCGCACGGATAAGTGAGATAGCTTGTAGCCCCTTGCCGAGGTTTTCGTGAACGCGGTATGGGCCTTCCCATGTCGATCCAATTTGTTAAGACGCTCGGCTCATTGCTTCATTATTTCGTGGACGAAGTAAGCCCACTTGCGATCTGAGGCTTTGACCCTTTTGTTGTAATACCGTGCGACCGGCCTTTGTACTTAGCTTCGTTTATGAAGGCGAGTTCGTGTTTTCTTCAAGAGCATCAAGGTCGGCCCGCAGTCGCCTTCGCTTCCATCCGGGTCAAAGTGAAGAGTTCGTGGACTTGGTGCGCCCGATTTCAATGGAATGACCTCGGTTCCATAGACCAAACTGAAGGCGCTTCTCCGCGAAGTCCGAGGTGTCGCTCAGAGGACCAGAGGACTTGGGGAGGTTTTCACCAATCACCTTTAGCTCGGTTCAGCCTCTTCTTTAATCCTTGTATAATCGTGCGGTTCGCCACCTCGGTCCGACCATTGGCTTGTGGGTGGCGATCGAGGGTGAAGCGTTGATCGATCCGGAGCTCTGCACCACTCTTTGAAATTTTTATCGACTAACCGGGTACCATTATCCGAGACCGGAATGTGTGGTATGCAAGCGGCGGACTATATTTTTCCACATGAAGCGTGCAATCCTTTGCTCGTGAGGTTCGATAATGGCTCGACTTCGACCCATTTGGTAAAGTAGTCTATAGCAACGACTAAATATCGAAGCCGACCGGTGCTCGGCCTAACGGACCAACGATGTCGATCCCCCATTGCATGAAAGGCCATGGGCTTTGTAGGCTGCTCAAATCGGTGCAGGGTAGCTTCTTGACCGTGGAACGAAGGCGCACTTCGGACACTTTTTGATGAGTTCAGCTGAATCTTGAATAAGGGTGGGCCAATAATATCCCGACCTCGTCGCCTTCTTTGAAAGAGCCCGGAGCCGATGTGGCTTCCGCAAGATCCTCTATGAATCTCATTGAGCACGTGGTGGCTTCTTCGGTCCAAGGCACCTCGGGAGGGTTGAAGGTAAGACTTAGGTGAGAGAGCCCTCATACACAAGATACTACAGGATTTCACCATCATCTTTTCGGCTTCTAGCCGATCCACGAGGTAGTGTGCCAACTTCCGGTATGCTTTTAGGGCGCCATCGTCGGTTTGGTTCACCTACGAGATAACATCGATGTGGGCGCCTCAATGCTTCCGAACGAACTTCCTCATTGGCGGATTTGTCGATGGCGAAGCTAATTCTCGAGGATGTCACCGGCTATTTTCTCTCGTGGGATTTGATTATCATCAAGTACCTAAATGAGGCCAGCATTTCTTTTGCCTTCTCGAGGAGATTCTGGATACACCTTGCCACAGCGATACCGGCTCCGAATATTGCCGCATCGATGGCCTTGGAGATCCTTCGACTTCCTATTTGCCTATACCACCAACATGGCGAATCGAGGGATGGAAGATTTCCATATGTGTAAGGTCTTTCCGGTCTTGATCTCCAACGCCGACGCTGGTTCACTCGCTTCCGCGTAACAGCATCCATTGCTTCAAAGACCTCATGGATCGGTTCAAATGGCGCTTTTACCAAAAGATGCCGCCTCAACAACCTTCATCCGACCGCTACATAACAATCCAAGGGCGGACGAAACAATGTCGAATTTCGTCTCCAGTTCATCATGGAATCCTTAAAATAGATGAGTAACGATCTCTACATCATCAACGCATTCAAGAATGGGATCCGACACGGAGCTCTAAATAAAGAGATCACCCATGAGCAACAAGACGACTAGTCGTCTTTGGACTTTGGTTGACAACTTTGTCAAGGGATGAGTCGGACCGGAAGAAGAGAGATCCGGATGAGCAATGGATCGAGAGAGGAAGCCGGAGGATCGAGGTCGAGTCTTTGAGCAGCCAAGTGCGTTCGAAAGAATAAAAAGGCCGATGGGAATCAAGGTGGGACCTCGTCCAAACCTCAGTAATAACGGCTCTATTCAAATCCGTATGGAAATATTTGAGCTTCACATCGAGCTCTTTCCAAAACCTCCTCACTATGAAGGAGGATCCAAAAAAGTCAACGGGAAAGTATTGTGACTACCACCGTGGCGGTCACGATACGGAAGATTGCAAGTCCTTGAGCTCCGCAGTTGACGAGCTCGTCGGGAAGGGCCGAAGAAATACATCGGCCGACCGGGGTCGGAAATAAAAAGCGCAGAGGGAAAAATGGAGGTGGTAATAACTGCGGACCGACCTCAACGCCAGCCCGACCTGAAGATGACGAGGACGAAGGTCCCAATGCAATGGAGCAGGTCTATGCTATAACCGGACTGCCAGTTGGTACGACGAGGTCGTCGCTTAGAAATGAAGCTCGGAGGCCGACCCCCGAGGAGCCGAAAAACAAGCGACTCCGGGATGGAGAGAACATCGTGTTCTCCAAAGACGACCCAGTACCCAAGATCATGCCTCACCAGGATGCCATTACAATACAAGCCGTGGTGGGTAACAAGAATGTACATCGGGTCTACATTGACATCGGAGCCTCTGTTAGCATCATATTCAGCTACTGGATAAACTTAATGTCGGAGGAATTGTACACCCACGCCTTCGATTCGGAGCTTTACTCAGAGCGGTTCAACCCAGGTGTCATTACCCTTCCTGCTACCGTGGGCGCGCGCTCAGTCGGTTACCAAGGCCATTCAATTTTTCTGGTCCGAGCTCTCTCCATACAACATTATCACGGGAAGAGATTGGTAGATGCAACTGAGCCGTCACCGCCCGTGTACCACCTCACCATTAAGATACCCACCCTTGTGGGAGTGTTAAGCATTCGGGGTGACCAAACGGCTAAAGAATGCCTACGAGTCTCAACCCAAGACGCGCCTCACCTCGTGCCTAGTAATTATAGAACCCTCCGAAGTTGCCACCTCGATGATCGATGAGAATCTTGACTATCTGACGGCGACCTTCCAAAGTTGTCAAGGTTGGTACCCAAGGTTCGGTCAATATTCGCCAACAGTCATGCAACTTCTAAGGGAATATAGAGATGTATTTGCATGGTCTCCATTGGATATGACTGGGTCTCGCTTGAGCTCATAACTCATCGTCTCAACATCGATCCGGCTACTAAACCAGTTCGTGAAGAAGAAGTTTTGCCGGAGCGAAGCCAGTCATAAGAGACGAGGTAACCCAACTCGAGGAAGCTAAAATCACATGACGAGGTTAAATACCCAACTTGGATGGCTAATCCGTTGTAGTTCAAAGCCGGGAGGATGGCGCATGTGTCGACTAAACCGACCTCAATAAACAACGCCTAAAGGATCGCACCCTCCCGACATCGACAAGAAGGTGGAAGCATTGGTGGGGCATGAGATCTTGATTTCTGGATTTATACAAGAGGATACCACCAAGTCTTGATGAGCCCGAAGGCGCCCAAAAAAGCGTTCATTATCGACTTGGTGTCTTTCTCACCGGAAGATGCCTTCGGTCTCGAAAAACATTGGAGCTACCTACCAAAGAATGGTGGGCGCGATCTTGAGGATCACATAGGAGAAATTGTTGAGGTCTATGTCGATTTATATAGTAGTCAGCAAAAGCCGAGAACCGCGCCATCGACCTCGAAACTATTCTTGACTTTCCTCGGTCGGCCAACCTCAAGCTCAATCCCAGTAGTGCACATTCGTGGTGAAGACGGGTAAATTTAAGGGATCTGGGTTTCTCAAGAAGGCCCGAAAGCCAATCCTACCAAGGTGGAAACGGTGCTCGACATGCGGATCCCAAAACCATCCGTGAAATACACAAACTCACCGGATGCCCGCCGCCTCGGTAGATTCTCATCTCGAGCTGAAGCGACTTCCTCTTCAAGATCCCGAGGAGCTCCAGTTTCACCGGCAGAAGAACACTGGTCGCCTCGCGCACATTGAAGGAATATCTCGCCGACCGCCGACACCATCCGCCCCAAAGCAAGGTGAAACTCTATCGTTATATCCGCCACCCTGACGAGGCAATTAGTGTCAGATCGGTGCGAGATGAGATGGGACGGCAACTCCCCATCTACTTCATTAGCCGAGCTCTCAAAGGACCGGAGACGAGGTACACCAACCTCGAGAAGGTAGCTCTGGCCTTGGTGAACGCCAAGCGACGCCTCCGGCCTTACTTTCAAGCTCATTCCATCCAGGTACTAACGGACTTACCTCTAAGACAAGTCTTATCAAAACCGAGTCATCCGGGCGAATAGCTGCTGGCACTGAGCTCGGCGAGCACGACATCTCATACTCTCCTGTGCCGGCCATAAAGGGCAAGCCACTGCAGTTTCTGGTGGAGGTCAATTCACCGAGATCGCCTACCAAATAAGTCACTCCCACCTCACGGCAGAGGAACTCGACTTTGCATCACCACCGGATGTTGGCGGATGTGCGTGACTGAGCTTCATGCAAGACGGGTAGCGGAGCGGTATCCTCTCCCTCGCCCGAGATAAGCAAGAGGTGACATACGCCCGATTTACCTTCCCGACCACCAACAACGAAGTTGAGTACGAAGCACCGATCTCGTGACTCCGCTTAGCAAAGGAATTGAAAGTAGACAAAGTCCGATATTTGAGATTCCTGTGTCGTGGTAAACCCGTGTCTTAGGCACATACGAGGCCAAAGAGGATCGAATGAGCAAGACTGAGAAGGCAAAAGAAATGTCGGCCTCATTTAGGTACTTCAAGATAATCAAATCCCACGAGAGGAAAATAGCGGAGCCGACATCCTCAAGAATTAGCTTCGTCATCGACAACCGCCAAGAGGAAGTTCATTCCGTACATCGGGCGCCCCACATCGCTGAAAAGAGAGATAATTCATCCGTGTCGGTCGAATCCGGAGCTCGTTACCATCCCTCTCCGGGAGTGGGAGATCGATAACGGCGTCTGTCGTCTCTTCGGTGAGTTCGACTTCGCTCTTCCTCCTTCTTTCCCGCCCATTCACATGGGTATCACGCCGAGGCGGAGAACGGCCCGCTGGAGGTACGAGGCGAATGAACCCGGTATCGGGCGATCATTATCTGCGGTGAACGTTGATTATTTCGGAGAGGTAAGCCGACCTCGATCGCTCAGAATCACCACCGGCACTCTTGAGGGCCCGCCCGCTTGTCCTCCGTTGAGGAAACTCGAATTGATTAAGGTTGGCGCTGAGAACTCGGACACCGCCGACCGAGGACCTCGTGGGGCGCGAACCTCGCTGCTCACCCAGATCGAGGTCGGCCTTCTTCGTTGGGCGGCGATCCCGGGTGTATGGAAGCATTCTCCATGTAACCTCGGTGTGTGACTCACGGTGGCGTCGCAATCCCTTTCCTTGCGTTGTGTGACCACCGATCGTCCTCTCGACGGTTGTTACCGACATCGCCGGCAAGACTAAGCAGACGTGTCCTCGCCGTTAGATTGTAGAAAACACAGCCTTTTGTTCAAGAGTTTCCCACGACGGCGCCAATGATAAATCTAGTATGCGAGATTTATGAAAACAAGAAAGAACACGAGAGACTTTTACGTGGTTCGATCAAGAATAAGATCTACGTCCACGGAGAGATGATCCTCAAGATGTTTACTATAATTCGATTACAACAAGTATCTCAAAGAGCTCTAGTATTCAAGAATTTCTAACCCTTTACCTTCAATCTAACTCCTATTTATACATAAACGTAAACCTTGCCACGATTCCACGATCGATCGGGACCATGATCCTCTCTATAACCCACCATGATCTCCACCATTATCGCCTATGATTCCCACCGTTACCCCATTATTGTGTGCGAGATTCCGCCTTTAATTAGGGTTTGGGGTCATTACTCAAGAATCAATAGAGAACACTAGGTTAGGCCCACTGCTTTTGAACTGCTAGTGACTTGAGAGATTGGGCCATATCCTATCATCTCCCTAAACACTAATATATATATATATATATATATATATATATATATATATATATATATATATATATATATATATATATAAACCTAAAACTAAATGTATGAACAAGGCCAAAAGAAAACTTAAAATATAATATAAAACCCATCTAAACTTAAAAGCCTCCATAATAGTAATAATGGAGGCTTTTAAGTAATAATATAAAAGCCTCCATAATATAAAATCTCATAATAAATTTTCCTTCACTTCCTTGTCTTCAAATTTCTTTCAAAATCAGGCTTTTTCTAAAATAATATCAACACCTACAAAATCCACAAAATATGTAATTAGATTCATAAAATATGATTAAGTAGGTATTAAGCATTTAAACTCATCAAAATCATCCAAAATATGCGTATAAAATACGCCTAATCATATATATATGTATATATATGTAATATTATAATATTTATATTAATTATAATTTAAATTCGGGTATATCCAAATCGAACCTAATCAAACCGAATATTTCGGTTTGATTTCGATTCGATTTGGATATATAATATGGTTCGGTTCGGTTTGAATTTTTTTAAAAAAAATCGATTTTCGATTTTTTCGGGTTCGGTTTGATTTTGAACCGAACCGTCTGAATGCTCAACCTTATGTTGAAGTGGCCAAATTGCCGACGCCAAATACTTTTTGGGAATTCTGTGCAAAATTCTTGTTTTAACAAATATATTATAATAAGATACAAGGATCATTTGAATCTCATATTTTCCCCTTCTAGTCAATCACTCATTTCAACTTAACTGAAATCTCACAACAAAATTAAATCATTTTTTTTTTTTGCTTTTATATAGGAATAAGATTATGTAGAAACTTTTGCACCGGTTATCTCGACTAAAAAAAATATTGTTTTTCACACAAATTATACTTCTTTATATATAACAATAATAACTCTACATGATAATTCTTTATGTGTGTGTGTGTATATATATATATATATAGATATATATTATAATATTTATTTTAGCAACAATTATAGCTCATACAAAATTAATTATACAAATTAATTTTTAATTTCTATCGGAAAAATATTTTTATCTAATAATCCATCCATGACAGCTAATGGTCCAATAGTTATATTTACTTTGTAGGTACACGATGCAATTTGATTTTTCCAAATTTTACCCCTATTGAAGAGGTGCTTTAAAGGGTGTTTAGCGGAGCTTATAAGCGGGGTCAGCTCTAACATTTCGGGAGTCTTAGGTAAAAAAACTAAAAAATAATCCCTTGCAAAATTAAATTTCGAGAATTACGTAATTGATTAGAGATATCGTATGATGATCTTTCATAGTCTACAATACTATATATATTTAATAATATTCTCTATATAGTAAAAATATTAAAAATAAGTCTGAAATTTTAAAAATTGGGGCCTTCCAATTTAGAGCCCTAAGCCATTGCCCCAATTTTACTCAAGGAGGGCGGACCTGCTTATAAGCTCCTAAGAGCATTTCCAAATTCCAACAAATCTTGAGAATGGAATGAAAAGTTATTGATTTATCTTCTCCGACGGTGCCGCCTCCGCCACACTAAACTCAAGTTTATGAACACTACACTTTTGCGTGCAACTTTCTTTTTGTTTCAATTTTGTTTTATCTTATGCAGTTTTTATTTATCTTCTTTTGACATTATCCTATTATTTAACTGTTCCAAGGTAGTTCCACTTTTTTTCTTTTGTTTTTTATTTTTTATTTTTGTTGTTTTGTCTGTTTTTATTTTGAGTTAATTATTATTATTTATCCTTTTTTTCCATTCTATTATTATTTATCTTGATTCACTTGTAAAACTAGTTTCAAAGTTAATTACTAACCATTATGATACTAGTTTTAAATATAGCTCTTTGTAAAATAATTTATTTTGAAATTATATAAATTAAACTATATTTATTTATAATCAAATACAATTAAGTATAAATGTAAATAAAAAAATATGATATACAATAACTGGATCAAAATTAATTCAACATTAGAAAGTATAAAAATGAAATATTCTATTATAGATTTAACTGTTGGAGGAACATGATAGTATTCTACATTTTACTCTATAATAGAGTAAACGATTGAAGATGCTCTAAACACCTTATAATTTTTTTTAAAATAATAATTTTATCTTCATAATCTTAAAAGAAACAATTAATTTACAAAAATAATTTTATTATGTTTTGTTCCCATCTTATACCCTGTCATTTGATTATTCACAATTATCTCTTTAATTGCAATTATCTCTTGAATTTATAATTTTTTCTCTAACTTATAAGTTCAATTGTCTAAATACTTTAATAACTTATAAATTCTCAAATATCACATCTTATAAGACGTTGGGTTTATAAATATGTCTAAAATGAACTTAACCAAAGACCTCTTAGTCAACTAGGAAAGTGGACAAAGGAAGTGTAGCATGTCACTTTAATGCATGTTATTTTTGGGTTAGATTGTGTTCCTTGAAGGAAGAATTGACTCGGCCTACTATATTTACAAATAAGATCCTTTATTGTGTGTGATATCCTCTATTGCATAGATAGATGGATGCCATGTGACAATATTAAGAATTAGAATTATCAAATGTTATTATGTATATTTTCATATATAAATCTTATATCCTAATTATTTTGCTAAAGCAATTCGATTTTGGATAAATTTAATTTTGTTGTAAAATAAGATAAATATCACAAGCTAAAAATATCATGTGAATTTTTCTAAAAAGAAATCCTAGTTTTGTATATTTACATACTAATATTTAGGGATGTCAATCGAACCAATTTGCTCGGATTCGGACCAACCCACTCGGGTTGTCAGGCTATTCGGGTTGATATTTTTTTCGGGTTAGAAATATTCAACCCCAAACTCTCTTTCGGACTAACCCATCGTGTCAATCGGGCAAAAAACTTACGGGAAAAATAAACTATAAATATATTATTGATAGTGATATATTTATAATAAATACCATATACTAACGTTGGAGTAAAAGATAAAGAAATAAAAATAAGTAATAAATTTTAAATATTAAACCATAATACATTCTACAAGTTTTGTTTTTTAAAATCTTATTATACTAACTTTCAAGAAAATAATGAAATATGAAAATAGTGTTATAATTAGATTTTTTTAATACGCTTTAATATTCATATTCCATATAACTAAATGATCTTTAATAATATAATACATTATAGTGGCGTTAAAATTTATATCTCAAAAAATTTAATAAGTTAATTCAATATAATGCCATTTAAATTATATAACATTATTAAAAATAGAAATAATGCTCACAACTAAATTCTTTTTTATAATATGTCGAATATTCATATTCCATAATAGCTAATTCACTATTTAATAAATATTTAGTAAGTTAATTCACTATAAATACCTAAATAAACTATCTATAATAGCTACAAAATTAAAATAATTAAACATGAAAAGTAAATTATGTCAATGATAATAATATTAACATATGTATCTAAAAAAATATTAACATATAAAAGTCAAATATTGATTCTCAATACATATCCATCATAAACTTCAAATCTAAATTCAACATAAATTGAGAAATAAATACATAATCCCAAATAAGGTTGACAACAAGACTTAAATTTTGAAATGATTTTTTTTTTTTGAATTTTTAACTATTAGATAAAGGAAAAACAAAGAAAATAAAATGCTACATGGTTTTCAAATTTCATTATTTGCTCTTGAAAGTTAGTATAATAAGATTTTTGTTACAAAAATACTTGTGAAATGTATTATTTTTAATATTAAAAAATTATACTTATTTTTCATTTCTTTGTCTTTTTAATAGCTAATTCATTATTTAATAAGTTAATTCACTATAATACCAATTAAAATTTATAACTTGAAAATAATTAATAAGTTAATTCACTATAAATAACTAAATAAAAAATCTATAATAGCTAGAAAATTAAAATAATTCAACATGAAGACTGAATGAATGCCAACGGAAGCTTGAAGACTGAAGTGCAAGCGAAACTGAAGAGAAGGACAGACAAAGAAAAGTCGAAGATTGAAGACTGACGTCGGACAACTGAAGTCTGAAGATCTAAGACTACAGACTCGGTGATAACAGACCAAGAAAAAGTCAGAATATGACTAAGTGTCATATCAGGCAGCCGATAAATTTTAAGAAAGTCAAAGCTGGGTACCAGCGGTCAAAGATATTAGCCGATAGTCAAAGCTGATGACTAGTAATCAGACCAACAACACAAAGTCAAAGCTAGTAAAATGAAAAGTCAAAGCTGACTAAATATCTACATCTGACTGAAAAGCATCATACTGACTCAGGTTATTCAAAGTTGACAAAAGACGAGTCCGATCACGAGAATATGTGGGCGGACCCTACCGACAAAAAGCAAGTAAATCTTTGAAGAAATACAGAGTTTACTCAACTGAAGGAACACTAAAAATATTATGCCTTGAGCGTTTGACTCAACACTTATGGTAGCGTATCTGCAGAAGATCCTGACATGTCATACCGCCTTTTCAGAGTTGCAGAGCTATAATGTACGATGATGCGACCTTTGTCAGAAGACGTATGAGGATTCTCAACGGAAATAATTTAAACCACAAAATGAAAGAATATGAATATTGGTCCCTCCAACAGCTCTATTCTTATCACTCTCTGTATATATGTGCAGAATCCAACCTTCAAAGATAACTGAAACGCTGCACAATTGAATTTTCAAAAGCTATCAAGTCAAAGCTCAAGACTGTGAGCAAAACCAAACCAAACCTGAAAAATTGAATCGAACCAAAATTAGAGGTTTGGTTCGATTTGTACAGTAAAACGATGATATTCAATTTTAAATTTTGAAATCGAAATTTATTCGGTTCGGTTTCAAGTTGAGAAAAAAAATCGATTTTCATAACAAACCGCCCGAAATATTTTTTCTATATTATATATATATAGATTATATTTATAGAATTTATATTATTAATAATTTAAAATCGGTTATATCCAAACTAATCTGAATCGGACCGAATATTTCGGCTCAATTTCGATTCGGTTTGGACACACAATACAGTGTGGTTCGGTTTACATTTAAAAACAATTTGATTTTTTATTTTTTCGTGTTCGGTTCGATCCAAACCAAACCAAACCATCCGAATGATCACCCCTACAATCAAACAGTTATTTCGAAGAAGGAAGTTCTTCAAAGTATCAGCGAATCTCTAGAACTCGAATATACTTATAAGTTCGAGATTTCACATACACTTCCTTACGTCTAGGATATCCACCTTGTATATCTTAAGTCTAGACATCCTGAGTTTATCGTCTGTGACAACGCAGATCTTAAGTTGAAAAACCCTCTACAAAATCCCCCATAATTTAGTATAAGTTTGGGCAAGTAAGCAACAAAGTGTTAGTTGTTGAAAGTTTGGTTTCTAGCACTCGTAAGCTAGAGGTTAAGTCAACTACATCCTGAAAGCAGTTAGGGTTTTCTAGCACCAGCGAAACGTATGAGGCACGTCAATATCTAGGTTTATTCTTGTACCCGTAAACAAGACACAAGCCCAAGCTAGTGTATTGACTGAGCAATCAGTTTGTGGATGTAGGAGTTGATCTCTCCGAACCATGTAAAAACCAACGTGTTATATACTTTCAGTACTGTCTTTACATTGTCTGTTATTGAACTGTCATCATCATCACACAGTAGTTCAACATTGTTTTGAAACCCTCTATCAGTATCCGTTTAATACTGAAGAGTCATAAACTGAATACTAACTAATCAATACTTAATTAAGTGTTTTAACCTGAGTATCAGTTTTACGTAAGACAAATCAGTAACAACCACATTCCGCACGCACATCAGTTATCAATGAAATCGACTTGTCGCTTTAACGACAAGAAGTTTGCTAACTGATATCACTCGGTACAAGACATTCGTTATTTGAACCCGACCAAGAGTATTGATACCAAGATCGATCGCTTAACCGACTAACTGATCTTAACATACATTCAGTCTTGTTAACAAAAAAAGTTTTAATTTATCCACCTGGTGTATTCCTCCCCCTCCATACACCAGAACGTATCTAATGGGACCCATCAATATGTAATTAACTATTTAATAAGTTAGTTCACTATAATACCAATTAAAATTTATGACTTGAAAATAATTAATAAGTTAATTCACTATAAATAACTAAATAAATAATCTATAATAGCTACAAAATTAAAATAATTCAACATGAAAAATAAATTGTGTGAATGTAAATAATATTAATATATAAAAAGTATATTAACATATAAAAGTCAAATATTTATTTTCAATACAAATCTATCATGAACTTCAAATCTAAATCCAACCTAAATTGAGAAATAAATATATAATCTCAAATAAGATTAACAAGAAGACTTAAATTTTTGAAATAAAGAATTTTGAATTTCGAACTAGTAGATAAATGAAAATACAAATAAAAGAAAATGAGTTTTTTTTTTAATCTGGCCTGATCCGTGATCCCATCGGGCCAGCCAGATTAACCAGCCAACCCGAATGGGGCTGGCCCAAATAGCTCGATTTTATATTTCGGTTATGATTTTATATATAGCCCAATCCTATAATTTTTATCGGATTATTCGGGTTAGTCGATTAGTTTCGACCGTATTGACATCCCTACTGATATTCACTTAATTTACTAATAATTACTGCCAAATGTTGTAATAAAATTAATATATAACATGATATGATATATGATATAAAATTTTATAAATCTAATAGTGCGCCCACCCAGAGGTAGTGATCATGGGTTCTTACAATAAACCACTTTAAAATTATCACGAAATATTTAGAGACAATGGTGATACATAGCCATTCTATTTATATAATAAATAAGTATATAAATTTTAGAAAATATAAAAACTAATTGTTTTTATGGTTCAAGACAATATTCACGTAGAATTAATATAATAATGCCCACTCCATTTTAGGAAATATTATGCCTTCAAAAAGTGTAGGCCTACCTACTTTGTATCCTTTAACTATTTTATATATTTTTGCTAAATAAGAATGTCCAAAAGAAATGAGATATTTTAAATGAGATGAAGGGAGTATAATATTAATAATTAATAATCACAGTCTTTGTTATAGACCTTGAGCGGTTCTCGAGTAATCAGACTTTCCACCACGCGCATGTGACAACGGAGTCTTAGGATTATTAAAAACAAATCTCGCGCAAGCTTGCGTTCATATCTATATGGTTTCACACTTTCACATTTCATATTGAACAGATAAAATTATTTATGCTTTATCGGTTTAGCTTAATTAATTAACAGTTAGTAGATTTAGTATACAAATAAAATTATTTGCATTGTCAGAGCCTTCATTTTCTTTTGTTTCGTATTTTCATTTTCATTCGTTCAAGTGGGCTAATAATTTAGTATTTCTTGGAAAACTTAATCATGTGCATTCGAAGGTGTATCCAATAAGTCGTACCTCAATAACTACAATACAAATTTCTATTCTCTATCTACCAAGATTCTGGATTCTCGTTTTCTTTATTCAGGAGGCTAAAGCTACCATTTGCATATGGACATTTGAATATAGTAAATATTTATTGGGTTGTGACAGGTTATATTGATAGTGAACTTAAGGTTCTCGAGCAATTATACTTTCCACCTTGCGCATGTGACAACGGAATCATAGGATTATTAAAAAAATCAATAAATTCTCGCGCAAGCTTATATGGTGTCACATTTTATATTGAACGGACAAAATTGTTTGCATAGTCAGAGCCTACATTTTCTTTTGTAGGAGTGTGTTACACATATTTCACCAATCACTGGTGTGTTTCAAGCATTCACTCTTGGTAAAATTGTGGTCAAACATTCCATGAATTTAACCTACAGCTGCGAAAATTTCCAACCCCAAAGAGAGATCTCAAATAAGTAAACCAGACAACAAAATTTGATCTTCATTCCCAACAACAAGGCTAATTAGTTATATGCAGTAGAGCCCTCATGACTTAGCTCAGTTGGTTAAGAGTTTGTAAATTTGGAACAAGAACTTCAATAGTTTACACCATTTCACACTGTATCTAATGATTGAACTATAAATAATTCAGATCAGACGCAAATTAAGTAGCAGCAAATTCAGAACATCAACAACTTAATCTCATTTTCAACTCAACAAATATAAAACCTGCATCAAAATTCATCTTAATAATCTCAAAAATAATGAAAATCAATCCAAATAAATATCCGTAAAATCAACTACAGCATAGTACTAATTATAATTGAAAAAAGGGCACAAAAATGGTACTGAACAGGAGCTGAGGTGAACGCATAGGTGGCTGTGGTGCGCTTGCGCAGGTGGCTGAGGTGGGTGGCTGCACCATGGGGCTGGGCAGCTAGAGCGTCGACAGAGAAGAGACGAGAAGAGAGAGACGAGCGGCTGAGGTGGCCTGTGGGTTCCGACTGCCGGAAAGGGAAGAGAAGAGAGAACAGAATAGAAGAAATGAAAATGGAAAACTGCCCTAATTGAAACAACACTAATTGTCTGTAATTAAAAAAAAATAAAAAAAATAAATAAATAATATATGTTATAATCAATTTCTGTTAATTGGTTATAACCGTCAGTTATTATATAACCGATGATCGAATAACTCACAATTATAGAAATCGATACCAAATCGAAACCGTAATTATCAGGAATAACCCTTGTTATTCGATATCGACGGGTATCGAATTAGTTTCGGTTATAAAGGATAACCGACAAACCTATAATCACCCATAACTTCACCATATGCTTTCAAAAGATATTCTGAATTTTCTTTTTTCATTTTAACTGCATATGCTCTATCCAAGAAGTCGACCTCAACTCTCCAACTACAGTACAAATTTCTATTCTCTATCTACCAAGATTCTTGTTTTCTTAATTCAAGAAGTTAAAGCTGTTGGGGATTGTTTTATAGAAATGAAGATTTTGGAGATAAATGGCAAAGCTACTGCTCTTGACTTTGGATTGTATTACTTATAGAGGATAGATATATCTAAAAAATACATAAATGAGTAGATACATATGAACCTCATAAATATAGGTAGAGATAGTTTGACTGACACTTCGTAGGAACTCAAGAGACATTCACGAACCATCACAAATTAACCTCAAAATCCCTTCTTAAATTGTAATCTTCATAGCATCCTTGAATTGAAGAAGTTTCTCAATACCCATAACTTTGGTAAGAATATCAGCTGGTTGATTAGTGGTCTTGATATACACCAAGAAACTTTCCCTTTATGAATAATGTCTCGAATGTAATGGCACCACAACTCGATGTGTTTCGATTTTTCATGGAAAACTGGGTTCTTGGTCATTGAAATTGCAAATTGATTGTCAAAGAAAATTGGAGTTGGTTCAAAGACATTTTGTTGTAAAATTTCAAGAATTCTCCTCAATCAAATTGTTTCTCTTTTCGCTTCATTTGCTGCGATGTACTCAGTTTCTGCAGATGATAATGCGACGGAACTTTTTTTCTTCAAACTCCATAAAATTGGATTCGATCAAAATTAGAAAATGTATGCCGATGTGCTTTTTCTATCATTTTGACGTCCAGCCCAATCACTATATGTGAAGCCAACCAACCTGCTATACTTCCTTCTTTCTCATATTTGATTCCAAATTCTTAGTTCCTTGAAGATAACAAATAACTCTCTTTTTTTCAGCAGAAAAATGAACCTTGCTCAGACTCAGACATCCTATGAATATCGAAATTAGACTCACGAAGTAGAGAATGTCAAGCCTTGTATTGGTTAAGTAAATCAAAGACCCAATTAGACTCCTATAAGGACTAGGATCTGCTTTCTCCGTATCAACTTTTCATTCAGGGCAATAGTAGTTTTCGTCGGTTTGCATTCCTTCATTAGAAACTTTTTCAACAAATCTGAAACATATTTTTCTTGCAAGATAAAGATCTTTCTTTTCTTCTACTTTACTTGGATTCCAAGAAAATACTTCATCAAGCCGAGATCAGTCATCTCGTAATCTTTCATCATTTTGTTTCCATAAACATTCTCACAATTTCTTCATTTGATCATGCATAAATCAAATCATCAACGTAAAGACAAACCATCATGAAATAAGTTTCAGTTTTATTTACATAGAGTATAATTCTGATGGAGTCTTCACAAATTTATTTTTCAAGAAATAGACATCAATCTTGTTGTTCCAAGTTTGTGGGGCTTGTTTCAAGCCATAGAGTATCTTCTATAGTTTGTCAACTTTTTCTTCTTGGTCATTTATTTTGTATCCTTGAGGATGTCTAATATAAACCTTGTCCTCCAACTCCTAATTAAGAAAAGCTGACTTGAAATCAACTTGAAAACTTATAGCTTCATTCTATAACTATCTGATCGTCTCAATCCGTGTGACTAATGAAAAAGTTTCAATAAAGTCGATTTTAGACCGTTGAGAATAGGCCTTGGCAACCAATCGTGCTTTGTGTTTTTGAACACTTCCATTTTCATTATGGTTGATCTTAAAGACCCATTTCAAATCGATGGCATACTTCATTTTTTGAAAGATCCATTAGCTTCCAAGTTGTATTTTTTCAATGCTCTACATATCATCATCCCTTGCTTTACTCCATGTATCATCTTTTATAGCATGCTCAAAGTGTTGAGATTCTCATGAAGCATAGATATCGTCAAGAGTGAAATACTTTATTGGATGATCTCGGAATCTGAATCATCTTCTCAATATTACTACTCGATGGATCTTGAGTCTCCTTTGATGGCAAGTTCCATAGGAACAACTGCTGCAGGTTCACTTTTCCCATTTATAGATTGCACTTTCATCAAAAATCACATCTTTTGAAAGCACTAATTTGTTAGTTTGAGAATTAAAGAGACGGTAACCTTTCGAATCATCACTATAGCTAATGAAGATGAGTTTTTCACCCTTTTCATCAAACTTCTCCTTGTTTTGAGATGGAATTAGAGCATATGCAATGCTACCAAAATATTTGAGTTGACTTACAATAGGTTTTCTTCCATGCCATGCTTCAAAAGATGTTTTGCTACGGACTGCTTTTGTAGGGGATCGATTAAGAATAGAGACAACAATAAATATAGCTTCGGCCTAAAATTATTAGAAAGTCCTTTGCTTTTCAGCATACTCCGAGCCATTTCTGCGATGGTTCGATTCTTTCTCTTAACAACACCGTTTTATTGTGGTGTATGTCGAACAATGAGCAGCCTCTTAATCTCTTCTTCTTTACAGTAGTTCATAAAAGGTTTGTAGATGAATTCTCCACATCCATGGGTTCGAACACATTTCAACTCATAACCACTTCGTTTTTCCACAAAGGCTTTGAAGTGCATGAATTTTACAAAGGCTTTTGGTTTCGGTTCAATAATGTAAACCAAGTCATCCTTGTATAATCTTCAACAAAAAGTAAAAGATAATGTTTGTTTCCTAAATAAGGTGTTTTGGTTGGACCACATATGTCAGCATGCACCAATTCAAGTGGTACATTAGCTCTCCAGGGTGTTTTTTAGAAATAGAAGATGATGCATCTTTCTATAAACATATCCCTCATATATTTCTTCATTGAGTTTGATTTGTTGTAACCCAACAACCATTTCTTTTTTGCTTCAAGTGTTACAAGTCTTTAAAAGTTCAGATGTCCAAACCTCAAATGCCAAATATAAGTGTCGTCTGCAGTAGCACTCTTCCAAAAAACATGAGACTTCATATTGTGTGGAAACAAGTTGTTTGAAGTCATCTTGACAGTAGAAACTTTCTCTCCAGATTTCTTGTGAACGATCTCACATTTTTCATCATGAAAAATCATCTTGTATCCGTTTTTCATCATTTGTCCAATACTCAAAAGATTTTGAAAATATCAGAAGAGTAGTAGACATCATGAATGAATTTGTTATCGTTGTTGGTACGCTCAACAATAGTCTCTTTTCCTTCAATTTTGACATGTTTTCCATCACCAAGCTCGATGCGAGAAGTGTAGCTTTCAAGTTTATGTAACTCTTTTTGATTTCCTGTTAAGTGGTTACTGCACCACTATCCAAGTCTGATCAGTTTTTCCATCATCCATGAAAGAAAGAAACAATTGCTTTCCTCATCCTCCGTTGTAAAATTAATTCATTTCTTCTTTTCACCATTTTTCGTTCTTTTTAAAGAAACAATCTTTATCGTAGTGGTTAAGAATAGGGGTGGGTCGGTACGGTATACCAAATTGTTTTCACCGTACCGTATACCGTACCGAAAATTATGGTATGCAAAAATTCATACCGATACCGTACCGTTCGACATACTGAAAGTCGGTATACCGAAAATTACGGTATGATAAAATTTTATACCGTTACCATACCGACTTTTACGGTATACCGAAATTACCGAATTCATATTGAAAATATCGAATTCATACCGCATGGACTTCAAGATACCGAATTCATACCGAAAATACCGAATTTATACGAATGTTTTGGTATATGCCTATAGGGAAATCGATTTAACCTCTCCCGAGGATCTATCTTGGATGTTTAATTCACCATACATTGATTATATTTCTAGATGCGTCTATATAATTAATTGCAACACGTAGGGTTTTCGTGTTTACCTTTGAATCAGAGGGATGAACGGATCGAGACTCGTGGTTTGATCTTACCTGATCAGTATCCCGGTTGCCCAATCTCCAACGCCGAGTGAGGACGATCTATGGAGAATGCTACTGAAAATCACCTATCTCGCTTCTCTCACAATTTTCGAGAATCTCTCCCAAGCTCTGTGGGAATACACTAAAATATGCTAGGTTAAAAATAAGGATTAGCTTTGATCTTATCTCTTACCTTATATTTATAATGCATTACCATAATCCCATTAGGAAAGGATCCATGCATATCCCATAAATATAATAATATCCTTATGGATAAAGAGGATCAAATCCTTGCCATGTAGAGAGGATACGCCGATTTTCACTAAACAACGGGCTGGACGGGCCGACCTGTGGATCAAATGCAAGGAATAAAGATGTGCCTCAAATAAATTAATTATCTTATGTTCACCTGAACATAAATTAATTTATAAACATTTATTCATGCCACTAGAGAATAAATCTTGACTTACCCTTTATTACCGAAGTTGAGTCGGGCTTGCACTTTAGACATTACGAATCCCCATATTTAAGATATCAGACGTCCATTAATTATTTAGAGCATTACATCGCTTAAAATAATTAATATCTTTAATTCTTAAGTAGTACCACTCAACCTTATTATTGTACTTGAGCTAACTCAACTGCAGGGTTTAGTACAATAAACCTTTGAGCTCCTTAAGGGGCGCCATCATCCTTAACGGATACGGTGACTCGTCAGATAACTAGCATGACATACTGCACCGCCACCACCCAAGATCGGAGAATATTGGGTTAGAACATATAACCTCACCCATAACAAGTCAAAGTGATGGTCAAGAACTCATACTCATCTAATACCTTATCGAGGTTTAGATCATCGTAAGTCACCGAGATCTGGGTTCTTCACGATCATCGATAGAAGAACTCATCTCACTGTGATCCATCAATACGTCGTAGACGCATCGGCATAGACAAGCAACCAAGTCAAGTCACTTCTTATCTACACCAGCCTATACCGGCAAACTCGTCCTCAAGTTGTCTCACTGTGATCCTTTTATATCTCATTAAAGCGACCAATCATACGGACTTCGTGATCTTCTACACCCTGTGTGATCTAACTTATATATGAGATAAGGGACATAGATATATGCAATCAAGTAATCAATTCAGATAGAGATTGTAATAGTGGTAATGTGAAACATTGTATACAAGCTCAACCATACCGCTTTCAAGATACAATCAACAATACCGACATACCCAGATATACCGATAAGCGGATATACTGAAATTTTCGGATATATCATGACGCGGTATATATAAATCGGTATACTGCGGTATCCAAAAAATTGATACCGTTATCATATCGAAAATTAACGGTACGGTATCATACCGTACCGAAAATTACGATATACCGAAAATTTGATATTTTTGGTATTTTTTCCGCACGATAAGTTTGGTATACCGATTTTTCGATATTTTTTCCCACCTCTAGTTAAGAATCTTACACCTAGTGCATTTCCACCAACATTCTTTAGAATCGTGACTATTTTTACCACAAACAAAGCATCAATGTTAGAGTTACCATTTTTTTGTTATGGGAAAGAATATGTCATTCCTCGCCCCTCGTCTCCCTGGGGTAATTTCTTCATTGACATGTATTTGAAGAGTTCCCATGAGATAAGTTTTCTCCTTGTTGATAAGATTTTTTTCGAGATATTTGCTTTGTCTTGAAAAGCTTGATCTAGGGGCTGATTGTATTTCCTTACTCTCTGCTTATGTGCTTCTAAAGATTCCATAAGTTCATATTGAGTGAGTTATTGAGATCTTTAGTCTTGATGATGACAACAAGAATATGTTTAATTTTTTTAGAATGACTCCCTAAAATTTTCTTGACCATTTTGTTTTTTGGAACTTCATCTTCGTAGCTCTTAATTTGGTTGATAATTTCAGCAACTTTCGAGAATAAATTCTTTACGGGCTCATTTCCTTTCATTGACAGACTGTCAAATTGACTCATAGGGATTGTAGACTAATGGAGATTCCTTTCTTAGATCTTTGAAACTCTACTTTTAGAGTTTCCCATGCATTATTCATCCTTTTTGTGCAAAAAATACGAGGATAGATAGTTTTGCTTACATCTTGCTGAATATATTTTGGGAAAATTCCTTAACGTTTAGGAATAATTATATCTTAACTATGTGTTTTGATTAGACCCTAAAACCTTTGATGATTGCTCTGTTGATGTAACTAATGATGCTCACTTATTCTAGAGTTAGACATTTTTATTACAGATTTAAGTAGAAGAACTACCGACTGACAGTCCAAGATCAAGGAGTTCAACAACAACTGCCGTCATCTCGATAGGAGTATCAGTAACAACGCAACTGATAGAAGCTTAACTAAAGGATCACGTACTGGAGACTGAAGACTGAGGTCAGAACAACTTATGTCTGAAGACTGAAGTATAACGATGTTGATATATAGAGCTACTGGAGTAAAGTCGAAGACTGAAGATTGACGTCGGAAGACAGAAGACTGAAGAACGGAGAGTGAAGACTCAACACTGTTGGAAGCAAATGAGTCATGATATGATTAAGTGTCATACCAACAGATGACTATCCATTCTAGGAAGTCAAAGCTGGTGACTAAAAGTTAAAGCTACTGATCAATAGTCAAAGCTGGCGAAGCGAAGTCAAAGTTAGCTGATGAAAAGTTAATGATGATTATATCTACGTGAAGCTGAAAACATCAAGTGAATTAGGTTCTCAAATAGATAAAAGACGGTGTACATCCCGGCGATAAAAATGAAGCGACCTCGATGGCCTAACCCGAAGTCAACGTACTGATAAAACATGAAATCAACTCAACTGGAGAAACATAGAAATATTTAAGCCTTGAGTGTTTGACTTGCCATGTGTTTTAGCGTATCTACAGAGGATCCTGACATGCTATAAGACCTTTTCAGAGTTGCAAAGTTACAGTGTACGATAATGCAAACCCTGACAACGACGTAGTATGATTCAAACGGAAATAATTCAAATGACAATTAGAAAGACGTGATTGGTGCTCTCTCGAATGATACTACTCATCATCTTCTCTATAAATACGTGTAGAATCCAACCTTTGAAGGTTACCGAAACATTGCACATTCTTATTTTCTAAAGCATTCAAAGCTTAAAGCTCAAGTCTATCAAACAACGATTTCGAAGAAGAAAATTCATAGTGTTATCCGTAAACCTTCAGAGCTCATATATTTATCAGCTCAAGGTTTCAATATACACTTCCTTAAGTCTAGGATACTACTCTTTGTATATTTTAAGCCTAGAAATACTATGTTTGTCACATGTGATAACTCATATTTTAGCTGGAAAAACCATCTACAAAAACATCCCTATTTAAGTAGAAGTTTGGGCAAGTAGGCAATAAAGTGTTAGTTGCTGAAAGCTTGGTTATCTTGCACCTGTAAGCAAAAGGTTTAAGTCGACTTTACCCGCATGCAATCAGAGGTTTCCTAGCACCCACGCATTTAGGGAGGAACACCAAGTTAGGCGGGCTACAATAAGGTTAACTATGATTCTAGGTTTACTCTTGTACCCGTAAACAAGATTGAATCCAAAGTTAGTGGATTGACTGAGCAACCAGTCCGTGGACGTAGTAGCTGATTTTTGAACCACTTAAAACTCAAAGTGTTATTTGTTTGACGCTTTACATTAAGTGTTGTATTTTACATTTCATATTGTTGAGCTCACATTACTAGCACACAACAACATATCATCAATTTAAAACACTTATCAAGATCGGTTTGATCTTGGAGATAAACTAAAATTAACTAAGAAAATATTCGACTAAGTGTTTTAAGCCGTTTATGTTTTCAATAAGGCATTCAAGAACCATCACATTAAATCGTACATCGCTTATCGCCTAATTGATTAGTTGCCTCGATGGTCAATTACATTTGCTAACGACATCACTCAATCTGGACTCCATTTACTTGAATCGACCAATAGTACTACCAGTTATCCGACCAGCTACAACCAGTAGTCAATCAAGTCTTGTGTAAAGAAAAAGATTAAATTTACCTAACCGGTGTATTCCCCCCATACACCAGTACGTACTCTAAGGGATCCATCAATCGGTATCAGAGAAAGTTGTTCACAAGAACAAATAATTCCTCTGAGGTCGTTATTTTCAATCAGTTCTTCAAAATCATATATTTTACGCATCTTGCTTGCATATACGCTATGATGGAAAATATGCATTTTCATATTTTTGTTAAGTCATTCGTCGTGTTTGGGGCTGTTTTCCTCTGACGAGTCAACCGACTCTTGACTAAGTTAATTCAATACTACGGTTATCCGACCATTCTGATCGGTGGTCAATCAAGTCTTGTGTAAAGAAAAAGTCTAAATTTACCTAACTGGTCCTCCCATATACCAGTACGTACCCTGAGGGACCCATCAATCGGTGTCAGAGCAAGTTGTTCACAAGAACAACTAATTCCTCTTAGGTCGTTATTTTCAATCAGATCTTCAACATAATATATTTTCTGCATACTGCTGCATATATCTGCTATGATGGAAAATATGCATTTTTGCATATTTTTGTTAAGTCATTCGTCGTGTTTGGGGTTGTTTTCCTCTGACGAGTCAACTGACTCTTCAGCTGAGTTGAATTTCAATTGGACATCTTCGGCTCCAATTCTTCATCGATAAACGGGTCTATCGGGATAGATATAACTTCTTGAAAGGGTTGTCCTACAAACTCATCAGCAGAATGTGTGTCATCAGGAACATATATTTTCATATATCTTTTCAGTTAAGATTTTGGAATTTAATCAAAACTTATTCCGATCCTAAATTTCCAACAAGTTGGGAACCTACATTTCACACATTTACCCAAGTCGTAGTAGTAAGTTGTGATAAAAAGAAGTAAGTTATCATGCGTAATAAATTGAAATATGTATGTAGAAGTTGAGGAGGTCTAAAACTGCATTCCTATGTCTAACTCTTAAGTTAAGTGAAAGCCGAACAATGATATTTCTAATATATGTAAGTGAATCATCGGTTACATGATTCTCAACCTATTTTGATAGTGGACATGAATGTAGGAGTTCGCGAATACTCTGAACTAGGGATGTCAATGGGTGGGTAAAACTCGGACCGATCCAGAATCGCTCAAAAACCATTAGCGATTACGGTTCGATTCGATTCGAACCGCTTTAGACCCGGACCGTTTAGATCCATATTTTGATGGTCATGTCCGGTTCGGATCCGGTTTCAGAACTATGAATCAATACTTATTTATTGGTCCAGGTACAAGTAAAACCCGTCTATTGATAAGCCTAAGTTTAAATAAGCTTGTCAATGAGCTAGTTATATCCATATCGATCTGAAATCACTCATAGTCTATTATTTTATAAAGCAATGGTTTCGGTTCGATTCGATTTTGATCCGGTTTTGGTTCTAGATCCGCCGTATCCGGATCGCTTAAGACCTATGGTTTATGGTTAAGTGCAGTCCGGATGCAAAGATATCTAATGGGTCGATTAGGACCATAACTATTACTTATTTATTGATTCTGGTCCGGGTAAAACCGACCAACTGACATCCGTACTCTGAACCACTTTAAATTATCATGTTCTTATTGCTTTGATATTTACTACTTATACTTGAACTATCATACATATTACATTGCGGAAATTCTTCTTAGCATTTTCGACAAAACTTCGGTCATTTTTTCCTACCAAGTCGCATTAATATTGTTTGCATAAGCTTGAACACGTTTCCTGACAACCAACAAAGTTATCAAAGCTAGTATAAACTAGGGCTCACACTTCCACACCTGACTCACAAAGATAGTAATCCAACTGATAAGCTATTTAGTTGTCAGCATGAGCATTATCTCAATCGACCCGCACTCTATTTCACGATAAGCCAATTTGAACATGAAAGTTTCAAGTTTGTTTTAGGATAATCTGACTTCTTGCTGAATAAGCCAAAAATATATGGACTTAGGTGTATTTCCTGAAAGTGTTGCTT
Organism: Salvia rosmarinus; assembly: GCA_036937905.1. NCBI lineage: Eukaryota > Viridiplantae > Streptophyta > Magnoliopsida > Lamiales > Lamiaceae > Salvia > Salvia rosmarinus. The sequence goes on from JAODLM010000233.1 coordinate 418,374, forward strand.
CGCTTAAACACACAACTGTTATGTAGACAGTTATCCACACCAGTAAAGCAGTGAATTAAAAACTTGAAGAACATCAAGAAACTTTTCTCTGATTATAATTATAATCAGAGATGCCAATAGGCGAAATGATTCACTATAAAATTTACAAACGTTATAAAAAACTCACTACTTTACCACAAGATAAAGTCGGAAAGTTGAGTACTAAAACTATCTATCGAGATCTATGAAAAAGCTAAAGCTATCTCTCAAGATATATGAAAACACTAAAGATTTCCTCACAACACTCGTGTACTAAAAGGACAACCTTCTAACACCATTAGAAGTTAAAACACTTCGTGTGATATTGGAAATGTTATGAAAGCAGACTAACAACATAAACAGATCTCGATTTTCTTCAATGAATGCGATCTTTCTTCGCCGCTCTGCTTTTATAGACGCTAAGAGGCCTTCGACGCATGTAGTGGTCCACGATTTGGCCCACTAGGTAGTGACTAAGTCATGTCAGGTTGGTTGAATGACTTGCTCTCGGAAAGTAGGAACCAAGACTTAGTCCTCCCGATATGTAGCGATCTTTTCATGTTCCCCAAGATGTTACCATCGCATCCGCCAAACATGTCGTAACCCGCACACTAGAGAGAAGAAGCGACAAAACAATATACAATAACTAACTCCTTGAAATCGGAGAGTTAGTCGAGTTAACCAACTCTAACAAACTCCCTTTTGCATTTCTTCACAAAACACAGATATACAACACATCAGACAAGATATGTATATTCGATTCTCGAATCCCAAATATACATAGAATACACTTCAGAATAAATCTCCCACTTACGAAATATCATCATATGAGCTCACCACACATTCATCAACAATCATTAAAACAATGATACTATCACAAAGATTTCAATCATTAAAGTAGCGGGCATCGTATATAAAACATGCATTCCATAAACGAAACCATCGATGTTCATCAAAACAATAAGATGTCCGCGCATCATTAACCAACCAACAATCAAAAACATGTTCACGAAGTTCATAAAACCAAATCCAAATTGATCGGTCTTCAACCATATCATCATTCCTAGATGTTCTTCTTTCACTGTCTCTACTCCCCTTTTGGGAAGAAGAAGGTCCGAGAATTGATCTTCAAATCATTCATGTCGTCTGGCGCACCAAGGCTTTCTAAGAGGGTTTGCTCCAGCTTTGTAATGCGCTCAAGCATGGGTGAACCGTAGACTTTGAGTGTCACCATTTCTTTGGGGAGCGTCCAAACATGTTCATCAATTCCTTTAGAAGGATTAGTCCATGGAAGATTTGGGAGCTTGTTTACTGTAAATAAGGTATTGCTTATGGTGAAGTTCGAAAATCTTGAAGAGTGCATCTCGTGCTCCATCGAAAGGCCTTGTTGCTTCAACAGTTGATATATCGGTGAAGGAAGCGTAGTAATCCGATGTTGACCTTGCGAAATCGATCCAATTTGTTCCACAATCAATTTCCGAGGTTAAATCAACCTTTTCCAAGCTTATATAATGTAACAGGGGGCATTAAGACTGTTTGTTGGAGGACAATCCATTTCAAGTCATGATTTTATAGAGAAAGAATGAAGATATGTCGGTTACCACTTACTGGATTCTTCCACTTCGACTCTTCCACCAGTATCTCGCCGACTACCATCTCAAAATCCTCAACCACATCGTTAGTCGCTCATCAATCCCATAAAAGCGCTGATATCACAGAATGTGAAAACGCGCCTAAAGTACACCTTACAATACTTGTTTGAAACACTCTAAGGATTTATCCATGTTTGCATACATGTCTTATCACATTCTTAGGATAGGGATAACAGTACAAAGCATCGAAAAGACAACGTTCTTTCAAGAATTCAATAAGATTATCGAGCAAAGGTTACCTCTAATCCTTCGCTCATTAAAACACTTTAGATGTTTTAATTGTTCCCATCTCTTTCAGCCTCCTCGGTAGAATTTGAAGGAGATCGCCTCTCAACCTCGACTTGAACTGCAAAGATTGAGGGATTTTTCGTAGCATTCCAATCTTCCTCATCGGAAACGGATATGAGGTGTTGGAGCCATGCCCATCTCGTGAACAACGTGGACAATGACTTGACTTAGGTTCGCACACTTTCCTTTTTTCCTTTCTTTATCATTGTCCGTTACCTTTTTAAAAATCACCAAGTGAAATGTCATCATCCAGAGTGTGAATCGATCACGCTTTTGATTTAACCATCATCTTCTTCCGTAGTGTCCAAGAGTCACTGGATATCAATGTTTCGATTCGATTCGAGGATGTCTCCGTGGTTGTTTGCCGTCCGTCTCCCGGAAGGCTTCTGCATGGGGTGTCCTTTTCTTTTGATTTTGAAATCACCGGTGTCACCGAATATCAATATGAATTGGTGGACCTGGACCTCCCACCGTGGTTGGCGAGGTATCCTTCCGATCTCCTCGGAACACTCGACCTTTCTCTCTTCCCGATCTCTTTAGGGTTAGAAGGCTCGCCTTCTCGGATACACGACTGAAGAGGTGTTGGCTTCAACGGTTCCATGGAAACGCCAGAGTCCTCTCGTGCTATTTCGTGTCGATTCGGCTGGCTTTGTGGATGGCTTTGTGTCGGTTAACGTCTTGGAATTCGGGAATTTTCCAAAACTTGGCAAGGCGTGAGAGAGAAGGGTCATTGATCCATTTCTTTTTAGAGAAAATGTTAGAGCTAAGGAGATAAATGAAAGCGTTTCCACGATTTGCAATGAATAAAGCCTCTGATTCGATCGTGTTCGGATTGACAGTTATCGGCGAGCAGCAAGTGGACGTACATGCAGGTTGATGTGATTTAAATACAAAAATATCTCTTAACAAACCCTAATTTAAAGGAACTAACATACTACGGCATGCATTAAATAGGAGATAAATATGGGATTTGTTGAGACAAAATCGATCAAATAAATGTGATACCACTTAACCAATTTTACCGATATCTCCAAAAATAGATTTAAGGAAGTAAATTCCAAAAATTGCGGATTACTCACGGTTTTTGGGTATTTCATAAAATTATCATAACATCTTCATAAACATAGCTCATTTTAATCGAATAAAACATATAAATACATTCATGTAAACGATTTGACATATTTCGGCTTTCAAGCAATCATGGTTGCACTGTTTGTAAGGTAGCATCGTCGATGACCGTGCTAAACTACTTTGGTGTTTTTCTCAGACATTAGATATTCTTCATCATATCGAGTGTTCTGATTGGAGAACATGTTAGATAACAAACATCAACACAGTAAGTGTTATCAAAACAGTTATCCCTTCGATATTACATTTTGTGATACAAACAAATATATTCAAGCTTTATTGGCGAGAAGACCAAGAGATCTACAAGACTCATAAATCTCTCGTGATCTAGGGCTTAGTGAAAATATCGACAATTTGGTTTCGTTTCACATAATCTAACTCGATTACCTCATCCTCCACCAAATCTCTTATAAAATGATGTCGATATCTATGTGTTTTGTCTAGAATGTTGAAGGGTTCTTAGAGATATTGATTTCACTTATGTTATCACAATATACCAACAACATGTCTCACAATACCATAGTCGTACATTTGTTTCAACCAAAGGTTGTGTACAACATCTTCCCAGCTACGATCTCGCCTCGTAGTAGATAAGGAGACACAATTTTGCTTACGACTATGCCAAGACACCAAATTATTTCAAGATAGAAACAACCCCCTCGACTTTTCTATCATCCGTATCCTCACCAATCCGAATCACTAAATCACCAAATTCGTGTTCGTGTCTTTTGAAAAGAAAATGCCAAGGTCCGGTTCCAGAAATACCGATAACACGCTTGTGACCTTTAAATGTGACATTTTAGCTTGTACTGGCGCACACACTACGAACATCAACTCAGTGGGTGTGTGAGATATGGAGACTTCTATCATTGATCAGTAGAGTGTGGGTCAACATCTTCTCAAGATCATCTCTCGTGGTTGTCCTTACCCCATGGCTTTATATGCTTTGCTCCTTCTAGCTCAATTTTTCACCATATCCGTGCATACTTGCTTGGGACACGAAAATTCGCATCCATTTGCTCGACTTGGAGACCAAACACGTTAGTTCTCCACCATGCTCATCTCAAATTTAGACGACGCACCTACAAACTCATCAAGCATTTTTGTGAGGTAGATCCAACAATCATATCATCCACATAAATTTGTGTGATAAGAATGTTATCGACTTCGTTTTATAAACAATGTTCACAAGATTCCTAACAAACCGAAATCAATTAAGAACTTTGTTAAATGACCATACCATGCTCTCGTTTGTTTAAGAATATAATGCCTTCTTTAACCGAAACATGGTTGAGCTTATGGATCTTCAAATCCTTGCTCAACATATACCTCTTCTTCGAGTTCACCATTTAGGACACCCTTGACATCCATTTGATATAGCTTGATGTTCAATAACATGCAATGGCTAGGAGCAACCTTATGGACTCAATGCGGCAACCGGCAAATGTATCACAAAGTCTATGCTCCCACTGGTGTATCCTTGGCGACAAGTCGCTTTGTTGCGATTACGACACCAAATTGCCTCGATTTGTTCTGAAAATCCACTTTGTTCGATAACATTCTGCCAATGGTCTCAAACAAGATACCACACATCATTTCGAACAAATTGGTTAAGTTCATCATGCATGCAACTACCAGAACTCATCACCCAAAGCTTTTTATATTCTTAGCTCAGATTTTAGAGACGAAGCATATAAAACCTAGCATTAACACATATGGATGAAAAACATACCATCTCCAGATTCAATGGTGCTGACCTGTGTTCGAATACCATCTTGGCGCACCTAGACTGAGAGATTGGATGGTTCTACGTATTCTTCTGGAGGATCTCGTCTTTCTTGTTGTTGGACGGTTACCCTCTCCGTGTCAGGAACCTTCGATGTTTCGCTCATGTTCCAGAGGGTAGCCTCATAGCTTGGGACATCACTGCCGCTAGCATCCGCTGAGCGGATCTTCTATTAATTCACACATTTTCATCACGCGCTAGCATCCTTTGGACATCACTGCGCAGCATCGCTGGCGATGGATCTTATTAATTCATCCTCGCGAGATTAGCAAGATCATAAAACAACATTTACTGACTCTTGAATGGTCCGTAATCTCGAATATATACTGTCTGACTATTTAGAGAGTACCCTACGAAAATTCCTTTATCGCTCTTCATCAAACTTAAGTAGATACTCTATCATTCAAGATGTAACAAACACCCCAAACACGTGAAAATATTTGAGATTCGGTTCTTCCTTCGAATTTCATATGGTGTTTTGAAGGAACACAGTCGAATGTTCACGCGATTGTTGATATGACATGCGTGTTAACGACCTCGCCCAAAAGCTGATGCACCTTCGAGCTTAACATAACTCGTGCCATTTCTATTAGAGTTCGATTCTTGCCCGCTACACTTTTGTTGAGGTGTTTTTGCGCGAGAATTCTTGAAAATTCCTTTTCTCACAAAATTTGTGAAAGAGATATTCTCAACTCTCTTCCATGATCCGATCGAATTCTTGACACTGAACACCAAACATGTTAAAATTCTAGCAAAGAGGATTTTAAAGCGTTCAAGCGTGTCGATTTTTCTCGTAAAAGAATGTCCATGTGTACCTGAAAAATCATCCACAACGACATATGTATACCTCTCCAAGCTTGATCTCGAGTCCTACTAAATCCATGTGAAGTAGTTAAACATCGTGTTGTACCATAATGTTGTTCGCGATGTTGTACAACGACGGGAACATGGGTCTTTTCCCTGAGAATCCGACCACCTTTCCGCACCTGACTTGGGTAGTCCACGATCTTGCTTCCATCTTGTTTAACTGTCAGATTTCTAAAGTTAGTATGTCCTAACTTTTGATGCCATAACTTCTATCTATTTGTGCCTTATCGCACTTTGGTTCGTTCGACCATATAACAATTATCGATGACCTCTGCCTTTCATGAGACATGTGTTCTTACCATCATAGACCTCACAAGAATCTTTGTCAAATTTAACTTGCAACTCTTCATCACATAATGACTTATGCTATAAGATTTTCCATTAAACGCATGCGTGCAGGCGTCTTGAGGCTAGGTAAACTTTGAACATTTAGAGTCCTTTACTGATTTTTCCTTTAGAACCACCTCCAATGATACACTACCTCCATCTACGACTATAGTTGGTAAGGCGACACATTGATCGTGAATGAGGCGGCCGCTATCAAATAAGATGAACCACGAAATGTTAGTTTTCAATGCGATAAACAACATGGCATTTTATATCATCTTTCCGACCCAACTCTCTTGAGTCGCCTGATGAGTCGTGTTTGCTGCGGTGTGTGGAGCGTTGGATCATGCTGCAGTGTTCATATAACATGACCTAGGCATCATCCTATGTCCATTAAATCGACATTTATAAATGAGAAGGCCTAATGTGACGGTGTAGGCAGATGATATGCGTATTTTCTATGTTTTCTTCGTGTCATTTTACCCTTTTACCGGTTCACCTTCTTTCGAATGGTTTCCATTTGTGGCGACAATTGAACAAGATGTTAGGCACATGCGTAAAACCTAAACCGGATCCGATTACCCATTAACAACGCTCATCTAATTTAGAGCGACTGTGTTCCATTTACGAACGCATTACTTGTGCCATTCAAGTCTGACATGTCACCTTGTTTAGTTCGACTTCCTTTGTGTTACCAGGCTTCAGTTGCCAAAGATGCTTTCACCGTGTTTTCTCTGATGTGAGCTCAAGATCTCGACTTTGTCCTTTCCATTTTCAAGTAGCTCGTCGATAGCTTTTTCAACTCTGTACTATGGCGATAGAGTCTTCATCGTTCGCCCTCCGCTGTATCATTCACAAGAGCATTTAAGCAAAACAAACTGAATAATAGTCGAGACCATACGCATTGATCTGGATCAAAAGCCGGCATTCCCATCAGTGTGCGACAATGTTTGGCAATGCTGCGACATGGAGTCTGTGCAACGATCGCCGCCTTGCTGTCATTATTTACCTCTTAAGAACTCGCTCGTCACTCCTGATACCTAGTATGACTTTCCTCTCTTCTGCGTGTTTGCACATTGGTTTGCATAATGTCCATACCATTTGCATTCACGGATCGGATACTATCAATGATGGAGGATCATACCTAACGTGTCTGAGGAAAAGACTTCCTCACTGGTCTTGGTGGTGAAGCTTTGAGGTTTTGAAGATGGATGTTCTACCATTCGATGACTTTGATCCAGTAGGCTGGCTTGAGCTTTCTCCGCTCATCTTTCTTACAATAGTGTTGAATTTCCGTGATTAGAGCAACATCATCGCCCGACTTTCGATCTCCCTCTCTTCATCATCCAACTCGATTATCTCCCGCGATGTTCCATGGATGTTGCGCCGGTGAGAAACAGATCGACTTATTGATTGCACCTTTCTCCTCCAGATTCATCTCAGATGTCTTGAGTGAATTCATGAGATCCATGAACTCAATGGTGCAACCGTTGAGATGTTTCATATGACCTTCATCTCAAATCTTGCTAAGGTTCAAGAGCCTCGACACCAGAACTTGTTACTTATCGCATCACCAAGATCTTGACACTCATCGGCAATATCCAATATCCTCGTAGTCGCTGATGTTCTCTTCCCCATCTTCATATTCTCGAATTTGAAGTGAGAATCGATCAACTCTATGCTTGTATCACCCTCACATGCCGCTTGAAGAACATCCCAGCATCTTTCAGACGTCTTTTCTTGATCAATTTGAACATGTCATGTCCACGATCCGTAAATGGCATTGAGGGCCTTCGTGAAGTTTCGTTGTCAACCCGATCTCGTGTCCATTGCGGGGCGGTGTTGGTAACATCGCCCAACATCGCGGTCTTTGGATCGACCATCCATTCTCCACGGATGCCATGCTTTGACATCAATGGACTTGATGTATGAATTCGGTCTTCCAATATGAATAATTCGATCCATCCAAAATTGGTGGTCGATAATACCGAATTGTTTGAATCCATGGCGAAATTAGCGAAGATACGCGGGATCTCACTCGATATATCAGTGTAGCTCGATACCAATTGAAAGTGTTGCCGGCAAACACACACTGTTATGTAGCAGTTATCCACGAGTAAAGCAGTGAATTAAAAACTTGAAGAACACTGAAGAAACTTTTCTCTGATTATAATTATAATCGAGATGCCAATAATGAAATGATTCACTATAAAATTTCTGACGTTACAAAAACTCACTACTTTACCACAAGATAAAGTCGGAAAGTTGAGTACTAAAACTATCTATCGAGATCTATGAAAAGCTAAGAAGCTATCTCTCAGATATATGAAAACTAAAGATTTCCTCACAACACTGTGTACTAAAAGGACAACCTTCTAACACCATTAGAGTTAAAACACTTCGTGTGATATTGGAAATGTTATGAAACAGACTCAACAACATAAAGCAGATCTCGATTTTTCTTCGATGAATCTGTCTTTGTCGCTTTGCCTCGCTTTTATAGAAGTTAAGAGGCCTTCTGCGTGTAGTGTCCACGATTTGGCCCACTAGGTAGTGCTAAGTCATGTCGTTGGTTGAATGACTTGCTCCTAGAAAGTAGGAACAGACAGACTTAGTCCTCGACGATATGCTGATCTGTTTCTGTGTTCCTAGTGATGTTACCATCGCATCCCGAAACATGTAGTGCACACAGAGAGAAAAGCGCAAACAATATACAATAACTAACTCCTGAAATCGGAGAGTTGATGATTAACCACTCTAACATTTCCTCTTCAGCCTAATAAGACTCGTTCTAGGACCAACACAAGCATAACCAATCGAAAATTGACACAATCAACATTACACTAACGGATCTCTACATACAAGCAACAAAAATAGTTGAAAAGCAAGAGAAAAATGTTCTAAGCAATCAACTTAATACATAATTTTTTCAACGTTACAATGTTTTTGTTTAATCAGATGCACACTTTTATCTAACAATATGCATTTTTTTTGTGTTTAATGTCAAGCGTGAAAATATGTTTCTACCTTCTTACCTTTAAAAATTGATTAAAGGTTTAGGAAAAAAAAATCTCAACCATTGGATAACAAAATCAATGGATGAAATTGAGTACTATACTACCTAAGACTTTAGTATTATATGATCCCACCTCTATATGTACATTTAATTAATAGCGTCTATATAAATTAAAATGGTTAATTGCTTCAAAATCCCAACCTTGATCGTCAAATGATAAATAAATCCACTTTAAAACCTTGCATATAAGT